>VWZW01013753.1:1702754-2042184 GCA_013397115.1 Edolisoma coerulescens | reverse complement strand
GAAAGTCTACCCAATTAACATCTTTAATTTCAAGAGCAAAGGCGGGCTGGGCCACCGCCACAGTCAGAGAGTTATTTTAACTATATAGTTCTTGAAAATCTATTTAGTTCACTCTCTAATAGCTGTTTGAGTATGATTTGCTGAATTCTTCTGTCTCCATCAGATAAGATTCATTTGCCCATAAATAGCTATTTAGTACTGTTTTCCAGCTCCAGTACTGTTTTCCACTCAAACTTACAAAGTGCCTGAAATACAGAAAAAAAAAAATTGGTTAATGAGTATTTTAAATATATAGTTCTTAAATTTCTACCCATTTTTCATTTTATTTAATTAATTAATTAAATTTTATTTAAATAATTTAATGGTCACAAGTGAAATGGATGAGTATAGTATTAATCAAAACTCTATATGGCAGTTTGCCAGCGCAATCAGAGAAGAAATATCTGTCTACAATTCTACAAAATTTAGGTGTTAATTGTCATAGTTCATCTGAATCATGGTCTTATAAGTATTCGCAAGAAGAGAAATGTGAGATAATTTAGAATCACAGTAAACATCTGACCACAAAAAGTAATGAAAAAAATTTCTTTAAAGCTTGTTTGTATCCAAGATACCTTGGCACCAAGGTCTGAAACAAGATTTGTACTTTAGCATACCCTTTTAAATCCCTACATCTCAAAAAAATTGTTCATATACTTTACTTTTCAACCATATTTTTTTTTGTTTAAATCTTGACTGAAGACCTTCAAAGATCCACCCATAAAAATAGCAGTTGAGGAGCTGAAGGGACACCACTGCCCCATACCCACCGTCAGAGAAATAATTTTTATCTTTAGTAATCAGATATGTTTGCCATTTATAGATATCTTCCCAAGCAAATGCTTCACTGTTCTGCTAAACTTTACAACTCACAGCGTGGTCTATGCTGCTTTATTGAGGACTGAAAAATACATTCCAGAGAGAAACAGGAAAAATATTTGTGGCCACCCTTTCTTTGTGAAAATGTTTGAAATTTTTGACTCTAAAATATCAGGGCAGTTGCTCTGGATAAGAACATCACAGATGCTGCAAAAATCCATTCTTCTTGAAGCTGTCAGGTGCAACATAGATACTGTGACATATCTGGAAAACAAATCTGTAGTACTATGAGACAAAACCAGCATTCATCAATTCATTTTTCAGTGCCAACTTCTATATATCTCAGAAATTATGACACTATTTTTCATTGTTCCTTCACAGATGATAATAGAATAGTAAATTCAGCCACTGATGCTAAATACTTACACAATGGCATCTGCCAAAATCCTGAATTAGCTGAGCTAACATCTGTTAAACTTCAGGAGTAAGATAAATTTCTTAAAATATAAATAAATATAACTCTGAATATGTTTGGAATAATTCTATATTATATATGCTTCCTTAGTCAGACAAATGTTTCTACTTAAAATTGAACCACAATCACACAATACTACTCGCAGTCTTGTTTAAGATGTTCAGTGATAAATAACATGCTTAAGCTTCATTCACTGCTATTTTTCTCCTGCTTGAGCTCTGTTCATTGTTCACTTTTAAAACTCATTGAGAGCAGGTGATAGTCATGCAGT
This sequence comes from Edolisoma coerulescens, assembly GCA_013397115.1. Lineage (NCBI taxonomy): Eukaryota > Metazoa > Chordata > Aves > Passeriformes > Campephagidae > Edolisoma > Edolisoma coerulescens. The sequence goes on along the minus strand of VWZW01013753.1, from coordinate 2,040,580 downwards.
CTGCATCAAAAAATAAAGCTGCATATATCTTAATACAAGACAATTTTGCTTGCAATGTGTATATTGTGTCCCTTACTGAACTATAGCAATCTTTACAGATTAAATAAATGTGTGAGAAGCTGATTTATTTCTCTATGGTTATGTCACAATGAACTAGTAATTTCATTTGGTTTACAACTTTGTCTCTCAATAGTCTCTCAAAAGTGTTTCCTGTATATCAGTAATAAAGTGCAGTGTAATCAATCAGTACCATTTTTACGCAATACCCTTAGCTGTGTCCTGTATACAGTATTTTACCAAGTCAATCATTGTTCGGATCTTGATTTACTTAACTAACCATCAGCTACAGCAACTGCCAGCAAAACAATTGAGTGAAGGCGTTGGTAGCTCTAGTGACAGCCATGGGTGGTTCCATCACAGCTGGTGAGAAGTAACTGACCTCTGAGGAGATGAGACATCTAAAGATAAGACACTTTATTCCTCCCCCACACCAGCTGTCACATTTTCACCCAGCCTTTTGTCAGGCATTCAGGAAACAGAATTCAGGTTTTGGCAGTGCCTGATTAACAAACAAAAATGGCAACTTTTTCCAACTCCTGACTTCTGCCAGAGCATTGCATTCATAGAAACCGTAAAATGTGTTCTGATAACTATCATGTTTATCTTCAATATCCCTGATATAATAATAATTAAAATTATGCCCCTGAGAATGTGGCAAAAGATATTAGAGTGACTAACAGAGATTAAGATTTCTCTGCATAGGCATATAAATTAAACTGAAACATGACAAATGTGACTATGAAAACATTCAGAATTCACAGAAAAGAGTAACTGCAAGATGGAAATATATTTAATATACAGTATAGTAATCAAATTCCATGGCAAACACAAGAGACTCTCAATTAATAGCTAAACACCTACAATGGCTACAAATTTGGCCTAGCACACTTCATCTGTAATTATGAGCACCTCAAGGCCCTCACTGGGCACCAAAAAGGACTGTTGATGTCTAACCCTGGCTTGCAGCTCAGCTCCACACAGTAGCTTGCTCACTTTTCTGTAGCAGGATGGGAAGAGAAGGTTTTGGATGAAATTTGGAGGTCTAAAAAGTTTTCCAAATGCTGTGCACCATCAGTGTACATTTCCATTAGGAAATGAAGATACAAAACCAAGTATCCAGATTTAAAGAAACAGTAGTAAATCAGCTGTAGAGGTAACATCAGTTAAAAGTTTCCACATTAGAAAAACTAACCTTGTTCCCAGAACCCAGTAAGGATTAATCAAAAGTGTCTTACTGAAACTTTACTGAGCATAGACACACAAAGCATGAAAAGTGTCAGCCCAAACAAATGTTTTTTGAATACTAGACACATATCTTTGTGATTGTAATATAATATTATCAAAGTCATTTTGTATAAATTTCTGTGAAGGCCTCCAAATAGTTGTGATTGAGCACACTGATTAGAAAACTACTGAAACAAATAAAAATGTTGAATGTATTTTATTTTATTTTTATGTTATTTAGATACATTATCTGAACTATATAAAGATAATATCATCATCATCAGAAATGATACTGAATAATGTGGAGTATCTGTCACCAACACTGAAAAAAAATAAATTAACAGGAGCACTTACTTCTATTTTAGTTGAGTATTCTTGATCAGTCATGAGATTATTTTTTTTACTGTGAAAATTTTGTTCTAATTCAAAATTCTTTTTTCTTTCCTTTCCCCATAAGAAGCAACTTATGTGGTCCTGATCATTATCCACTGAAACAAATGATATTTTCTCTTTGCTGGTAAAAGTCTAATTATTTCTTGTCTCCCGCTCCTTCTTTAGCCTTTCTGAGAAACTAATTTTATAGCAAATCTGCCAAATGTCATACTGCCTTAGAAAACATTCATTGTTATTTACATTATACAGTTTGTTTGCTTTATGGCTATTGGGCTGTGGGGGTTTTTTGAGCTCTAGTTACAAAACACTCCTACAAGAACTTATCCCACAAAATCCTTTAGTAACTTTTTATTTGACAAGACAGCCTGTACACTTGGCTGCTAATAATGCTCTTCCCAGTGCAATTAAAGTTTATATTGTTAAAACTTGGGTCTTAGGTTTAGAATATAAATCTAATAATTACTGAAAAAGCTACAAGAAACATTACTTTTTTTCTGGGATAATGTAATAGCCAAACTGAGTAAATAAATTTCTTAGAGAAAAAAGTGTCACAAGGCTTCAGTAATTTTATTTTTCTGTGTAGTCCAACTGATATTATGATCTTTTCTCAATTTTATATGTTTAAGGGGTATCTACAGATGCATCTAGGATGACTTGGACTGACTTTTTACCTCCCCTCAACTGATGGACCTTAATTTCTTCTGTTAACAGCTGTGTTTAGGAAGTCATAATAACTTATGTGGTTATGTAATAGAAAATGTTATATCCAGGTATGTGGTAAATATGAAAAATACCCTACTTTCTGTGCAATGTACCCATAGGAAATAACATCTGTACAGTCCCTAGAAAAATTTGCAGTCAGAATTGTGTGTGATTGTACTTAGAGCACAAAAACATCCCTTTAGAAGACTGTTCCCTGCTACATTTGAAATTGTATCAATATTTCATTATTCAGAATGTGATTTCCCACGCATGGTATCTCCTCAGGTTCAATTTAGCAAAGTACAGGGAAGAGTGGTTGAACAACTTCCAAGAACAAAATAAGCAAACAAATTAGGTACAAGCAGAATACATCAAATGAATCTAGCTCTTACCATGGCTTGGAACAAGGGTAGGAAGTTTTTCAGAGGGATCAGATACCCTACAAGAACGGATCATTTACTCTGCTGCTGACTACTCCCTCCAGGTATTAAACCATGACCTCCCCCTTCAGGTATTTATATACACAGATGAGATTCCCCATGAATCTTCTCTTTTCCAGGTTAAACAGTCTCAGCCCCTTCTGTCTTTCTTCACAGGAGTGATGTTCCAGTCCTTTTATCATCTTAGCGACCCTTTATCAGAATCTCATGTCTAGCTGCATCTCCCTCATGTACTGAGAAGCCCAGAACTGTAACTTTCACCATTTCTCACATGGTCATCTGTCACATCCAGCAATTTCTCAGGTCATGTCCAACAGTTTTGCATTATTTAGCTTATTTAGCTTAAACTCTGGCAAGGGTTATAATCCTCCATCTGTAGTCCTACCACATCTGGCATCATTTCAGCACTACAGTGTATCCAAAACACCTACACGAGCCTAACAATTTATCTTCTAGATGAGTAAATCTCAACTGATCAATTGATTTCCTCAATCAGCTGAACTGCTGTCCAGATTCCATGAACAATTTAACTTGGTGATTTGATTCACTTGCCTAATCAGAGGCATATAGTATCCTATGAGACTCCCTAGTGTATGCACAGCATCTGTGTTATCTGGCAAATTCAACAGAGAAGTAAGGTGAGGCAGAATATCTAAGCCATTCTTGAACAGCACCAGTAAGCCAGAAAGTAAAGGCACCTTAAAATGTGTTTTTAATATATTAATAGCAGCTTAATTTATGTTTTATTCACATTATTCACATTTATAGCTGAACTTACACTCTCTCCCAGTTTTGTACAATTGCCTTATTTACATCTAAATCTATATCTTAATCTTGACCCATATTCTGCCTGAAGAATAGGATTGAGACTCCTAAACAGAGGTACATATCACTATTTTGAATGCAAAATATTCTGTCTAGTCTGTATTTGTTGCTCCAGAAGGATTCTGATTTACTTTAGATCTTGTATTACATTTGTACACATGTCTGGTTGGAGGTAACAATGTAATTAAATCAGAATTTTTACTTGAGGGTTACCTTGATAGCTTCAAACATGCCAATTTCATACTCATAATGGAGTGCTCCACAACAGTGTCATGTCCTTTGCTTCTCTTCTTCAAAAAATAACTTACATTACAGCCAATAATGAACTAATTTTTTACCAGCCCTAAAATTTGCCTTCAAAACACATACATGAATGTTTTTCTAAATGAGTAATTACTCTCAAATGCTCTTTTTTCCCTTTTTTTTTTTTTTTTTGCAATTATACTAGTTCCTACTTAATCATAATGACTTTTTTTTCATCCATGGGTTACACAGACAATATTGGAATTAATGTCTGTTTAAGAAATTATTCCAGTGTACATTGAATTATCTAAACCAATATATTTTCTCATTTAACATACGCAGCTGTGAGAGCTTCATTTTCTGTACATTTACAATGAAAGGAAAGGATTACTGTGCCACAACTCAAATGCAGCAGACAAAACTCTTGAAGGCTTAGGCACATAAGCCAGTAGTCTGAACTACTAGTTCGGCAATCAGAGTTTTTTGAGAGAATTCCCTTGAGTACATCCCATAACCTCCAGCAACTGGTATAAAAGGCAGAACTGCAGCAGTTCTGTGCCATGACATGTCTTTTAATCCAAATCTTTAGTGAGATGTCCATAATTAAGCAATCAAATTCCACTCATAAATCTGGGCAGTTAAATTTTTTTTTGTTTTTTGGATACTTTTGCACAACAGCGAAAGCATTAGAGCTGTCTTAGATTTATTTTACTTAATTATACAGGTTTGCATTAAATTTATATGAATTTAAGTTTCATCAGTGTTTTAGTCTCTGAATTGGCTGTACACCTGACAGTTCTGAAACAGAAGCTGAGTGTTAATATGTCACTGAGATTTAACTGATATATCTTGACTTTCATTAGACTGTGCTTACTGACTATCAAATTTAGAGATTTTAACTGGCTAATGCACAGCTTGAAGAGCAAGTTTACATATTCCTGAAATCTATCACATAGAGATACTTGGAATTTCAGTGACAAATATAGACATTATAGTGTGACATATGTTTCGCTAATCTGGTCATTTAGAATGTCTTTATAGTTAAAAGGACACATATCACATAATTAATTTCATCCAGATGTCATAACTTGAAAGACGTATGAAATGTGCCTCAAAGGAATCTCTCTCCATTGACTAGCTCAGGTGGCTGCTACTCTCCATTGAATAATCACCATACCTAAGCTTCAATTCATTTTTATGCAAAGGCGTCTCTGCCTTTTAAAGTAGTTCAAGTTATTCAAGCAGTTGGACTATGCTGGCAGATGTGATCCGACTTCTGCATTGCTTTGTATCAGTAGTTGAAGACAAGGTAGTGAAATTTTGAAAGAGTTAAAACAGATGTCCTTATATTTAAGTAACTAAATTGTTCCACTTGAATGAGAGTCAACTTCTGATTAAGACAAGTTCAGATATCAGCAGTGTAGATATGCATGTGTGAAGTACAGATGTAGAATCCATTTCATTGCCTATGTTTAGATGACCAGTGGCATGTGAAATACCTTACAATGTAAGTTGATTTTCAGATTCCTCTTAGAAGTGACTCACACTTCCCCTTAGTTTCAGATCATAGATGATATCCTGAAGATAGGCTGAGACTCTGCAACCTCTCAGATGGTGTAAACACCCTTGCTGCTCAAGGACACATTGCTGTCTGCCTGCTCTGCCATGACTTTACTTGATAGAGAACCCCTGGGTTTCCCAAGGAAAACCCTCCTACAGGTCCCACATCTACCTCGCCACAGCATGGGAGTTTCATTTGCCTTGGTAACTGCTATTTGACAGCAATTAAAAGATTTGAACCGTATTTAGCTTGTTTGATGATCTCAAGAAGAAAATAAACAGCAAATTAGTATAAAATGTTGTAGGAAAATAATAGAAAATGCATTTTCTGACACTGTATACAAATAATCAAGAAAGCTCGTCTATGTGATCAGGCACGACAATAGAGCAGAATGTGTTAGGTTACATTATTTCTTCAGAGTGGGTGCTTTTAAATCAGAAAGTTATGAAATTTAAAAAAACCCAATAATACGGAACTTCAGTTTTCAATATTTTGAGCATTTGACTGTCTTAAAAACCTATTTTAAGAATTGAAAAAACCGCCAACTAACCAAACTGAACTTAAATGTTTCAGTGATTTAAGAAACAAATTTAAAAAAAGATTTTGTAATATGTACTCCCGATAAATAATGACCAAATAAGCACAGTTTATAAGGGTAGTTAATCTTATTCATAGGTTGCAAACAAGAAATGAATAGAGTTGTTAAAGTTGATATACATAAGCATAATTCAATATAATCAGACAAAATGAGAAATTAGAATTAAGACTGAATGAGGAAATATTTGCTAACACTCAGATCTATTAGACAGATTCCCAAGAGAAATTACAGAAAAATGAATGTTGGAATGGTTTAAAATCCAGTTGGACAAAACAGTGCAGGTAAACCAGCATTAAGGTAGCCACAGTGTATCCCACTATATTCAAATGCAAACAATTTTGTGAGCAAAAAAATTTAAGAGGCAATAAGGTAGTTAGATGTATCCTTCACATTGATATCCAGGGAAGCACTGGTTCTAGCACTCCATAATCACTTCCTTGTTCCAATTAATCAATTTTTTTAATGACTACAATTTATAAATTCCAGATTTGAAAGAAAATTATGAGGTGATTTTGAAGTAAAGTCTTAATCGCAAATACCTGTTTACCTCACAAAGGTAAATCTAATTTAACATAACACAAATTTAAACCAGGTAATATCTTTAATGATATCAGATTTCAGCATTTCTATAATGCAATTAAAACCATAAGTTCTGAATGTAACAGGTGAAGCAATTAACAGAAATTTTATTCTTTCTTCTAACAAAACAGAGCTGAATTTTGATTTGGGAAAAAAGCAACAAACAAACAATACAACAACAAAAAACCCCACCCCACACCAAATCACTGACTAAATACATAATTTTTTACTTAAAAGTACTCTATCTGTGCAAAACACATGAACAAGATTTTTTTTTTTATTTAGTTCCCTGATAACAATTGTAGCAGACCTTTATAAACTACCAAATAGATGCTAAAGAAAAGTCTATTCATTTATAGTCTCTGTAAATAACAGAGAGAAAAATAATTTACCTTTTTTTTTATCCAGTTTAACATGAATTTCCCAAATATGGGTACAAATCAATAGTAACCTTTCTTCTCAATGTCAGGATTTCTGTTTGCGCATCCATAGCTATCCTCATAGTAATTCATTTAATAAAGTGGTCATTTTCCATATGATAAATAAATCTAAGATACTCTTCAATAGCAAGAGTTTTTTCTTTTTCAAGTTTTCTGATGTAAATTCATACTTCCAAAAAATATTTCTATTCAATTAGCATATATTTATTTAAATTCAATGATGAGACACAGGTGGAAAGTAATGGGAGAACTAAAAGAAAAGACTGTTGTTTCTCATGTCTTCTAAAATAAAAATAATTCCATATAGAAAGCATTTAAAAACAAGCAAGGTATGATTGCACTCTACTTAGGTACTGCTTTAAAGGATTAATAGTTGTAGTCTTCTTTAATTAAAAAAAAATTAAATTATAAATAACTGAGAAACAATGAACAAGGGAACTGTAAAAGCATGATCTGAAATTATTGGTAATTGTCTGGGAAAGCCATGGAACTTTTATCCATACTTTTCGATGGACAGGAGGCATTAAAAAAGAAACAAAGCTTTAGGGGTGTCGCTGTTGTACCAGGAATGGCGAGAAATGACACAGATTCCAGTCCAAGGAGAAATGAATTATTTATTTAATTTAGAAGTTGGTTTTTATATTTTAGTTCGCTTGAATGGCACAAGGCCATTTGTCTCTGACCACCCACCTCTTTAGAATGATTGGTTAGATCTTACAACACCCATTTCAAAATATTTCTCTGGTCGGTGTCACAACAATCCTGCACCTGCAAGATAAAGGGAATAGTTTACAGAAACTTCTAACTGTTTTCAGCCGGTATCTATGAGAAGGCAAAGGCTTTCTCACAGACAGAGGCAGAAAGCTGGAAAATCTCTCTGCAACCCAGCTTTCAGCGCCCATATAGGGTTTTTAAATCCTGAACGTATATCCAGAAATGTCTTTCAGAAAACACTGTTCTGCATAGATTTTTTTTCTGCTGACATTTTTTTTCTAGTTCTAGACAAAAATTTAAGTCTACAGAGATATTCAGAAGCCTATACTGTAATTTAAATTCAACTGAGCAATCCCTTAAAATAAATCTTGTTTAGTTATTCATTACCTGGGAATTCATGGGAATCTAAATTTCTGCCTGTAATGTTATAGTGTTTCCATTGTTTATAATGTTTCTATTGTTTTGACTGCTTGTTTTGGCTCTCACATCAGAAATTAGTATATACAAATTCTCAGGAAAAGGAATTTGTTGAATACAGATCTTCCATTTCTAAAGTAAATATTATGACAGTGTAAGTGTTAGATAGAAGTCAAACAGCAACACTTTTTTCCCTTTTATAGATGTTCTTTAAAGAATGAACAGCTTCTCTTAATTCTTAGGTATTTATGGAAGCTTTAGTTATTTAATTAGATGAGTAGGTTTCAGCTTCCCAAATATACCTACTTTGAGACAAGTAGAAAAATAAATTTTAAAAAATGTCTCTTTTGCCCCTTCTCTTTGGTGTCTCTGATTGGCTAACTACGCTCTTTTGGCCCTGTGGGATCCACCCAAGAGTACTGATGGAGCTGGCAGAAGAACTTGCTGAGCCATTTAAGTCATTTCCCAGCAGTCCTAACAAACCAGAGAGTCCCAGCTGACTGGAAGTTGGTGACTATGATTCCCATCTGCAAAACAAGCTGGAAGGAGGATCCATATAACCACAGGCTTATCAGCCTGGCCTCAGTACCAGGGAAGGCAGTGGAGCAGATCATCTTGGGTGCCATCATCATGTGGCACATGCAGGACAACCAGGCAATCAGACCCAGCCAGAACATGTTTGCGAAAGGTGGGTCCTGCTTGACCGGCTTGATCTTCTATGACAAAGTTATAGCCTTAGTGGATGAAGAAAAGGCTGTTGTCTACCTAGACTTTAGTAAAGCCTTTGACACTGTCTTCCTCAGCATTTTTCTGGAGAAACTGGCTTCTCATGGTTTGAATAGATGCACTGCTCCTTGGATGAAAGATTGGCTGGATGGCTGGGCTCAGAGCGTGTCAGTGAATGGAGTTACATCCAGCTGTGGACCAGTCACAAGATGGGTTTCCCAAGGCTCAGTATTTTGGACAGCCCTATTTAATATTTTTATCCATGATCTGGATGAGGGGATTGAGTGCCTGCTCAGTTAGTTTACAGATGATACGAAGAAGGGTGGCAGTGTTGAACCACTGGAGGGTAGGAAGGCTCTGCAGAGGGATCTGGAAAGGCTGGATTTGTCATCTGAGACCAACAGTATGAGTTCAACGAGGCCAAGTGTCAGGTCCTGCACTTGGGTGACAGCCACCCCATGCAGTGCTACAGGCTAGGGAAAGAGTGGCTGGAAAGCTATTTATTAGGCTGTAACTGACAATAAAGAATAGATGGCAAGCTCATATATGAATTCCTGCATCATGGAAGGCACCTTAAACAGAAATCTCAAACCCTTGTAGTCTGGCTGTAGAATATACATCCAGTTTTCTCTGTGAGCAGTAGCTGCATCCCGTCTGCTTCTCTGCAACATGGAGGCTTCTTCTGAGGTCTCTTGTGAGTATCTTGTGATGACTATCTGAAGGGGAACATATGTTCAAGCAACTGAATCTTGTCCTTGATATTTTGAGACAAGAAAAAATGGCCTCAAGCTGCACCAGGGGAGGTTCAGGTTGGACATCAGGTTGGACACCACCCTTCACTGAAAGGGTGGTCAGACATTTGAATGAGCTGCCCAGCAAGGTGGTAGAGCAACCATTCCTGGAAGTTTTCAAGAAATGGCTGGACATAGCACTTATTTCCATGGTCTAGTTGACATGGTGGTGTCCAGTCAAAGGCTGAATGTGATGATATTGGAGATCTTTTCCAATCATAATGATTCTATGATTAAAAATATAAGATACAAAAGGACTCAGTGAACTGATAGTTATCCAAATAAATAAAAATATTTAAATTTAAAATAAAGTGCAACTAAAACTAAGTAGGTGTATATCTAAATTTTCAATATAAAGTAGAAGGTCTTGAACTCGGTGGAAGCAGTCGGTCTGGCTTATAAAGCCATTCCATCTTTAAAGCCCATGAAATGCCTGTTTTCAAGAACAATGATGGAAATAGTGCACTCAGGTTATGGATACATGATCCTCTTCTGATTTTCTAAAAGCATAACCCCCATAACCAAAGAGTTATTATTCTTTTTCTACCTGATAAAAGAAATGGGATTTAAAAGATTGAAAAAGCATAAAAGAATATAAATTCCTTTCCCCTGTATTCTAATATTCTTTCTAACAGCCTTTGAAATTCTAATCAGCTTCATGCCTCTAAGACAGAGTTAGGTAGAAGAAATCACATAAAAGAAATTATAAGTCGCATGAGGTAGTGTCAAACCTCCTCAGTATGCATTCCTGGGCTAAGACAACCCTTCAGGCATCTGGTAAAGAAAGTATGCTTTCCATCACACTTTGTAAAACTCATCAAGTAATTAGGAATACTCCAAATTTACAATAATTGCAATTGAAAGGAAACATAGAAAGAAAATCTTCAAAACCCAAAATTTCGGGGTGATGGATGGAAGGTGAAAAGACACCATGGATGTTCTCAGTTTAGTTAGATGGGAAAGACTATTTGTGATAATAAAACAGGCAGCAATATGAAACTTACTGAAAAGACTCATAATTGGAGTAAAGATGAGGCTGGATTAGGAAACACAAGTTCCTCTATCAACTTAACTGTGTTCCAATGTGGTGAAGGCAAACTACACTCTGTCCCATATTAATTAGCAAAAGTGTACATGGAATATTGAGGGTAGTGATTATTCAGCATTGATGAGGCCACATATAAGATACTGTTCTCTCTATACAGGAGAGGTGTTGACAAACTGGAATAAGTCCAGTGTAGGCCACCAAGATGCTTAGAGGGATGAAGTTCTTGCAGTATATGCGGAGAGACGGAGACAAAGAACTGCTCCTGCTCTACTTTGGGAAGGAAGGATTAAAGGGTGATTCCTTTTTACAACAGTTTAACAAATGACTGCGAATAAAACAGATTCAGATGCTGATTGTATGATTCTGATTGGAAACGGCTTAAACTGAGCTGTGGGTGTTTTTTATTTTTATTTTGTTTTTCAGAAGAAAAATAGTGAATACTTAAAAAAATTAAAATGTTTGAAATCAGCAAATTTTAGATAAAAATGTGATTCCTCGCTGTTAGATGGACCACATATCCAGTAGCTTTCCTGAGATTAGAGAGGTCACATCATCGTTTTCCTGACTGTTGTGGTGCAAATGGTTTCACTATAGCTAACACTGATTTATACTTAGGCTAGAAAAACCCACGTATTTTCATAACCATATATGATATTGATTTATGGAAATAGAAAAGTGCAGTGGCTGAGCAGGATGAGATCTCAGGCTCACTTGTTATTATTCATAGGAAGGAAGGGACTATTTTACTTTGCCATGGAAAGTGAACAGAGCTGGTGAATACAAACCAACTGTCGCTTTACTTTCAATTAATGTAAAGGCTCTTCATCAGATCTGTTATTCATGGGTGAGTTTCATCAGCAGAACTTCTCCAAGGAAAACTGGGTACATGACAGAATGGCTCACAGTTTGGAAGATATGAAACCAGGACACAATTCAAGGATTTAATATCAAAGGATGGGACTATGCTCCAAATTGGCTGCCTTTAAAATAAGTGTACATGTGTGTGTCTGTATATAAAGCTACATAGATTTGGTTTGGGTCTTTTGTGGATTTTTGGGGTTGGCTTTGTCAGTTTTGGCAGGGGGGGTTTGCTTTGTTTTGGTTTTTTGTTGGGTTGCTTTTTTTTGTTTGGTTGGTTTTTAGGTTTTGTGGTGATTTTTGAAGACTATCTGCTCTTTTCAGGAATTTCCTATGATTTTGGAACTGTCCACAATTAAAGTGGACATGTGGAAAATATTTTGTGTTGCAGGCAATGTTGTGGAAAATATTTTGTGTTGCAAGCAATTTTTCTCAGTGCAATTTACAAAAATAGTGTAATTTAGTAAGATTTCCTTATACATTTCAGTTGTGCAGCACAGACAATTACAGGCCTCATTCTCTTCTTTAGGTTTTCCTTTCAAATACTCTGAAATGCAAGACACTATTCCTTGCAGGAAATCAGAAGATATTTCTCATTTTATTGGTGAATTGGCTTGCGAGCTTGTCCTTAGGTAAAATATTTTCAACTATTTATCCTTAGACATGCAAATATCAGTGAACATTCTGTATTAGAAAGGAACAGCACACACCAGCACAAATAGTGGTGTATGACACTGTGCCGTACAGTGGGATTCTATTTTCCCTTTCACTCTCCTGAACTGCCCTTCTTTGCTCTTCCCTTTGACTTATTACATTATTAATGAAAGGGATATTTTATTCTAAAATATTTTTAATATTAGTTGTCTTTCTCGACTTCTAATACATGCAATGAAAGTGTCAGCTCTATAAACTTAAAATTAATTCATGTTAAATTCAGGTATGATACTCTGAAAAATTCAGTTTAGATTTTGGTTGATATTCCATAAATCTTGATTCAGAATCAAGGATTCTATCACACTCAATCTTTTTTTTTTTTTCACACCTAAAGTAGACTCTAAAGTGTTTTCTTGTTTATTTTAAATTTTTCTATATATACAAAAGTTTTGAATTATCATTTTTTATATATAGTTCAAGGATAAAATGTCTATATACTGATGAACTAAATTTTGTTAACATTATGCTAGATGTTTTTTCCATTAAAATTTATTTTTAAATCCAGAAATATTCAGTTTCAGTCATTCAGGACGATTTATAAATGATCCCAGACAAAAACCCTAGAAATCCATTTATGACAATGAAATCTAAAACCCTCTAAAATTTTGTTCTATAAGTAATCAGTAAAATCTTCACAGTTGTCAAAGATGTCTTAATTCTTTGAAGCAAGTTAGAAAATAAATGGGAAAATATGCAGTTCTCAGTAACAGAGGAAAACTGAAGACTTGGGCTTGTTGCAGGAGCGTATAAATATTTTGACTTAATGTTTTAATTTTCTGAATGTACATCTTGTGTACTCTGACACTTAGTACATAGGTAAATACAGTTGCATGCATATACCATAATCAACGGATATTTTCTTACATTATTTCCCATACGACTTTCCTTTCAGAATCTCCTAGTATTTCACTTCTTTAGTGTAAATTTAGGAACAGGGGTTTTTTGTGTTTCAAAAATATTCTGTCCAGGCTAATTTAGCTCAGATTCTGTCTTGAGTACATCATAAACAACTTAGACCATTAAGGCAATTTTAATCCTCGAGGGAAGCAGTGAAGCATAATTTTCTTGTTCTTTAGTAAGTTCTACCTAGTGAGATACAACATAAATTTCTTTTAATTGCCACTTTATATGTAGCATGAATATCACAGATGAAAAGAGTTCTTAAAAATAAATTGAGACCATATATCAACTAGATATCTTGTTTCAGAAAAATCTCATTCTAGAGTTCTCATTTTTTTCTAATTCTTCAAAGCTAAAAAAAAAAAAAAAGGCAAATTAGGTTTCAGTAGATAAAAATGTGAATTAACCTGAGGATCCTCGAGCGTTCTTTGACATACTATTTGACCTCGAAGAAACTCATTTGTTTGGAGTTTTTTAACTGTCAGATTTTTGAGGAATAACTGTCCTAAGAAGTTAGGCCTGGGTGCTCTGCTGCAGGACATGTGTTGCACACCCTTTGACCTTTACGAGATAAACAGGCTGATAGCCATGTAGAAGTGCACCAGCTTTCCTCTTGTTCCTTCTTTCCCCATTAAACATTTGTAGAAAGGATGGGTGACTGACATCTGTGGTTTTGAAAGAATACAGCACATGTAAAAAAATGCAGAAGAAGTGAAAGCATTAATTCTTTTATATACTTAGATTTTAATGCAACAATTACTAAGATATGTTGGCATCCTGGTCTTGATCAAAGCAGTTGTAGTATTTCGGTCTGAAGAAATTTTAGTGAATTTCATTGATACAAATGACTTTATAAGATAAAAAATCAGAAAAATATTATATGGATTTGTTGAAGTTTCTTCAGATAATTCTTTCTTAAAAAAAATGAGTAGAAAATTTTTTCAAAGGGAGACCTTAGTAACTTGTCCTATAGTTAATCTTGTATAGTGTAGACTGAGTTGATGAATGATGTGAGTATGTAGGAATATTTCAGTTTAGCAAATAGAAGGTGCTAAATAATTCTAAGTTCCAGGGTATGGCACTTAAATAGAAAATTCTACAAAACAGCTCTTCCAGATGTTTCCTTTAGTTTTAATTGAAGTAGAGAAAGCAAGTTTCAGAATTCTGCTTATGAAAATAGGAATACAGAAACAACACTTACTCATCAAGTCAAAATGACCTAAATAAACCATTCCAGAAAATATTCCAGATGCTACAGCAGTAGCTACCCATCTGAGTCACAACAAAAATCCTTGCCCTCTGTGTACAAATATATTCAGAATGTATGTCTGAAGGAGAGCCTAATTTAATGAATTTTAAAGTACATGTTATTTTGAATTATTTGTGCCTGTTCATGATAGATTCCTTTTATCCTCACCCCCTGACGCCCCCCGACTTCAAACAGTGATGTACCATGAATACTTAAGCTGGATATTAAATTAAGTGACCAAATAAGAATTTAATTTATAATTAATAGGAAAGTTGTTCTGTGCTAATTTAGTTACAGTCTATTTTTAGATAAATATTGAGAGGTGATTTTGCTAAGTAGGCTCTTTCTTGCTTATTTTCTAGCTTGAACATATTTTTTCACATCAGCAACTTCACAAATACCCTTGAGGGACCTTAATTTCCTTTATCTTTTTTGACAAATAGCGGTTCTTTTTTTCTCGCATATGCCAGTGATTATTCTCAGACAAAAGCATGAAACTCTCTGAATAAGACAATAACATGATGTTTAGGTTGTTGTCTAACCTCATTTTTTTTGAACATTTATAAGTTATTCTATGCTTTAACCTGCTTAAAGCCTAGGAATGGAGTTCTGTTTTACATGAATCTAGGGTAGGGTTAGAACATGCACTGTAAGAACCCTTTGATGCTGTAGTTCAATGCTCATAATTAGAAAAGGATATGATGAGTAACAATAAACAGAGTATGTGTGGCAACAGAAACTGGAAACTCAAAGTACCTTACTTATGCATAATTCATTTCATGTTTCCATGTAATTTTTTGCATATTATCAGCTGGCCTAACTCAGATGTTACTAGTCTAAATACTTCCTGTAATTAACTTTGGTAAGAAAATAAGTCTTCATTAAGAACAGAATTAACCAAGTAGGGGAGGGAGGGAGGGAGAAAAGAAAGAAAAGAAAGAAAAGAAAGAAAAGAAAGAAAAGAAAGAAAAGAAAGGAAAGAAAGAAAAGAAAGAAGGAAAGAGAAAGAAGGAAAGAAGGAAAGAAAGAAAGAGAGAGAAAGGGAGAAAGAAAGAAAGAAAGAAAGGGAGAAAGAAAGAAAGAAAGAAAGAAAGAAAGAAAGAAAGAAAGAAAGAAAGAAAGAAAGAAAGAAAGAAAGAAAGAAAGAAAGAAAGAAATTTATTCATAGAGACACAAAGATTTCTCTCAAGTTTGTGAATTAAATGACAATTAGAACATTTTTCAGGATTTTTTCCCCTTTTACAGACTCCAGTGAAGTGAGTACAGGTTGCATACCAGAATAAAGATAGTTATTGGCTTCCTACTATTTTGATATTCTCTATTTGAGAACCTCAAACTTATTTTTTGAGTAGTCCTCAGTAAGATGGCCGTAACAGTCATTACTGTTTATGCAGAAGTAAATATAAGATCCTGAATAAATAAGATACACTTTACCAGAGAAAATGCAGAAGAAAAGCATGGTCCAAAGACTGAAGTGTTTCCAGGGAGAAGGTACATGAATGTTGGGTGGTGCACTAATGTTTTTGGTAGCTTTGCAGCAGTGATGGACAGCATGTGAGACCAAACAGTCTAAGCCTGAACCCTGGCATTCTGAATACACAAGTGAAAATGCAAAATTATAGCTAAGTCTCAAACTACTTTTACACTCATTAAATTCAAAATGGGTCATTTTTAATAATGAGATTTTGCAGCTATTTAGTCACTGATCATTTCGCCGGTTTTAATTAATTCCCATTTCAAAGACAAAGTTCTGAATTTGCATGGAAAAATTGGAAATTAGGCTTGCCTTTGCTGGTTTACAGCAATAATTTATATGTCAATGGTTAGAGAGAATTAGTCCTCCCTCAGAAAGTTTAGAGTACTGTAGGATGAAGACATGAAAGAAAGAAAAGGGTAAGTCTGTGTGTTTCCCAAAGAGATGATTGATACTTTCATTTTATTTTGTGGATGCTCTCAGCCTTCCAGGATTAGCCCTTTACTTTGACCTTCTTCCTGTGTATTGCGAACACTCTGTTGAGAAACAGGAACAGAGATGGAACACCATACATGATATTATGCCACTTATATCTGATTTTACAATAGTTGCCACCTTGCCCATGATATCTGTAATTGATTACTATTTTCAATGTTGTCTACAGCCCAGTCTGCATAACAAATTGCTCAAAGATTAGCCCAAGAGTCTACAGTTACTCAGCAAACAAAGGAAATTTTGTTTCAACTAACCAGCTTGGCAATCAAAGAAAGCAGACTCTGCCTTTACAGGGTAATTTCAGCAGCTAGCAGATACACACTTCTCTTCCAGAAAATGAAAAAAAAAGGGCATTGACCCACGTGAAGGAAAAAAATCCTCTTTTTTAACTAAGGCAATAACAGTGATCCTCTGTGTTCCAGGAAAGACAAGATGAGGATATTGATAGAAATTTCTCTGTCTCTGGCTTCCTTTAAGAGTTTCTGTCTCTTCAGACTGCAAAGATATTTTTGATAAACACATTCTGAACTTTCTGAGTATGTGAATTCAGAGGCATCACCCAACATGCTCATCTCTTGCCAGAATATAGTTTTGAATTTCAGCTATAATGGTAAGTTGCATTCCCATGTCTCGAAACACAAAAATTATTGCACACTGCATGAACAGAATTAAAATTAATGGATGAAAGGATAGAAATCCCACTTGGCGCCTGGAGATAAAAAATCTCAACTTGAATGTATTTTGTTTACTATTGCTGTCCTTACATACAAAATTACTGTAGTACTTATACTATCTCAGTATACAAGATAATTCTTGCACATCAAGTGAGATATGGCTTTCCTCTAAGGAGTTCCAAAATCTAATTTGTATAGATTAAAAGTACTTAAAACTATAAATATGATCATATGACAAGGATTTTTCATATGGCAATTCCATTCAGAGAAGTGGATTTTTAAAAGAATTTTAAATAACAGATTTTTTTTTTTTCTACTCTGTTGTTGTCTTCCAGAACCATGCCCTACACTGAAAAATCAGATATTTCCTTGCTTCCTTCAGGGGTTTTATTCCAGTACAGCACAACATAGTGCAAGGAAAAAATTTACACAGTATGAATCTTAAATGTGTTGAATTCTACTCTCAACATAGTTTCTATTGCTGAGCTTTGCTTCTGTTGAACAGAGAACAGCAGTTTCCCCTTTTCTAACTCTTGACTGTGCACAGTATCCTGAAGTTTTTTTTTTTGTGTAGGCAGGAAAAAAAAGACAGTGTGTATCTTCTAAGGAATGTCACATATTCTTTCCTGTGGACCAAACTGTCTTCCCTTGATGGTAAATAAAAAAAACCCCTATTCACCTAACTTTCTACTCTCTTTCTAATGTTTTGCTCCCAGAGAAATATTTCTCTTGTAAAAAGCATAAGTATATCTTTTCAAACTCTAGAGATTAATAAAATTATAAAAGCAGTGAGATGTCGTTGTCTTCTGAAACTGTATGAATATTGACAGAAGAAGAATCTTATTTAAAAATTTGGGGTTTTTTTAAGATCACGAATAAAGGCCAGATAGGTTGAGGTAGGTATTAAAAAAATATTTTGTGTCTCCTTTTAAAAAATAAAAGATAATATTTTGCTGTTAGTCAGACTTAGGAGACTACATATTGCATCATTTTATTTCCTGTTTATAAAGCAGTTAGAATGTCTGGCCCATTTGGAAGGGTCATGGTATTTTCTTTCTCAAGAGGGTATGGCAATATCATTTTTTTCTCCAGCCCATTTTTTGGGCTGGAGAAGCAGCATTGCTGTAATGCCTAATAATATGAGAGAAAATTTGTAGAAATGGTGGCTATGAAAATACGTTTAAAACTGAAAATAATACCTTTACAGCTTACTCATCTGAAAGACAGTTGTTACATAGTCTCAATATTCGTAACAGTTAAGAAATAATCTAGGAATAAATCACTAGGCATTTATGTTATTTTTGACAATCCCCTAATCCTGGCATGCATCTTTGCCTTCAGCCATCCTGTAATATTCATTTGGCAAAATGCCAGCAACCTAATTCCTACAACCATTCATAATATTGTTAACATGCATTGATTTTTAAAGTGCTTGTTACTCAGCCCTCACAAAAGTTATCACCTGAAAGAAAGAATAGTCCAGAGATCTTAAGTTAAGCCCAGAATTTTCTCTGAATTCTCTGTTAAAGGTCTGTTCACATGATCTTCCTCAAATGGCCTGTACCCCACAAAGAGTGGCATTTTGCTTTAACAAATGAGCCAAACCTCGTAACAGAATTTTTTATTTCAGACTCAGCCACAGAAGTGCAGAATTCTTCGGAAAGAGCTGGTACTTTGCTTTATGGTCCAGAAAACAGTTTAGTTGTGTCAGCTCGAATGTCAGGCATATCCAGAATTGGAACTACTGTAAGCAGATTTAGTTACATGATTTTTAAACCTGCAATAACTTTGGTCCTATCGCCCCAAACAGCTGAGGGAGATTAAAATGTTAACGATAACAGATAATGAAAACAATTATATTTTACTGTCTTACATTATTATATTGGGGAAAGCTACTTCGACATCCTAAATTTGAGTCTAGTCCATACCATAGCAGTCTTTTCATTCAGAATTAATATAAACCCAGCCAAACTCTATTAGGAAATAATTGACTGAAACAACAGGTCATATGCTGGGATGATGGAAGAGTAGGTTTAATTCTAAGATTTAAAACAGCTGATGTGAACATGAGGCGCTGATTATACATGGTTTTTGTGTGAAAGACAACTGTCATAAAGAGGTTAGGAAGAGCATAGGTTAGGAGGAAGACCTAGAGGATATGTAACTGACTGGGAAAAAAAAGAAGAGATTTTTGGATAAGGTGGATATATTATACTTAGAGAAACAAATTCTACTGTTTTCAGTTTTCACCTTTTTTTTTAAGGAGTTAATTTACATACACTTCATAACTTTTAAACTTTGTTAGTTTTGTCTTTCTTCATTTTATTTCTTTGGTTTTTCTTATATAGTGTAATCCTGGAGCCAGAGAGATTCTCTACTGTTGTACCAATAAAACTGTAATAACATTGATTTGATATGAACTGAAAATAGATGTGGAATAAAAATGGCAATTAATTATCATATTATGACTACATTACAAATCATAATATAGGTAAAAGTATAATTAAAAGTTGAGAACTGGGGAAAGATATAATTTTTTAAACTGTTTTTTAACTGAATGTTGGAAATTCCAATTTTAAATTTGTATAGATGCATACAGGAAGAATTTAATATGGAATATTCAGTCCAAATTCTGGTTCTGCAGGCTTATCTGTCAAAATATCATCCTATTTCCACCTTCAAAATCTGCAAAAGGCTTTACTCCCCCAGATGCAAACATATACATGCATGCACACACACACATCTTATTGATGTTTTCTTAGGATATTTGCTTGGTATACTAGAGAATATGAAAACATTTTTATGATAAATTTTCTGTAGCTCTTCAGCTAGTATTACAAGACACTTCTGCTGCTCCATAAAAAAAGATGCAACAAAAACATACAGATGTCCTCTTAGTTTTTATTCATCATATGTGAGGGGCATTTACTAGAACTTCACTTAGTCTACTAGTTTCTGAAATACTTAGTCTGTTTGTAATTGTTATACGTCTGTCTCTGTTCATTGATGGCATGCAAACACAATCTCAACTGGTCATTTGTTTTCTATTTTTTAAAACCCCTAGAAATATCCTGAAATAAAGAGTGTTGTGTGAAACTTGTTGCTTTGAAGCTGCCTTAGATAACATTCTTCCAGAGATGCTGCCTGCAGAGTTGCTGTCTTCACTGGAAAGATGACATAGTTTATTCTGGGTTGATTAACAGCTAGAATCCATCAGGCTTTCAGGGCTAATGGCTTTAGAAGGAGGATATAAATTCCTGGCTTTGTGCTATTAGGAAATGTCATTCAAATTTCTAATATTATCTGCACACACCCATGTGGCTGCAGCATAAACAGCTGTCCAGGTTCTTCTGGGCACTCTGTCCTTCAGGCCAGTTACCTGAGCTGCCATGCAGACAGGACGTAGGTCCCAGAGCAAAACATTTTAGTTCGCTAAAAAGGTTTGAGTACAGCTTAGCAAATCTACTACCAAAAGAGTAGTGCCATTTTAACTGAAATTTTAATAGAGCAAATTAGTTTTCAGCGTGTTACAAAGTATCTTTAAATAAAACATTATTTTTGAAACACATATAAGAAACATTAGAGGAAATACTTTCTTTTTTTATTATTAACAACTGCTGTTATTAATTGATGACAATTTTAATGAGCATCTTAAAATGTGTAGGGAGATTACCGTATTTCAAGTGCAGTGAAACTTGGGATATGTTATATCAGATCATTGCTAACATCACTGAATTCTCTGAAACACAAGTGGGGTACAGCTGTCTGGGAAATAATAACAGTAATAATATTTTTCCTTTTTTCTTTTTTTTCCTTTTTCAGACAAGTAATTACTGAGGAAATCAAATTTCTGTTTGAAACACACTACAGAAAGAGCTATGCCACGTACTTAGAAATTCAAATGTGGTTTCTTATTAATGAAATGTAGTTCTCACTAGAGAAACCAATTTGTTCATAAAGATTGCCTCTGAAAAAAGTCAACTGTTCCCACAATCTTGTTTATGCTCAAAGAGAAAACACATTTAAGGTATAAAGACAAGAATTCATTATTATTATCATTATTATTTAAATATTAAAAATCTAATTGAAAAATCATTTTTAGTCTAGATCTAATTATTACAGAAAAAAAGGCAAATAGGAATACTTAGAATATTTCCCTACAGAGAAGATCTCAATAGTTATAATCACACCATTAAAATTGTAACTTACATATTTATAGTTACCATTCCTTTTTCTTGAGGTTGTGCTCACCTTTTCATTGCTTTCCCAGGTCTTAAAGCCAGTAGTTTCAGCTGCTGGAGTGGGAAGCACACATGCTTCTGGAGTTTTTCATCAGATAATATATCCTGTTGATGTACATGTTTTCTTCCACACTTTAAGATCAACTTGGTGTCACTTTCATGTGTTTGTTAACAGTTTTTTATTCACTGGCCTCCATTTTATGTCTGACTTTTGTATGTTTTAGGTACTATATCTTCTTTATCTTTGTTACCATTAAACCAATTTTTTTCCACCTTCATTTGCATTTCTTTACCTGATATTTTATGAATTACTTTTATCTGTGAGCTTTCTAGTGCCAGACCTATACCCCATATTTCATCACTCCGCATCTGTGCTCCTCTACCCTACACACTTGTCTCAGCCTGTCAGGGCCCTTTCTCTCTGGCCTATCAGGACAGTATTTCTGTATACTATATCATTGTGTTAAGAGTTGCAAATATCACTCATAGATTAATGCTTATTATGTCTGTAGAACTCTGTTATCTTTATAAAAATAAACAAGAATAAAACAAATTAGCCATAGATACTTTTTCAAGTAGAGAAATTAGAGTCACACCTACACCAAGAAAACAAAACTGCAGGCATATAAAGTTCAGACAAATCAAACCAAACCAGACTCAGCCCTGAGGACTTGCAAAGGTAGTACAACACCTATAGCCTGTCATTAACAGTGACAATATTACAGGGCTACACAGCAAACAGACTACATATCACTGAATTTCAATTTAACTCCTTCTAGGAAAAAAACAGAACTTTTTCAGGACTTCTTCTATATGGTGAATTTTACACGATGAGAAACTAACCTGTCTTAAAATAACTTCTATGTCATGAATCCTTTTAGGAATTCTTAAGCAAATAGGTACTCTTTTTTTACCAAAGGGAGGAAAAAAAACAATGAAAGAAATAACTCACCATTGGTGAAAACTAGAAAATCACCAGGAATAGTTGCACAGCTTTTGATTATTCCAAAACAGAAAGCTGATAAGGTAAAGCAAAAGGACTCAGGTGCCTTGAGAGATGACACAGATATTAGTTAGTCTATTGCTGAAAAACTAATTTCAGTGTCTGAGGTATCACTTCTGAGGTATATTAACTTTATACCCCTAAACTCTGTAAGAGTTTAAAAAGCTATAAGAGATCTCTGACTTCTATTTTTCATCATGGTTTTAACAATTCCTAAGACTATTTGTCCAGGTAGATAATGGGCAGAGTTTGCTAGCCCATTAGATATGTTTAATAAGAAGATGGTCATGAATTATTAATTTGTTTAACTTTCACAGGGAAATGAAAATGGGACCTGAAAATAGCAACGCTGTACATATGATTGACTTAGACATCAGTAGTACCTCCCATGGCACACAGCAGTGCATAAAATATTGAGGAAAAAAAGATTAGGATATGAGATACTTTGGATTGGGTTCTTAACTGAGTAACTGAATTCATATCAGAGCGCAATAGGAATTGTATACAGATAGAGCAGGGATAAAGACAAAAGCTCCATGTAGCTGTGAGTGATGGGAGACATCAGCCATGCTGCACAGTGCAGAGGATGAAGAACAAAATGGAGATAATTATCGTACATACGTTTAATAGCAAAGATGAAAGAAGATGGAAAACAAAGTGCCTGAGTAAAAATGGACGCAGGTGAAAACCAGTAAATATAGAGTGAGTTTTGACTGGCCAAAGTTGTGCCCAGAAAATTTTAAAATGTGTACCATTTGGTCGTATCCTGCTGATGGAATAGGGACTTTTTTCCACTGAATTTACTGACAGATTGCACCGATGTGCAGGCAAAAATAAGTGAGACAGTCCTTGGTATTTTCTCCTTTATTATGTTTTTTCTTTGTGTAAATTCTCTACTAGTGATACTAGTGATGAAGTAACTCTTCTAAAGGCAGCATCTCTAGCTAATGTACCATGTAGATTTTTTGAATACCATAAAAATATTTATGACATTACCTATTAAAAAGTCAGCTGACCTTTGCCCCTTGTAGGAATAAGCTCAAAAATCATCCCATTATTAACACTATTTATATATATTTTAATTAATTCTGAAGTGTCTTGTGGAACTGAAGCACTAATACAATATTTTTATATCTTAGAATCTGGAGAGCAAAAGTACCCCTTGTAACTGTGAAGTCTTGTGATGCCAAATCCTTTGAACATTACACCTCTTGGATCATCCAACACAGAACTTTAGAGTCCCAGACAAGCATAGTTTACACATTTCTCAAGTATTTTAATATTAGTTAGACTTCTTAATCCATTTGATGTCCATCCTAAATATACATTCACAGACATAGTAGCTTTTTCCTATATCAACTTTTTTGAGTTCTTCACTCACACTTTTGTGAAAAGGAATATTAAAAAGCACTGCTAAAATTAATTGAATGTTCAAATTATACAAATATTTAAATATAACTCAACTCCATATTCATTATTTTTATTTTTCTCTTTCCATCTCTTCCTTTTTTTAATCTCTGCTCCATTTAGGCAGACAATTTACTTTATTATTAATAACACATACTGCTGGCAAAAATCTCAGTATATTTACCTATGAATTGTCTTAGATGCAGGATTATAACCAGAAGTGAGTTTGGAAAGAAATTTTACTTTAGAAAGGGTGAAGGAGCCTCATTCCTAAAGTAGAATTTGAACCTTTTTGCTAGTAACATATTTTTTTCTTTTTATTCTTTTACAGGAAGAAAGGAAAATCTGTAGTGATTCAAATATTTTTCATGGAAGTGTGAACAGATGAGCCACGCCTCATCTGCAGTGGCTGCCTGAATTATCTAGGATGGGTTGTTTATAATTTTATTCTGGTGGATATGGTTTTTGGAAGGAAGGCTATTCTAATCTTTCTTGTCCAGGGAGATACATTTATAACAGTGTCTGGATCAAAAATAGCTCAGCCTTAATGAACTAGGGAGTTACAACAAAGGTTAGGTTAATTGTAAGCATTTCAGAGTTTTGGAAGAGTTAGCTTCCGGTTGTGTCTTTAATTTACTATGAATTTTCTTATATTTGGCCTGATATCTGATATTCAAGACATTATTTTACCCTTTCCAAACGTAAAAGCCCAATTTTAAATCGTATTGAGTTTTTAAGTCTAGCAGGAAGGGAAAGAATATCTGAGGACCAAGTTGACCAATATTTTATGACTCAATTGATCACAACCATTTACGATTACTTCTCATTCATTGCTACCATCTCATATAGAAGACAGAAATTATGTTTATAGTATGGAATGAAAATCAGCATTTCATTTGACAGAAAATATATATTGATTTTTTTTTGTTGGGTTTTTTTTTTTTGGTTTTGTTTAGTTGGTTTTGGTTTTGTTTATAATTTCTGCTACTGCAACAAGAAAAATGGAGAAAAAGGAACTGCACATGAATTTTGAAAGCAGTTAAAAACCTGTTCCAATCACCACTATTACACTCTGTCCACAGGCATTGAGAAAGTGTAGACCCGTATGTCCATTGATTAGTATTGGCGTTTTCAAGTTCTTATGCTTTTCAGATTTTTCAGGGGTTTTTTTTTCAGCTCAATGGTGATGTAAGAATGGAATAAATTCCAGGAAAAAATAGCTATATTAAACTGGTATTTTATGAAGTATCTAATAGACTGTTGGGCTCTATATGAAACTACTTAATTTTAATATCTTCTTTTAGAAAAACAAAAATATCCCTTCACAGTTAAAGGATTTTTGTTGAAGTAAGTCAGTGGACCATGCTTTTATTTTTTTACCATTTAACTGGATTCTGCTAAATAAAATCTGGTAAGTAATTATTTGCTTTCTTTCTTTTTCAATTCCTGCAAGAAATAAATAGGTTTTTTGGAAGAAAGATGACGTCAGTATTTGGTTAGCCCCAAGGATAAATGCTTGCTCTTGCTTCAGTTGAAATATATGTGGATGTTCAATTACTGTTGTTACTTTGGTTCTTTTTTAAAGGGGTCTAACAAACAAAAAATATTCTACTTTTACTTCCCCAGATACTAGACTGAGATTATTGAAAGTTCTTAAACTTCATTTATAATGCTAATTCTCACCAAGGTTTGTAAAGTTTTTTTCTTGCATTGGTTTTGCTATAGATTTATACTAGTTTTCAAAAAACCTGAAAATTATATCAGAATAGCATTTTAAATTCCAGATGTCTTATTTTTTTAAGGATTATTAAAATTGATGCTTTAAAAAAAAAAAAGGTAGAAAAAGAAAGATGGGAGATATGAAAGAATAAAGAAGAAAATTTAAAAGAGAGAGACAAATGTATACTAACACACAGTTTGTAACATGCCATGCCTGAAAGAGTATCCAGATAGAGAATTTTTCCCTAGTTACATTAGAATGGGAAGAAGTCAAAGGAAGGTTCAATATATGGAAATACTAATAAATCATGTAGAAAAATTATGACAGAAACAAATCAAGAAAAAAAAAAACCAACTATTTCAAAAATAAAGACAGAAAATATACTCATCCAAATATTCATATAATTATAAAGTGTAACCATAAAGTCCATGAAACTTCTTCAGGATGAGTGAAAAGGTGTTAAAAAACACCAGTAACCTCACATTAAAAGGATAGTTATAGTTTTCAGTGAAAATGAAAAGAATACAGAGATTTTTTTTCTTGGGGAGAAGAGTTTTCATTACCCCAGTTTTCATTTGGTATTTTCATTAAAACCATAGATCATGGAAGGTGCACTGTACACATTAAATGCACAGATTACTCCAGTGCCCTGAGTCTACATTCAATCAGAGTCCTGTATTCAGCATGGAGCATCATACTACCAGATTAGTTGTGGATCAAATTAAAAGTGCTCAGAGGAAACATGAACAGAACAAAAATAACCAAAGACTTTATAAGAAAGAATGTATGAACTGACACTTGTTGTAAAAGAGATTGTATGATAAAGCACTGAAAACATACATGTGCTAAAAAAAAGGTGAAAAATCATGTGCAATTTTATTTTAAAGGTATAATACATAAATAATGGCTTGTAATAGTCAGCAATCATAGGAAGAATCGGGTAATTTATGTTAAAAATTCATCCAGTTTTTCTAAAAAGGTGTTAAATATCAAAACAGCCCCCCCAAAAAATCACTGATGTTTGAAATACTTTTTACTTATTTGGCAATCCAAGTAATTCAAATTAATTATGTGTGAGATAATAGGATTTTCTGCAGAATCATGCTTAAGTCAAAGTCAGGGAATGGAAACATTTCCCACTAATTTGCACAAAGGAAAAACTTGTTTTCTTATTTGTCTGTTGTTGGTGTCTTTTCTCAAGTAAGGAGAAGATAAAGGTTATAAAGCCTTGATAATAATCTTCCAAAAGCCATTTGATAACTCAAAAACACTATAAAAGAACACTACACAGTTATTTGTGAGTGATATGAGAAAAGTTGTTATTCATAACTGCAAATTGCATGCAAATGAGGGAACCAAGTGCAGAAGTACTTTGGTTAAATCTGGATTGCTTTTTCAAAATCGGTTAATATGCAACTAAGGAAATGCATGCAGCTGAAACCAAGCTATATCCCTAGGCATTTTCTTTCAAAGAATTATCAAAAGCATCATGACATGGGCTGTAATATTTATGACAATACAGATTATAATATAATGCAGTTTTTTAAAATAGAACATTTTGTATCCCAGCTAGAGAGAAAGGAATATGCACCTATTTAAAGATGCTTTAGGCCCTGAAGATGCTTCTGCTATTTAACAAGCTGGTATTTTTCATCTGTGCTTTAAAATATGGAGCAAATATAATTAGAAATATAAATGAAAATTTTCCTTTGTTAAGAACATCGCTACACTATTTAATTACATTACAGCTTACAAAATCCTGTTTAGAGCATCCAAGCTTTCCTTTTCTGAACTTCTCCCAAAGCACTGATCTCAGTAGAATTCTACTCAGCTTTATTATTAACCTGTCATAATTTTAGATTTCTCTAGTTTTTGTGTGGGAGTTAAGTTTGCACTAGCAACGTTCTGTCTTTTAATTGTCCTGACATATGATGGAGTATTATAAATCCCTATGAAATCAATATCTTGATAACAATGTAAATTTTTAGTATAGTTGCCACTATTTGAAGCAATACATGATCTCTATGTAGCATGTTGTGCCTCCAATATGTTGGGCTTTTTTTTTTAAGTGTTATAGTTCTACAGTATGGCACAAATTATGCTGAAATTCTGTGCAATAACTTTATGCAGATATATAAATATGTTTATATGTACATAAAGCTCACAAGGAAAGAGCTCTAAGGTAAATTTATACTTCTGGTACCATTAGTCAGACCCTTCAGAAGGAAACATCCAATTACTGTTCAGCCAGTTCTCTTTGGGACCTATTTCTTTTGATCTTTTATAGCAGCCTCTTTCCATTCCAGTGCCCATTTCTGCATCCTCCCTGGATTATTTTCCACATCAAAGGATGCCTTCCTTGCCTCTGTAGATTTCTCAATTTTGATCTCTCCTCAGTCATCATGAGAGACAGAAAGAAGAAAAGCTAATTCTAATTATAAACTACGTCAACCTCTATTGTATGCGGTATTCTGAAAGCTGTGTCAACTAAAATCCTAAAATTTTGGTTTACCAAAAATTTTGGTGCCAAGAGAATTGTTATGAGAAGAAATAAGATTACTCATTATGAATCTGTCATTTCTCCTCCATATTTAACCAAACAGTGGTAACTGTTGTTCAGTTGACAAGTCACTGTTATGAGGAGGAAAATTAATAGACATTTTCACCTCCAATGCTTTATTAAATAAAATCAGTTCCTGCTTATTAGCTGACAAGTATGGAGTTTCTGTATTTTGTTCAGCTGATTTATTTCAATAAACTATAGTGTAGGGGATTGGGAAAATATAAAATATCCTATATTTTTAGGGAGAGATGTGCAAATGACCAAAAATAGCTATTCTACTCTCGTTGCATTATCTTGTGGTTTGACCCCAGCGAGCAGCCAAACCACACGCAGCTGCTTGCTCACTCCCCCACCACCAGGATTGGGGGGAGAATTGGAAGAGTAAAAGCTAGAAAACCTATGGGTTGAATTCACATGGGAGACTCCTAGAACACATAGAGGATAACTTCTTCAGCCAGGTGACAGCCCTACTAGAAGGAACAGAATACTGACCCTGACGGTCACCAGTAAGTGACCTACCTAAGAGCTCAAGATAGAAAGCAGCCTGGGCTGCGGTGATCACACGCTGGTGGAGTTCACAGTCCTGAGGGGCATGAGTCTGACAAAAAGTAAAGCCAGGACCTCTTCCAGCTCTTCAAGGATATACTCAACAGGAATGTCTGGGAAAGCGCCCTTTGGAACAAGCAGGCAGAACAGAGATGGCAGATTTTTAAGGACTCCTTTTATAGAGCAAAAGAGGTAGTGACTGACCCCCAGGTGCAAGATATTAGGCAAGGAAGATAAAAGACCAGCATAGCTGAGTTGGGACCTCACGGTCAACCTAAAGGGAAAGAAGTAAATGCACAGGATGTAGAAGAAAGGACAGGTATCCTGGGAATATTGTAGAGATACCGTCTGGTTGAGTAGCGATGGGGTGAGGCTGGGTAAGGTGCAGCTGGAACTAAACCCAACAAGAAATGCAAAGAATAACAAGAAGGGCTTCTACAGGTAGGTTAGCCAGAACTGGAAGGTTGAAGAAAGCACAAACACACACCATACACACACACACTCCCATTAAGCAAGGCCGGCAAACTCAAATCAGCAGACAAGACAGCTGAGGTAAACATTTTGCTACCTATTTCCTCAGTTCCAAGTAACTCAAAATAAGAAAAACAGACAAAGTGTTTGGAAAACATGCTATACAAAACTTAAATAGTGCATGTGCTGAGAACATATTAACTGCAATAACAACAACTGGCATTAGTGTGCTGCTTTTTAGACATTGTCTTTTTGAACTATAAATTATAATTAATTGATATAATATTTGCTATAGACAAGTAAACACTGTGAAATCCTTCTTAATCAATCCAGTTTTCACTAAGACCCTAAGACTAGAGTATTGGATAGGTCTTTGGGACACACCAGTTTATTATTTTAGATCATTCTTGAGTTTCCCCATGATTCACTTAGTCCTTAAATTCCCTACTTTGATATTGGCCTATTAGACTGCAATTGCCATTCAGTCAGATTTGGAACTAGTCTAGTGTATTAAGACTTCTGCTTATAAAAAATTGATAATTTTCTTTGTTAGAAAAAGTCAAATTTAGATAATGTAGAAAGAGTCCTTAGTGATGTTCTCAGGGAAATGTGGACACTGATGAAAGCAATCGTATTGTGACATGAGGCCATATTCATTGTGCTAGGAGTTTGAAATCTGGATGAAGCTCCAATGTTTATGTTCTACAAAGGACTTACGGACACACGTGCATGAAACTGATGATTGCAAATACTAATCCATTCCTCAATATTGGGGCAAACTTTAATAGGTTTAGCAGTTCTTTTGTTACGACATTTTTTATATTTGACACTTGTGTTTTATATATACATGGAAATACAAATGTTATCCCAAATACTCTCACTACAAAATTGAACAAAATTGATGGTAAAGCACAGCTAAATTAAAATTAACAACAACCTTGTATGCTGGCAGGAGGAGATGCAGGATTTGCTTGTATTTTGATTTTTTTTGATTTAAAGTGTTAACCTATTATTAAATATTTCTAGAGTTTTATTGATCATTTAATTCATCAACAGCTTGGAGGAAGAAAGCCTATGAAAATCCTAGGCACAAAGACACACAACGCACATCTGTGGATATAAACACACCCAGCCATGCAGAACAACACAAACAGGAACAATCAGCACTCAAACACAGACAGCACCGACGGCTTCATCTTGTTCCCCTCCCTGCCTAATCAGGATAAAGGTCTCTTAAAGTGAATATACACATATGTGTACACATAGGTGCAGAGTCAATCCTTCTAGCAACGGAGCTCAAACTCTCACTAGCTGCCCCTGGAACCCAGTCTCCACCTCAGGGCCTCTAGGTCTTCTGTCACTGTGCAAAGGAGTAAGATGGAGCAGAGAACAATTTGGCCACTTCCATCTGTCAGCATTCCTCTATCTTCCTTTCTCTGTGGGCATTAATCTTTCTGCCAGATATGCTAGCAAAATGAGCTGGACGTATATATATATATATATTTTTTTTAATAAGGCTGAAGGATGTACTCCTATGGTTTACTAGGAATATTGAGGGCACATTAGTCCATATTTTAAACTATAGCTTTATTTATTAAAATGTTAAATATATTGGAAAATGGTAATACAGGGCTAAAATAAATGAAAAATATAAATTTAAAAGATATTTTTAGCAGGCAACAATAATATTCCTTCAATCCACTTAATGCTTTTAATGTTAAATTTTTAATATTATTTTTAAATTTTAAAAGGGTACGCTTCTGAATGAAGCCAATCATCCACCATCAACACATACACCGCTCCTCCAAGTTAGAAATATATTTCATTAAAATGTTTAGGAAAGGACTTATCAAGATTTTTCTTCAGACATAATACGCTTATCAGGACTCTGTCATTGACTATCTCTTTCAGGAAATACTTTCAAAAAGCAAACCCTCCTGTTTGAATTACTCCTACTGATTTCAGTAGGCTTTGGATTGAGACCATAGAGTTCTCATTATCACTGGAAGTTTGCTATTTGATGAATGAACTCTGAACAGCTTACAAAAGCAACCAATGTGTGTGTCACTCACTAGGTGTGGAATTGTCCAAAGGATTGCAAATGACTGACAAGCACTGACTGTGCCACAATGAAGTCTCTCCTTTAATCTATTATGGATTATTGTCACGTATATTCTGGCAAAGTGATGAAAAACAAAATATTTTTTTATCTCCCTCATAATTTATAAACTTTCCTCTTATTCTCTTTATCCCTTTACCATTATCTCCTCAATGAAATGAAAGAACTTGTTTACCTATTTGTTGTATTTTTTACTCTGTCTCCATCCTTCACACTAATCTATGTCTTTTTTGTCCTTGTTCTCTATTTCATTTTCACTCCTGCTCTGTAAAGCTTTTATGAAATTATTCCTTGTCTCCCATCTGAAACAGTAATTTTTACGCTGTAAGTTTCCAGCTCAACCATCGGAAAGTGGATGCAATTGTTATTCTTTCTTTTACATAATTTGGGGGCTATAATCAAGATGCATAAATCCATACATCCTTGATCTACAGAAACTAAAACTCACTGTATGCAGACATACTGTACGTTTATGTTTCAGCAATAGAGACACAAGTCTTAGAGACTAATAGAAACCACAGAATAAGGTTAAGAATTATTCTACTCTTTCTAACAACAACATCAACTAATGAACATCATTTTCAAAATTGTTTTAGCAGGATATCAAAGTAGATTGGCACTTTTTCTAAATCTAATGTGCACCAAAGTCCTCTTTAAATCAGGTTGCTGCTGTTAACAGAAATCCTTGTATTTACTCTATAAATGCCAACCTTTTAGAATTTTAATTGTCATTTAGCTTTATGTCATTTATTCTGCCTGCTGCACAATGCTGGGCAAAGTATTTAACAGCCATCCCATCATTATATATTCAAGATTGCAAGTGTAATATGGGAAATTGTTTGTGCAATAGTTCTTAACAATGATATTAAGAACTGTTTTTCTGCAGTGGAATGCTTAAATTACAGTGAAAGTATACCATAAATGTAGCAGCATGATGATTCTCTGATTCATCTTCTTCAAGGTGAACATGTTTTAATACGTTATTGAAAAAAACCCAAACAGAAACCGTACAACTTGAAAATATTTGTGATTCATCAACAGATCATATCCTATTACTACTATTAGGACTCCAAGTATTTCTCATGTGCTGGAGATTGACTGGCGGTTCAGTGAAAAGATCTTTTTCCTTTTCATTTTTTATGTCGATTTGAGCTGTTATTGTCCATCTTTTCCTTTGTTAAGCTGTTGGCAAATTCAGATAGACTACCACATGTTAAATAACAGTAGTCTTTGTACTGTTCCTTAATTTTTAAGATAATAACTTATTTCTCTGTCATTCTCAAACCTCTCATTGAAATGCCACAGTTTTCTTACCTTCAGAGTGGCCAAAATTTTATCCTTTGTTTTTTCTGAGTACAAAATAATGAGAAATACCTTGAACAAACTATTACTTCCTCTTCATTTTGATTCCTATGAATTTATGAAAAAAAAAGTGCAAGTTTAAAACAGGGCTCAAAAGTTGTAGTAATTAATGTTGTGGAAGTATTAAGGACTTCCTTTTTGTAAGCATGATGCTTCAAGGTAGAAAAATTGAAGGACGGAGACAATGTAGCTGTCTTAAAAAGTACAAATGTGGAAAGAAAGGGAAAAAACCAGACGCTCATGCTTTCTAAATGAGGAACTGAGACAAACATGGATTCTTCCCTCCAATTTCAGACATCTAAAGAGTAGACCTACATCAAAGATAATTGCCTAGACTCCTGTGGGAAACTGCTTTGACCTAAATGGCTTCAATTTCGATCTCTTTAGCTCATAATGTTGCAGTCTCTCAGTTCATAACCTTCCACCTACATGCCCCTACATACCACTGTAACTACCTCTTACCCTCATATTCCAAAGTATACTTAACTGTCTCATTTTGCAGTTCCTACTGGTAGAAGTAATTCTTGGTGGTTGTCTAAAATATAAATATGGCTATAGTGTGAGTCTGAAGAAGTGGTTCCAAATGATGTTTGTATTATTTTCTTTTTTCTCCCCCATTTTACATACCTTGTTTCATTGACGTTATTTTGCAAACTTATAGTACAGAACAAATAGAATTTAGTAGATTAGCATTAGCAAAGTATCCATAAGCTCTGCAAAATCTACAACTGGTCAAAGCATGCTCCTCTTGAACAATACTACTATAAGAAATCAGATCAACAAGACCGTGATACTGTTGAAATTATGCAGTTAGTTTAGACTAGGTTTTTGGAGAGAGTGTTTTTTGGACTAGGGGATTTGCCAAGAAGAGGACATTCATCTGAAGAGGTACTAATTTTTTGTCTTTGTTTATTGGTCACAGGGAAGATATTATAATTTTTTGTCTTTGTTTATTGGTCACAGGGAAGATATTATCCTCTCCTTTATTTTCTTCTACCTTTCTCCTTTTCCTTTTTTTTAGTTTTTCTTATTTGTTTGTGGGTTTGTTTTTTTTCCATTGTCCTTGAAGATAATTTTTACTGCTACAGCTGTTGGGTGACATCAGCTACAGAACCCTCACATAAATTGTTGCACACGTTGCCTGTCCCAAGATCCTCTGTGGAATCTCCCTTTTGCAGTTGAAGGAGAGAAATAGGCACTTTCTAGGGCCTGATTTTTCTGATCTTAATGTAGAAACCTAAGACAGATCAAATCATTGTTCCAGAATGCTTATTTTTCTTCTTTGATTTTAAAGGAAATTCTTGATGACTGTTTAAAATATATCACCTACAGACACCTGAACTTAATAATAATGAATGTAGAAATATTATTTAACTTTAGGTAATCTTGCAATTGTAATGGACTATAGAACTTACATGTCCTGCTGAGGACAAGTAAATCACTTGTGTGATTTATCTCACAGTCTTTTTGATATATATAGTACTACACATATGTAGTAACAGGACAGCTGTGAGGAAGAAATTGGTTAATTTAATGAGGGGAGCATGGCAGACATAATTTAAGTGAGGTTTTTGATAATTTCAGAAACTGGCATAGATAAGCAGTCCTATGTAAATGGGACTTAAAATTGACTGGACTATTCCACTCTGAGGGGGAATGTTAAATGGTTTGACTGATTGGCAGCCCTCAGTGAGCGGACATACACCAAGATGGAGCCCAGCAATGAACTGACGCTGAATAATAGGGAACAATTAAAATGCCTGTGTTAATCCACAGAGACTCTGCTAGCAGAAACATATTGGACTTCAGTTCAACAAGAGGAGTTCTTATCATTTCCCTCTTCTTATCTCTGGGCAAGCCATATCTGGAATAGAATCTCTTCCTCCTGTCCAGGCTGATATAAGAATGATGTTGAGTGTCCAGACTTAGTTACTGAGGTGGTTAAGAACCTGAGCACGTGACCTTAAAGAAGAGGGTTACTTAACTCAGTGAGCAGAGGTTAGGGAGCAATGCAAAACCTACATAAATCTTCTAGACGAAACAAAATGATGAAGCCAAACTGTTCTTGTTATTAACAAGCAAAACAGAAATGGGCAATTTTTCTGTTTTGTTTACACTGGACATTAGGAAAATTCTTCACTGGCAAGTGAGTGCAGAACTGCTGAAACAGGCTAGCCAGGGAGATTGTGGAGATGAACATCACTCAAGGTTTTCAAGTCCTGGCTAGAAAGTCTTAGCTATAAGTACTCATCTAAAAAGTCTAGTGAAAACTGGAGTCTTGGTTAGACTTCTCCCTGGGTGAACTGATCTTGAGCGGCAATCATTGGTGACAGTACTCTTTCAGGCAGAAAGTAGGACTCAGGGATATCTTGAAGCTCCTTTCAGTGAGCATTTATATTTTTCTACTATTATGGGATTCTTTTATTTGTTGTTACTTTTTGCAAAATTATTACTCATTTTAATGTAACCTTTCACCATAAATAGTTGCACCTTCACCTTCATGTATGAAATATGTGGTGTTCCTCACAAGGGGAGAAAGAGCACAAGAGAGAATTAAAGGTAGAATATACAAGTCCTTCACAGGCTGAAAAACAACTGAGCACAGGTGACAGAAAAACATTGTCCAAAGGAACTCCAGTTTGATTAGCTTAATACCAGAGAACCCAAAAAATTATTTAGGAATTTTTACTAAAAAATAATGAAAATTAAAAATTCCAGTTAATGCTTTCAGAAATATCTGATGAAAATTAAGCCTCATCAACCTTTTTTTTCTATTTATTTGTTTCCGGACAGATTATAAAGGTGTATAATAAAGTGTGATGACATAAAACACATCTAATTAGAAATACACTGTAATTTCATATATATCTATTCAATTTAGTTATTCAGTACTTTTAGATTAAAAATAGTCTTGCTGATAGACCTCCAAATGCAGTTGTTGGTAGTAACACTGCTCTTTTCTCTTTCCCAGTGCTTTCACTGTTACCCAGTTTATAAAATATCTCTGCAATAAAATTTTCACGTGACACACATTTATAGGCCAGTAAATAAAAAACAGTTATAAATTTTATGGAGTGATCCAAACTATTCCTATAAATGAGCACTGTTGAGCCAGACATATTTTAGTAGAAGAATCTTAATATAATAACACTTTTGGTGGAAAGAACATAAACAATGTTTTTAGGACAGGGAACTTCAGGCAAGTTTAACAACAACTCAGAGAAGAATTTGAGGGTGTTCATAAATGGTCATTTTTCCACAAATTCTATGTTTAGTGTTGTAGCTGGTTTAAAGGTTACTGTAGTCCTTCAGAGAATAATTTTTTTTTTTTAATTGAGAGGAAGAGAATTGGAAAGCTTGGTTCTACGATGTTATGTCTGATTCAGATGACAAAACTTCAAGAAGTATACAAGACAGTCAACAGAAGAAACATAAGAAGTATTTAAATACCAGGAGAAGGCCTTAGCTGTGAGACTTGAAGGCTTCAGTCTGATCATTTTGTGAAAGAGAAGAATGGGAAACATAATTTGGTCACTATGCACAATGTATAAGCAATACCAATCCTTTTTTAAGTCTTGCAGATAAAAGGATGATATGATCCAATGCCTTGAATTTAAGGTTAGATAAAATTAAGCTTTAAATAAGGTATGATTTCCTAGCAGTGAAGGTAATTAAACATTGAAACCCTCACCACAGGTGGTGGTGGATAAGCCAAGAACTGGAATTTAAAATGAGATCAGATAGCTTTCAAGAAACATAATTTTGACTTTTGGAATCATTCTGCAATGTGCATACACAGAAGGTAACTTTTGATGATCACAGATTTACTTTTGACATTGATGTTTGAACATAGGTTTGCATATGAAGTTAATAGAATGTTATAATTAAATATATTGAAAAGGCATTAAGGATACCAAAATTTAACTGCATGCAGTGCTCTCTTCTAATTTGATCCAAGAATAGAGTGTCTATTGTTGTTACATCTAAAATCTCTTTAGTTAGCTTAGTATCCTATCCTTCAGTGGAAAAACACAGTTTTATTTTTTATGAGAGCTTGTTTATAAGCTGAGCTGGTTTATAAATTCCTCAAAGAAGAGAAGTTCTATACAGCTAAAGTACATGGTATATGTGTTCTGTAACAGCAAGAAAATATAGGTCAGTGACTAAATATGTCACTGTTGCAACTCTTCTAATTCAGGCAATAACAATTATTATTTAATGAAGTTCAGCTCATTAGAGGAAGCATGCTTTCTTTGACCTTCTTTTTCTGGCTTACACACCTGTAGAACCCTACTTATTATTCTTTACATTCATTGCCAAGTTCAGCTCCAGATGCACCTTTGCCTTCGAGACTCAATCCCTTACAGCCAGGCAGCATCCCTGTAGCCTTCCCAGGACACCGGCCCCTCTTCCACTGCCTGTGCAATTCTCTCTGCCCCTTAGCTCAGATGGCAGGTCTTGATTCAATCATGCTGGTCTTTTGCCTTCCTTTCCTGATTTCTTACCCCTGGAGACCTAGAGCTCATATGCTCTATGGAAAGTTCAGCCAATTGAGAGGTCTGTCTTCAGGAATTTAAGGTGTTCAATTCTTAACTTTTATTAATCTAGGAAATGGAGTCTTTCATCAGACATGGACTTTGATCTGAGGATTTGTTTCTATTGTGTGTTCTATCCCATTTCTTATCTCCTACATTTTTTTTTTCCTAAACAATGAAACATGCAGCAGAGTTACCTCCAGAGGCTATGACAAAATCTAGACAATGTTAAATAAAAATTTTCTTGATGTTCAGCTTTGAATTCTTATGTACATATTTTTGGTCCTTATTTGTAGTAGACTCTTCTAATGTGTAAATGAGTGTAACTTCTAGAAGTGTAAATGAGTTTACACTTCTAATGAGTGTAAATCTCAACCGATTTTGCTTTCACTTTTGATAAGGTAGATAACCATCAAGAATATTCATTTTTCTCAATGTGCAGTTTTGGCAAGTAGGGTGAATTGTTTTTAATGACCTACAGTAAATGTGGGTGCAATTTTACTCAATTAAAAATTTCTAAAAATTAAGATGTTCAGGGCATGATAAGGATTTCAGTTGGCTGTGAGTGGTGGAGAAACCCAAGTGATGCTCCAGTTCAGTCAAATCAAAGCTACAGTTTTATTCTTTTAGTCATGTTTTCAAACTTGAAATGTCCTGACGATGGCTATACATTCTCACAAGCTTAAAATACATCCACAAAGACACAGAGTTCATTGCCTTTTATGGAGATAAGAACTTTTGACAAACTCTGACATTTGCTGAATGGCACATTTTAATTTTAAGTCACACATTGTTATTTTATAACTGAATTAAATCTGAAGTAATGTATCTGGCAGGCTGCCCAGGGTTTCTGAATATTGATAAACATTAGATTCAGCTAGATTGGTTTTTCTTCCCATAGGCTGATAGCTTTTTTACTGAAATCCTAATTCAGAGAAAAAGACTGCCTACTAAAAATCATATAAGCAACATGGCATTGGCAGAGAACAGTAGGACAAACAAAATGGTTACAAGGAAAAAAAGGAATTAAAAATAAGAATTGTAGTAGTTTTCAGAGTAAGCAGAATTTCTTAACGTTTAGTGGTATTATAGTACACATCTGGGGGGTTTTAGTTGGCTTTGGTTTTAAGAATTTTGAGGTCAGATCTGTGAAAGGAAGATGGCCAATAGAATGTTATCTTAGGCAATAATTGATGAAAAGATACAAACTATGTGAAGCTAAGAAAGCACAAAATGTTTATGTGCTACTGTGACATCTTAGTTGCATAAGTAGCAAGTAAATATTTGATAAATGTAAATATTTTGGGAGAATAGTCTTGCTGTTAATAAATGCCCAGTCTTGTGTAACTAAAGTTGACTGCCTCGTAGATTATGTATTTTTGTCTTAACTTAGATCAACGTTTAAGTGATCTGAAGATTTTAAAATTACTTACTGATAAGGTGACTATTTCTACTTTATTTCTTATGCAATGTTTCCTAGTAAATGGCTCAGACAATAATCCATTATTCTTACTATCAAAGGTTAATGAATTAGCAAAAAATATCTTGACTCTGAATAATAGTATCAAAATTATTCAGTAAAGAGAAAATCCTAAGAAGTGATTATAATAATAAAGTTTTTCATGGCCATTCAAAGATAAAATAAACTAATTTTTATACATATGAGCAGAAGATGTACTGAGACATAAACCTTACAACAACAACAACAAAAAAAAATAATCTAGATTATCCTAGATTTACAAAAATTGTTCCAGGGAGGAAAAAAAAGAAAAAAATCTATATGCTTCAGTGAAACTATTTGGTTGAATGTACAGACTAAACAGAGACATGATGCAAATAAAGTGATTAGAATCAACTACCAGTATGCTCTGTGGTAGGTCAGATTCATCTTATCCTTTGCAGCAAAAGGTGATCATATGAAGATGACTTCCTGAGCTAATTGCTGCTCTAGGAAATGAATAATTTTTTTTCCTTAAGTGTTCATAAAAAGCCATGAAGATAAAATGTGAGGCCATTTTTCAAAGAGTCAGATTTTTGCCCAGCTCAGTCTAGATGTTGAGTGCTTCTGGAAACCATGTGTGAGTCATAAGGTTTTGATCATCTTTATCCAAGTTTTGATCCATATTTGGCATCCTGAGATTTGAATGTATTTTTTTAATGGTGGCATGTACTGTATGTACTTCACATATAAACCAATAAAATGGCTGGGTAGGGGGAGCCTAGAAAGAGATTTACTATTTTTGTGATTAGAATTCTGCATACTTAAGTTTGACAAGTTACTGCGGGAAATTATGGGACTGGCTTTAACATATTATTCTCAGCAGAGTCAAGCTATAATTCTCAATTTTGCCAGTTGAGGCTGTGTTTGCAATCTAAACTCCATGTTTTTTAGTTAGCTTTCTAAAGGAATCCAAATCTAATTTGGTGTCTCCTGCATAGATGCTGGTATCTCACTTCCCTTTAATAAAATACTTTATCTTGCTGTGTTAGGAAGCCTCTTCTAAACCTACCTCAGCCTTCTAAAAGACAAGGACACTTGCTTAAAAGAAAATATAAGGTAGAGTGCTTTTCCCCAAACATTTTTTTGAAAAATATTGCATATACAGTCTGAAGCATTATACCAGCATGTGTGATCTTTAATTCTTCCATAATGTTAAAGATTAGAAAGAAACTATAGGACACAGAACTATTTTGATTTAGATAAAAAACTAGAAAATAATTTACAGATTTACATTTCAACTTCACAGTTGCTCAAATTTTGTCAAGAAATTTTGATTAACAAATCTATTGTTGTCATGGTCTTGTTGAATGAAGAATATATGTTCACTACCCAGTGAAATGGAGCTTTTGTCTAGGTACTAGTGAAAGAGTATACACAGATGACTGGGTCATAGAGAAGGGGGCAAAGTTTAGTGCTGTGTGGTTTTATCCCTCCCTTACTGGAAGGTGAGGGGGAAGGGCAGTGGCTTATTTGGAGTTTAATTTCCTTCTGGTGTTAAAACCAGCATGTCTGATTGGAGCCCAACGTGGGTCCCAAGAGAGAGGTTGAGATAACAATTTTGCTCAAAGCGTTTGTGTATCCAGTACAGAACATTTGCTTCACATTGTCGGACTGATCTAATTACCTTGTGGCAGAAGCAGAAGTTCTGAAAAGTCATAACATACACAAATAAACTGAAGCCATCTCATGACTCAACTTAGTGAAGGCTGTCACTGGTTTAAATGCCCTAAGCATTCATGTGCTTTGTGCATTCTATGACTTGTATATTGTGATAAACTATGAAACTAACTCACTTCTAAAATGCCCAGTTACACATATGTAATGCAAATTATACACGAGTGCCACATAAAACAATATTGGCGAAGTTTCATGAAAACAGGGTGATAAGCACTTGCAGCAATATACATTTAAAATGAGACAGAATGGGGCAGATCTAGAGGTGTAGAGAACAAGGGCTCCAGCTTGCAGTCTTGAAGAAAGATTTGTTCATTTTAAAAAAGGAAGATTTTAAAAGCAGCATTGTCTTGTGTGATGGATTTTCAAACTCTATGTCATTTAGGGGGGATGGAGAAAGGTTTTGCTGCCAGGTCATACTTCACTGCAGCCAGAACTACTCCTTCACACTGATCTCTGCTCCACAGGACACAGTATTACCTGAAGTTCTCCAATGTAGTTCCTTTCTATAAGATACAGTTCTACAGGAATTTCTCAAGAAAGGGTCCTTTCCAAAAGGAACAGTCCTTCAGGAATGTATTTATCCAGTGGGTGTACCCCATGGGCTTCAGTTCCTGACAGAAAACTTGCCCCTGCATAAGCTTTCCATGAGCTGCCTTGTGGATGTCTGCTCTGGTATGACTGTTCATGGACAACAGGGAAAACAACCTGCTTCATCATGGTCTTCTTCTTGAGTTTGAGGGGAATGTTTGTTTTTATGCGTAAAGCACCTCCTCCCCTCCTTCACTGACCCAAGTTTCTGCTGGGCTGTTTCTCTCAGGTTTTTTCATCTTCTTACACAGCTGGTGCACAGTGGTTTTTACCCTTTCTTAGGTATGTTATCAGAAATGTTCCATCAGCATTGCTGGTGCGATCAGCTTTGGCCAGTGGTGGCTGTGTTTTGGAGCCAGCTGGAGTGGTCTGTGTCCAGTATGGGGGTGTCTCATAGTCTCTTCTCAAACAAGACACACCTGCAGCCTCCCACTACCAAAACCTTGCCATATAAACCCGGTACAGGATTGAAACAAAGGTTTTGTAATGACAAATATCAGTAATCTATCCTGAATAAGACCAAGATGCAAAGAATAATAGAGTTCTAAGAAGCAAAAGCGTTTAGAAGTTCCTCTGCCTCACTGCATTCCTCACAGTCCAGTTCCTCATAAAAGATAAAGAAATCTGACAAGATTTGCACAGTCTGGCTCAGTTTTGCTGTCACTGAGCTCATTTCTACAACTTGCTCAGGCTTGTGCATGTTGTGTTGGAGAAATCTGGGATCAATGGGAAAGTTTTACTCTGGTTCCCTTGCATAAAGCTCTTAAGACTGTGTTCAGATGAAACCTAAGGAGAGAAAAGCTTTTATAAATTCCCATGGGTCAGGTTTTGGTATGAATTTACTAGAGAAATACATGATATCAGAAATTATCTTCAGGGCAGAATTGTAGTTTCAAAAATATATATTAAACAAATGCTGTTAATAAATAGTAGAGACTAGTTATTCCACAGTATTGTGGCATATTCCTTTATCAAATAGTTACTACAATAAAACATAATACATTTTTAGACAGTGTGTTGGTAAATATCAAAACTGTAACAGAGAAGCTGGACAAAAAAGTAATTTTGGAAGATGTGATTAGACCTCGGTCAAGAAGAAGAGATAAGTTGCAAAAGATTTCAGATTAACTGGGAGAAAAAAAGGAGGAAAAAAATTAAAAAGAGAGAGATTAATGAAATAACTGGATAAGGGATTAAAGGATATAATTAATAGACAATATGACTCAGTCAAAGATTAAGTGATGACTTGCAGCTAACATTCCAAGAAAGTGAAAAGTTTACAAGGTCACCTATATCCAGGGAGCTGCATTTTGACTGGAATCAGTGCACAGAAGGCTTGCAAAATAAGGATGATGGAGAGTTATCTTGATGGAAGAAATACAAGCTTTGGCTCATTAAACCTGGAAAATTAAGGTCCAATTCTTACATGACTGTTCAATCTAAATATTTTGGGGGGGAGGGGAGTGTCTGGAAAAGCAGAAAAGATAAACACCAGGAAGATATGTGAGCTATTTAAACTACAAGTAATGGGAAAAAATGGGTATCAACTAGCCATGAATAAACTTAGAACAGATATTAAATACCTTATTTGCTATCAGAGTAGTTATGGAAGTTTTCTAATGGATGGACATTTCCTCAACTTTTGTTAAGAAGCTTGCTTAGTTTATAAATTGCATTGTATAATATGCTTGCCCATGAAAGAAAAGGACTACAGCCAGCATCTCAGGAAGATTTTTTCGGTTCGATAACTCAATGTATTCACAGGAGAGCAGTTCACAGTACTGTAAGCTCACTCCCATCCCCAGCACATAGTAATAAGTAGGGACTTCACCCCCTTTCCCAAAGCATGCATACGTCTCTCTGGAGCCAGTAAATAGTGTGCCTCACAAGTGCCGTAATTCATTCATAATATTCCTGCCTGAATTACTTGCCTTAAATCTGACTGAGACTTATTTTTCTTTGCATCTTTTATAGCCGAACTATCATGTTACATGGTAGGTAACCTGCCTTTAACTTGGTGTAGACTAAGCTTTCTTCTGCAGCTCTGTGTAAAACCTAGCATTTACTTGTTACAAATTCCAAAAATTCAATGAGGAATTAACAAATTCACAGTCTGTATGTAAAATATGAAGTAAAATTAAAATCACATGTTAGTCCACTGTAAGAGACTTGTAAGTCCATTGTGGAAAACCCGTAAAATTACTGCCAGTACCGGAAAATAATTTTGTGTTTTACGGATCAGGAGTTGGTTCTCAAATTGTGCCTACATTCCTGATAATGGGATGAAATTTCACAACTCCAAACTCTGGATTGTGCGCCTAGGAGGGAGAAACGCTGTGCCCAGGATTCCATCCCATTGTAATGAACCTACATACAGTTTGTAACAAGCAAAGAAAATGGTTCTTCATAAGCATTGCAAAGGCAAGACAGCATCACAGAAGTGGAATAAGTCAGGGATGCCTGACTGATTGGAACCAGGTTTACTTATCATACATTGATGTATTTAATTTTAATATTGGAGCAAGTCCAGAGTAGCACCATGAAGTTTATAAGTGCACTGAAACCCATCCCCTATGAAGACAGGCTAAGAAAGATGGGGTGCTCCAGCCTGGAGAAGAGAAGGTTGTATGGAAACCTCATAGCACCTTCCAGTATCTGAAGCAGACCTATAGGGGAGCCAGAGAAGGATTCTTCATCAGGAACTGTAGTGAGAGGACAAGGAGTAATGGTACAAACTGAAAGAGGGGAAATTTATGTAAGATATGAGGAAGAAATTCTCTATTGATGAGACAACGGAACAGGTTGCTCGGGGATGTTGTGGGTGCCCCATCCCTGTCAGTGTTCAAGGCCAGGTTGGATAAAGCCTTGAGCAACCTGGTCTACCTGGAGGTGTCCCTGCTTGTGTCAGGGGGACTAGATGATCTTTAAGGTCCGTTCCAACCCCTGGATGTTCTAAGATTTAGTCTATGTATACTTGCAATTTTTTTGGAAAGTAAATATCAGCTTAGGTTCCATGAGCTAATTTAGATTTATCAGGCAACTCTTCTAATGTTTTTTTTAATCTTCAAGGGATATTTTCTGCCAGTCTAGAAGTCGCAGAATTTTAGGAGACTTTTCTTGTGGAGTAAATACTAATACAGAAAGAGAGAAACTAAATACTACAAATCCTTGTGCTTTTCAGTATAAAACCCCATAGTCTAGTTTAGGGGAGAGGAGACTTGGCAAATAGTATTTCTTCTAGCTCTTGGCAGAAGCGATCACGACCTTGGGTCAGAGATTTATTTTCCCTACCTGAGATCCCTAGCCATTGAATAAGAGATTCTGTTTATCCTGTTTTCTGCAATCATGAAGAATAAATTCCAAATAAAGCACTGCATGAGGGTATACAGTATGACAAATCATGCATGAGTTTTGTTGCTTGGGGACTTGATTATTTATATATTTACACATTCCTTTTTTCTTGGTCTTTTTAAGGTAGTCTAAATGTTTACATTTTCTTTTTAATTTTAAGGAATTTGAAGCAGAACTGAAAAATGGCAGAAGAGCCATTATAGAAGGCAACAAAAGACGTTTCATTGTAGGCAAATAGAAATGTTATCAGCACAGTAATGCAATAAAGAAAATAATCCTTTACTAGCTCTTACAAACAACTTTTAATATAACCAAACAGTTGATTATACATTCACTGAGATTCTCCTGTTTGTTCAACAACTAACTTGTAATGGCATGTGGATTATAATTAAAGCTGGCAAGCTGTCTGCTGTGCAAATAACAAATGTAGTTGCCACAGGAAGCTTTGAAAATGTGGTGTGAAGAATATACCATAAAAAATAGATATTATGATTATACTGTGCTGTCACACACACTGTGTTTTGAGTCATCAGTCTTGATTTGGCCAAGTTTTCTTATGAAGGTAAATTTAAAAAACCTCAATAATCCAAAAATGAAGCCATTTTCTTCTCTTAGGGTTATAAAGAGCAA
Source organism: Edolisoma coerulescens (assembly GCA_013397115.1). Classification (NCBI taxonomy): domain Eukaryota; kingdom Metazoa; phylum Chordata; class Aves; order Passeriformes; family Campephagidae; genus Edolisoma; species Edolisoma coerulescens. The sequence continues at coordinate 1,995,741 of VWZW01013753.1, read as the reverse complement.
TTCAATAAAACCATATTTTCTTTTCCTAAATTTTGATTATTCAATTTTTTTCCAGTTTTTATTATAGCTCCACTTTAATCAGACTCACAAACTTCTGAATACTACTACAGACACTAAAAATTCAAATACAGCAAAAGTAATAAATTTCTCATTTTACAAGAGGAGCATTAAAGGTATTTTCATATATATAGATACTTTTTTTTTTTCTTTTTGGTATCAGAATTGTGCTTTCAGAGAAAATCCCTCAACTGCTTCCACTTGTCGTGGCTGAAATCAAATTAAAAGGTACACCAAAAAGTACTGTTTAATGCTCCAGTTGCTAAAGGACATTCAGTCCATGGGATCAGACCAGAACAAAATTATTGCCATGGAATGTCTGTGTCAGTCTGCAGCATCACCAAAATTGCCTCAAAACACAAATTGTCTGTAGCCAGCAAGACTTTGTCACTGGTTAGCCATTCTCTGAATACCTCACTCTGAACAGGAGTGCAATGCTCTGATAGAACTTTTCCCTTTTCCTGCTTGCAGAAGAGCAAAATAACTCTCTGTTTCTTTGTCAGGATTAATGCAATCATTTCAAATTCTTGTGTGAAGTAATTTGAATCAGTACAGGAAACTACTTTTATACTTCATAAAAAAAAAAAATTGAATTATTTCAGACATTTTTTCCAAAGATTGAAGAGCATTGCTAAAATTAGGATGGTTTTTTTATATTTCAATTCATGGGGCCTTAACATACTGACCCATATATTGGATTTTCAATTTATTTCTGTTCAGTTTCAGCATTTTTCTGGCATTTCTAAGACAGAGTTAAGTGTTATTCCTCCTTCAAACCTTAGAGTGTTGGAGCCAGAACTTCCTTTATTCTGCAAAACTACTCTTAGAGTTGGTGCACATGACTTGCCTTTGAGAAAATCAAAACTCTTTTTCTTTTGAAGTGCGGATACTGACAATTAGCAACTTTTACCTTTCTTGACCAATAGGTAACTGATTGTAGTTCTTTGCAGTAACAGAAATCATCTTCTTCTCTCTAAGAGGACTCATTGTCATGCTCTCCACTTCCCAAGAACGTACCCAAATTATCCATGTATTGCAGTCAGGAAGCAATTTATCAGTGATACTGGACCACTTCTGTCTGTCAACCTTTTGTGGCCTGTGCTCTGGGGTTTGGAGTTTTTTTAATTTTCTGATGCTATAGATGGATAAGTTTCAGATATCAGTTTTCAACTTAGTTACTTAACGTTGTTTGGGCCTGTTTGTGAAATATTCATGATACCCTTAGTGATATTTAAGAAGTCAGTGTTTGTTCTGAGGTTTGCTGTTCTTGGCTGGGACAGAGGAGTAACTTTTCTTCACTTAGCTTGTATGGTGTTAGGTTTTGCATCTGCCAAGAAACAGTGTTGATAGCGCAGGGATGCTTTGATTATTTAATTATTTAGTGCTTATACGGCATCAAGGCCTGTCCTACTTCTCATGCTGCCCCACCACTGTGCATGCTGGGGGTGCACAAGGATTTCAGAGGGAATGCAGCTGTGACAGGTGACACAAACTGAAGCTGGGGGAAGAAGGGAGAAGGAAGGATGTTAGGAATGATGGCATTTTCTTTCCAAGTAATTGTTAGACATGATAGAGCCTGGCTTTCCCACTTGCTCATGAGAAGAGGTGAATAAATTCCCTGTTTTGTTTTGTTTGCATACACAGCTTTTGTTAATTTGTTAAACTGGCTTTACCTCTACCCTTGAGTTTTTCCACTTTTACCCTTTGGATTCTCTCCTCTATCCCACAGGGGAAGTGAGCGAGTGGCTGTGTGGTGGTGAGCTGCCCATCAGGACTAAATCACGTCAGGCAATTTTGCTCCTTAGTGTTCAGTAAAGAGGTTTACTGTAAAATACCCAGCATGACTTTCAGTTAGTTTGGGTTTGTTTTTTTTTTGTTTGTTTTTTGAGGACAGCTATCAAGGGAAGCACAAAATTGCAACTGCAGAAACAGATGGTCACATGATGAAAAGTAGTTACTGAAACCTAAGATAATACTGAGTACATTTAAAATGTAAATCCTGATCGTGTTAAGTAGTGGTGCCAGCTGTTTCAGCCTGCAGACTGCACTTATTGGTGTACGCTGGGAATCAGCAGGTGCTGCTTGCTCTGCTAGTATCAAATTATGAACAGAAAGTTTTAAATGGACATTTCTGCTGTCTATAGCTCTGGGACTAGCAATATATGAGAAAACGAAATATGAAAACCTGAAGCAGGAGATATGTTAATGGAAAGTTTTAGTTTTACTAAATTAAAATACAATATTGGAGTTCAGTTCCTTTCCCATTCATCTTTTCCCAACCTTTTCTACTGCACATTTATCTGTGCATATTTTTATATGTAAATATGAACACTTTTTGCAATAATCAAATGTAAATTGCTACATATAGGTTGTTTTTTCTATAAAATCCACAATCACAACTGCCACTGTTCTACAAATGCTGTTTTGGTGGGTTGACCCTGTCTGGATGCCAGGCAACCACCAAGCTGCTCTATCACTCCCCTCCACAACTGGATAAGGGAGACAAAATGTAATGAAAGGTTCATGAGTTGAGATAAGGACAGGGAGAAATCACAAACCTGATGACTATCAAGGGCAAAACAGACTTTAATTGAATTTATTACCAATCTGAATCAGAGCAGCTTTAAAACACCTTACCCCCACCCCTCCCTCCTTCTTGGGCTCTACCTCCTCTCCTCCAGCAGTGTAGGGAGACAGGGAATGGGGGTTATGGTCAGTCCATCACATTCCTTTGCTCCAATGTGGGGTTCCTCCCACGGGAGACAGTTCTCCATGAACTTCTCCAATGTGAGGTCTTCCCACAGGCTACAGTTCACAAACTGTTGCAATGTCGGTCACATTTCCGCAGGGTGCAGTCCTTCCATAACAGCTTGCTCCAGCATGGGTTCCCCAGGGGATCACCAGTCCTACCAAGAAACCTGCTCTGGCATGGGTTCCTCTGTCCATGGGTCTGCGGGTCCCCGCCTGAAACCTGCTCCAATGCAGGCTACCCATGGGGTCACAACCTTCTTTCAGGCATTCACCTGCTCCAGGGTGGGTCTCCTGCATGGCTGCAGGTGGATCTCTGCATCCCTCTGGAGCTCCATGGGCTGTGTGGGCAAAGCTGCTTCACCATGGGCTGCAGGGTAATCTCAGCTCTGGCACCTGGAGCACCTCACCCACAAAAAAACCCTAAGTCCTTGACTGAGGACAAACTTGACTCAGCAAAAAACAAAACATTAGTGTGCTCCCAAGATTTTTCTCATTCTGAATCCAAAACAGCACTGCACCAGCTACTGAGAAGAATTTAATTCTATCCCAGCTGAAACCAGGACAATGGCAAAAAGAAAATCCGCATTGTTTTAGTCTGATCTAATTTTACACATTTTAATGTATGTTAATACATCAAGGTGTAGTAAAAACCACAAAGGAGCTGTTCGGGAGCATTACAGAATGTAAATAATTGTATTAGGCCAAACAGAAAAAAAAATCAGACAAAAAATCCCAAACCAAATTTTCTCATTGAGGAAGGTATTTGTCATTGAAACTAACAATTCAAGTTGATTCAAAACAACAGTGTTGAGACTTTATTTTGTCTTTTTTAACCACAGCTTGTATAGCTCACTCCTTTTCTTAGGAACCATGAAGAATTCACTATTATGCAAGGAGAGGAATCAAACCCTGAAACTTCTGTCTTAACGAATGTTACAAAATAACAATGCACTTTTCAGTGAAAGATAAAGTTTTATGTATGTGCCACTTTTTGAAGGAATATGGATTTCTTAAATGTCTTATGGAATGACTGCTTTCATCCAGGGAAACAAAAGAAACATTTTACCCATGAACCTTACAATTTTGCAGTGGCCACTTTTGGGATGCACAGGGGAAAAAATCCCAGAATACAAATGCAACTCTATCTCAGTCATTTTTTAAGCAGCTTGCCTAGTGTCATAACAATTTTGTCTCATTCTTTATGACTTCACTGCTCTTGTCAATCACATTTAAGCACACTACAATAGTGTCAGCTTTTATTTTTAGAACCTTCATGCCCTGAAGTAGTGTATGCTCCAAATATTGCATGCAATTCCCTGGTGACACTGTTTTGAGAATCTAAAAATCAGATCAACCTTGGATTCATCTGGAGGTGAAAAGGAGGTTATGGTATTACTATGTGTTTCGACTTAGATCTGAATGTTTTCTTATTTGTCTGATTTTTCTTTCAGATACTTAAATATGAAAATGTGCATTTTTGAGGGATAGAAGATATTTTTAAATGTAGACTGAATTTGACTAAAATAGGTCCAGTTAAAATAAAAATAATAAATACACTTTTGCTGAAGGACATGTTCCAGAAATAGAGAAACAGTGTGACATCTAAATGAAGCATTTGAAGTTGAATTAGCATTTTTCTTGCTGTAGACATAATTAATTTAACAAGAGGAAAAACGCAAAAGTGGAAAAATTTCATCAGTTCCATTATGAAAAAGAATCAGAAATGTCACTTCATTACATCAGTGATATGTGGCATCAAGACAGTATGTGTAAATATGCTTTGTAAAGATTTGTGTGTGTGTGCACGTTTTCGTTTGTTCAACTTATGGGAAGTATATTTGGTTTGACCAGAGCTATTTTTTGTGATTCGGCCATTACCCTAAAAAACAGAATGTTTACTCAACTTTATAACCAGTAAGTTTTCTGCACAATGAAAGGAAGCATTTTCTCAACAGATAGCATTGACAGTCCATATTTGGAAATGTTTCATTTATTGTTTCTTTGCTTAGAATTATCAAATGGTTAATTAAAGTCATGAAAAGAATGATTGCAGAAAAAGAGATTGACTTATTTTATTTAAACAAAAAACATCTGTTATGCCATGAAGTTAACAATAACACCACTTTTTCTTCTCTACACTGCAAACTATAGCAGTCATTGTCCCTTTTTTCAGGAGAGGACAGTCTTCCCTAAAGAAAACAACAATCACAATCTATTCCTAGTTTGGTTGCCAAGATGCTCTAAAAGTTGACCCAGATCCAGCATATCAACTCTTTTAGCAGGACCAAGTGTTTTATTATAGAAGGCTCTTGAAACTCATAGGTTTTACACAATCTGATCCCAGAGTGGGAAAGTTAATGTTGTTTTACTGGTATAGATAATTCAATTTTATTTCCACTGCACAAGTAATTTTATTTTCCAAAAAAACACAAAACAAAAAAAAAGAGGACAAAAAAACCCCCTGGAATATTTGTCTCTGCATATTCTAGTATGAAGACCTCTGAACCTTTGTTTCCTTTCATTATTTCATACTATTTATCAAGTGAAATTCTAATTGAAACACATTGAAGGCATATATTTGAACTCAAACATCTTTGTGAAGTAAAGTACATGCTATAGGCTGTGTTAAATGCCTCTAAAATCAATTGAAAAAGACCTAGGAATTACCATTTTCATTGACTGGTATGACTCTATGACCTTACTTTGTCAGAATTTGTAACTAAAGCAGTATAGTATCTAGAAAATCAAAGGAGGAGCTCTGAATATTTTTGCAACTTCTTATTTTCACTGGAACCTTTCAAATATGGTTGTTTATTTAATTTGCAATATTTTACATTATTGACTAGTTTTACCTCTGATTCTTGTGTTTCATTTTGATGGCTAGATACCTGAATGAAATTTCTGTCTAACAAGACCCTTTTCATTTTTACTGTAAATACTGTCAAATAAAACATTAATATTGAATTTTACATGGTGTTCTTCCCCCTTACCCCCTTGAGTGAAAACTTGAAGGAACCCATTCTTAATTTTGAATATTTAGGGTTTTTTTTTTAATTATCCTCACTTTCTTGTTCGCATGTCAGTTCTCTTCCTTTCTTCTTCCTCCTACATCGTGAGCAAATTTAGTATAAAAGCTGAAATGGAATGCTATTATAAAACAATGTTACCATAGCAACAAAAACTAGTTTCAGTTTCTCACCTACAGCAAAAATAAAAGGTGAGTTGTGCAGGATTCTTATCAACTACAGAGAAGGTAATCAGAAAAAATCAATCTTCATCAATAATGAATGAGCTGCTCACACAAAGACAAACCTGTGGTGGTAAAGGAACCATCCTATTATTTCCTGGAAAACTAGAAGTTGTTTGAAATAGTAGCAAAGGTACTGCAGAACTTGCAGATAAAGCATTCTTATTTGTAATATCTGATATTAGCAAAAAGATTATCGATGCTCTCTAGAATTCATCGTTTGTATAACAAACTTGCTGTAGCACCTCGGAGGGGTATCATATTCATCATATGCTAATTTATCAATCAAGGCATTGAAAGCAGGTATTTTTGGTCTGCTCTTGACAGTTTACATGTATAGCATCAGTGACTGGGGATATATTTGGAATAAAGCAACATAGCAGGTTTTGGTTTTAATATACTCTAAGAAATATTTATTCTGCTCACAGAGTTCATTTCTGAAATTCAGGTATTAAATTCCAGCCTAGAGCTATTACCCAAACAAAGATAAATAATGAGATATTACTGGGCAAGTGCAGGAACATTTTGAGCGCCAAGTGAATTAAAATCAGCTTATAAATAGGTGATGAACCAGCTGTAAAAAATAGCATATATATATATATGTACATATGGATGAATATATATGTTATCTACCACTTCTGGAAGTTTCTACTGTGATTGTGATGTGAAAACTATAATAGGTCTTTAGTGGTCAAAGAGATCCCATATAGAGGTGATACCTTTAATGAGTGTCAATTTTTCAAGGAATGACTGGTTTTAATCTATTTGTATCAATTGCAGAAATTTGACAGTGCAAAACTTCCTGTATTGGATTCCATGTGTATAGAATTTCATCTTTGATGATCTGTGGGGTGTGAATCAGGCCCAAGTATTGTCATCAAGAAGGTTTAAACAGGTGTGTGGTCATTGAACAACCACTACTTAGAAATGAAAACACATGTCTTTTTGCTATATAAAGCAGAAACAAAATCATACATTTTGTTCGTAGGCCATAAAGATTCAAGAAAAGTAGATTTAAGTATTCAACACCTTCATGCTAAAGTTCTCTGTAAAGGTGATGGGTTGGGTAATTATCCTCTTTGAGACTGTTGGCAGAAAAATAACCATTCAGCCCGTCATTAATTTGCCTTCTAGAAATCACGTAGTTTCATTTGCAACTTTAACCTATGTCATGGTTTCACCCCAGCTGGTAAACACCACAGAGCTGCTTGCTGAGTCCCCCACCAGCAGGATCAGGGAGAGAACTGGTAGGGCTAACGCTAGAAAAGCTGTGGGCTGAGATAAAGACAGTTTAATAGGGAAAGCAAAACCCATGCACACAAGCAAAGAAAAACAAGAATTAAATCACTGCTCCCCATGGGCAGGCAGGTGTTCAGCCTTCTCCAGTGGAGCAGGGCCCCATCACATGTAATGGTTATTTGGGAAGACAAAACGTCATCACTCCAAACATCCCCCACTTTCGCCTTCTTCTCCCCAGTTTATACATTGACCATGATGTCACATGCTCTGGAATATCCCTTTGGTCCATTGGGGTCACCTGTCCTGGCTGTGTCTCCTCCCAACCTGCCACGCATCCTCAGCTTCCTCCCCAGTATGGCAGTAGAAAAAGCAGAAAAAGCCTTGGCTCTGTGTTAGCCCTGCTCAACAATAAGAAAATATTTTTATATAATAACACCCTGTGTTCAGCACAAATCCAAAACATAACCTCATACCAACCACCATGAAAAAAAAAGTAATTGTACCACAGCTGAAACCAACACCACTGCAATTAAATTTTTCACTTATCTCTGTGACTGGGCACTGAGGAACGATTGCTGCTAAATAAGGGTTACCAGAATTTAAGTGTAGCTCTTACTGGAAGATATAATGAAAAGCTAATTTTCCATTCATTCCATTCTACTGAGCTAGGGAGCGGGTATTTTGGTATTGGTTTGTTTTGTTTTCCTCTTCAACTTCTACTTGGTCAACATAAGCCATCTTAAATACGGGAACATCGGAAATGGTGGCTACAAAATTCCTCTGGGATCAAATAGTCTTACTCATTTCAAATAACCTTATCACATAATCGTAACCACATTTAAATCAATCTCCATTTTAGAACAAGAGCTTTTAGCCCCTGATTCTTCTTCCATCTCCCCTTCATACTTATTTTACAGTCTTTTTTTTTTCCTGGAAAAAAAGAAATCACAGAAATTTGTTACAACCAGCAATGTTAAGCTTGCTTGGTATTAAATATTAATAGAGATACTAATTTTAACTACATAAAAATAAATCCAAAACAGTTTTATTACAGAAAGGATAGATGATATATCTGTCTTAGAGATTCTTTCCTCATGGAAGCATGTTTCTGTGATTTTCTAGAAAAGTATTATTGAAAAAAAATTTTAAAATACAAATACGGCAGTGCAATGACAATGAAAATTGCAAATTCTTTGTTCTTTCCAACTCCTAGGACTCCTTTAAATATGTTACTACTCCTGTTTCTTTTGAAGACTTACCTCAAATTTTTTTCCTGTGGCAAATATGTCCTCAATTTCTAAATACGGGCTTTTAACAAAAACAACCCAATAAATACACTGCCTGTCCATTCTCTTCTTTGCCATTTTTACATCCATTCTCCCTTTCATCTTCAGATCCACAGACTAAATCTTTGCCCTGACTTTCTCTGTACTGAAGCTCTCTTTCATATCCTCTCTTATTTGACATCTTCTCTCTTGGGCTGTCATCCATCTCAGCTTGTCTGACATTTGTTTCTGGATGGTTCACCGTTGGCTCAATGTGAGTATGCTAGAGACAGAAGTGCCCATTACTTTTGCCATCTTTTTTGTATTTATCATATGCCAGGAAATCATAGAGTCTCTGTCTATTCTAGGTTCTCTGCATTACATAAAAACTAACAACTATTTCTTAATTTCATTTACCTATTTAAAAAAAAGCTCATTAAGAGAAAAATAAAACAAAAATGTTTTCCTGTATGCTGATATTTTCTAATACTCAGCATACTGCTCTAAGACAGCCCTTCAGGCATTCTAAAATGAAGATGATTAAATTTTTCTTGGCTGTTTAGGCCCATTTCATGAAATTTCTGACTCATCTCTCATTTGTGTAGGTAGCTTCTTATTATTACCTTCAAAGTCCTTCACAGTTCCACTGTATTTTCATATTAGATTTGTCTTTCTTTACCCTTCTACTGTTTTCACTCTAAACAATAAATAATTTTTTTTGGCCATTTTTTCCCAAACTGACTGTTTCCAGAGTATTGTCCTAGCCTTTCCCATTGTTTTATAACAGACGAAAAGCGGATGACTGGTCTTTCAACATGCCTCCAAGAATTAGACTTCAAACAGGTTGATATTTGTGATTTCAAATTTATTCTGGTTATATGATGTTAGTTTAATCCTTTTTCTTTCCCTACTAAAACTATCTTGGATTGAATATTTCAAAATTATGTCAGTCTACATTTCAAAAAAGTGAGAGCTTTGTTTATATTAATACTTTCATATTTCATTAGAATCACTAATTTATAACTACCTGGTAGTGCAATGTAGTAATACATGAAAAGACTTCAAACAAATTTCTGTACAAGAAAAGTCCTTTACTTCAAAGAAATCTAAATTGTATATTTCCTAAATATTTTTTAAACTAGCTGGAAAAATGCTGTAACAGATGTACTCCTTCAACTTAAGATATTCAGGGCTACAGAGAAGGATTTTGTATTTCACCAAATTTCAAACCATTTTCTTGCAAAACACTCTATTTCTCCTGTCTGATTAGCACCTTTCATACTGGACTGACATCACAATAATATGATTCAACACTATTAAGGTACAACACACATATCGTAAGTTTTAAGTTTTTATATCATAGCTCAAATATTTGGACTCAGATTTTTTCTTGTACCTCAAGTAAGATAACCATCCTTCTTTTAACAAAACCTGATGATTTTGAATGCTGCCATTGTTATTACATAGTTATAAAAGCAAATTTATGGCAAGAAACTTTTCATAGATTTACTGGGAATACACTTCCCAATCTAGAGCCACTGGTTTACGCATGCTTCTTACTTCACGTTTGAATTCCCAGTAATGTTTTTGCTAATATTTTTTTACTTAGAGAAGTAGCATGATAAATAAATAACACTGAATAGTAGAAATTACCATATACTTCCCAATTCAGTCACTGATAATTCCATTATCCCTTATGTTCTCTAAATCCTCACATGTTTCCTTGGAAGAAGATGGCAATAGATTCTTTATAAAATCTAATTCATCTGACATACACTCGTGGTTTAGCCATGCCAACAGCTAAGCCCCACATAGCCATTTGCTCACTGCCTGCCACTGGGATGAGAGACAGAATCAGAGAAGTGAGAAAACTCATGGGTTGAGTTAAAGACAGATTAAGAAGCGAAAGCTGCAAAAGCAAAACAGGGAATTCTTTCACTGCTTCCCATGAGCAGGAGAGTGTTCAGCCATCTCCAAGAAAGTTGGGCTCTGTCACAGACAGTGATCACTTGGGAAGACAAATGCCATTGCCCGAAAGGCTCCCCTTAGTCCTTCTTCCCCTAGCTCTATATGTTGAGCATGATGCCATACGGTGTGGGAAATCCTTCTGGTCAGTTGGGGTCAGCTGTCCTGGTTGTATCTCTTCTCATCTCCTTTTGCACTTTCATTTTATTTTCCAACAGTATTTAGATTCAAACAGTACTGCTTTCTTTGTAATGTAAAAGTACCTAATGCACATAATTGCAATATACATTCAAACTAGTACTGAATGTAAATATTAGTAGTAGATAAAATAATCACTGCAGAGATACAGAGATGCAGAGATGTTATGTTATTTTAAAACCCTTTAGAAAAGCATGTAAAACAACAGTAAAAATTGAACTAATTTATAGCACAATGCTGTAGCTAATTTCTCCATACAATTAACTTCATAACCAGAAACCAGCAGGCACATAGTTATATGGGGAATTGTAGTCATCAATCTTTATCTTTTTTTCTTTCTGTTTTCTATATTTTTTCCAATTACCACTACTGTTACAATATAATTTGTATTTCTTGATACTTAGGTGTGTATAATCAGAATGTAAGCAGTGTAAGTTTTACTTTATGAGTAAAAAGAGAATTTTATACCTAGAAATAGTTTCGACTTAAATACTTAGAGGTTTTACCAGTGAAACAATGACCATGAAATTCAGAATGAATTTAGGTCCTAAGATGAGCTCTTCTGATTTTAAATCTTAGTGTCAAAGAGAAAAGAGATAGAATGAGAATCAATCACAGAATGGTTTGGATTGGACCTCGGACAGGGTTGTTCCTGTCTGGATGCCAGACACACCACCTCTCTCTCACATCCCTTTGCAGCTGGACAGGGTAGAGAAAATGTAACATAGAGTTCATGAGTTGAGACAAGGACAGGGAGAGATCACTCACCAAATACTGTCACAGGCAAAACAGGCTTGAATTGGAGATATTAATTGAATTTATTAGTAAAAAATCAGAGCAGGATATTAAGTAAAAACAGACCTTAAAAATACCTTCTTCCTACCCCCGCTTCCTTGTCATCTCTATATCCTCCCTGCCAACAGTGCAGGCAGATGGAATGGAGGTTATGGTCAGTTAATCACAGGTTGGTTCTGTTGCCGCTCAGGGAAAAGTCTTTCCCCTGCTCCAGTGTGGGGTCCCTCCCATGGGAGACATGGACTTCTCCAATGTGAGCCCATCTCATAGGCAGCAGTTCTGTATGAACTGCTCCAGCGTGGGTGACCCTGCCATGGGGTGGAGTCCTTCAAGAACAGCTTGCTCCAAGGTGGGTCCCCCGAGAGGGTCAGAAGTCCTACCAGGAAACCATGCTCCAGCATGGGCTCCTCTCTCCATGGGTCTGCAGGTCCCTGCTGGGACCCTGCTCCAGCATGGAGCTCACATGGGGTCACAGTGGATCTCTGGATCCGTGTTGCCGTCCATGGGCTGCATGGGCTCAGCTGCCTCACCATGGGCTTCATGTCAGGCTGCAGAGGAATCTCACCTCTGGCTCCTGGAGCACCTCCTCCTCCTCCTTCTCCATTGACCTTGGTGCCTACAGAGTTATTCCTCTTACATGCTCTCACTCCGCTCTGCCCTGGCTGCAAAATTGCATCTACACAATAACTTTTTTTTTCTTCTTCTTAATTAAATATGTTATCACAGAGTTGATACCATTTCTGACTGGCCCCATCTCGGCCAGCGGCACATTTGTCTTGGAGTTGGCTGGAATTGTCTGTCCTGGACATGGAAGAAGCTTCTGTCCGCTTCTCACAGAAGCCACCCCACGTAGCCCTTGCCGATACCAAAACCTGGTCTAGTCCCTTGCTGTGGGCAGAGATATTTATTACTGCATCACTGTCCAATCTGATTTTGAACACTTCAAGGAAGGGGGAAATTTCTTCCTTATATTTTATTCCCGTATTTGTAGATATAACATCTTGATTTTTGGATAAATGCTGTGACATTAGACAAAGGGTATTTCCATTATCCAAATCCAAACTGAACAACTCTTACCTTTTCCTCTACTGCAAGGCTTTTATGCTCTCCGCCTTTTACCCCTTTTATAAGGAATGGACTTTTTCAGCATCAAAAAGTCACCAAATATAGTCCTTAAAGACATTAGCTGTTGACCTAAATAAATTATTGTTTTTCATACATCTTTCAGTATTTCACGTAGACTTTTTTGTGTATGTTCTTCTGGACAACATATAGTTTAAGTGCCTACTTTAAATGTCTGTCTAGTGCAACCATTACAACATTTACAAGCTTACAATAATTTCAGTGTATTAAAAAAATTGAAAGCAATTTTAAGGAACACTATTTTTTATTAAAAATTCCCTAGTTTTTTTGAGTAGCTTCTCACATATTTGGCCAATTTATCATGTTTGTATAATGTGTCATTACAACAAAAAATGTTGATAATGATATGTAAACGATTTGCTCAAATTCATATCCTTGGTTATCCACGAGGAAGTTCCATGCTAGAAAAAATCTGAAATCATATCTTTATAGCAGTCTTTATTTCTGTAAGCAGCTGCAATTGCATTCCTTACCTTTGCTACCTTTTAATGCACAGTGATTTTTAGGATATATGAGATTCTCACTGCTGACCATTACTGAAAATAAGTCAGTTACATTTAACACCAGAAACATAGGAATCTAATATTCTTTAGTACTTGCTAACCCTTTGTTCAGCACAGTATTTTCAGTTCTCCTATACATTTACAACTACTTTTTTCTTAACTTCAATCATGCAATCAGCTTCCAGGAATTTAAAGATTGCAGCTGACCAAAACTACTGCAAATTTAGGAAAGAGTGAAATACATAAGTAGTTCTCTCTGATATTCAGAGTTGTCCACTTGCAAATCATATTATTGGTATTATCTTATTTTAACAAATATCTGGTCAGTGAAATGCAAACTTTAATTTAAAATACAAGCGTCATTCTTTAAATATAAGACACCATCGCCACTGGCATTATTCCATATATCTCTATTTCTAAATAAAACTGTGTAATATTTTTTGGTTATTAACTTTATAAATACAAGAAAACACAATTTTAGATAGACCAAATAGATGTCAGTCAAATTTTAAAAATAACCTTGCTCAAAACATTGGAAAAGTAAAATATCTTTAGAGAAACAAAATAGATATACCTGTACAAAATTACGTTTTCCAGGCAAGATTATAGAAAACAGAAAGAAAAAGTATTAAGAAAAATAATTCCAACTTTCTTTAGCAAAATAAATTTTTACTGAATTTGTTGATGTCTAATTCAAGTCTTTAGAAGATAATTCATCTCGTTTCTCAAATTACTGCCTCAATTTGTAAGATCCAGATTTTTCTTAACATACTCCCCCACTTCTCATGGTCTTTGGTGGATTTATTCTTTCTCATATTACGTTTTCGAAAGAAATTGAGGTAGGTGTGACCTTTCACAGGTAAGTCTCTGAAGGGATATAAAGTCACAAAATTATAGACTCACTTTCTGTTTGATTCACTGAATGATAGAAACATGGGTAAAATACTATGCAGTTGAAAGGAAGACTCTGACTTGTTTCAAGAAGAAAGTTTCATTCAAGTAATTTTTTTTCTTAGAAAGAAAGAAAAACCAACATTTTGCAAAATTTATATATGCTTTACTTTCCCCTACATCCCTTCACAGAGATATAGAAAAATATTAGTACTTTTTTGTTAATAAACTTTCTGCATGTATGAAGAGTCAGTGATGGATTTATTTATGCAACATTTTGGCACATATCACATGCTGCCAGTGCTGTACCTGGAGACATTTGTGTACTTCTGGGAAAAACAAAACTGCCTCTTTTTTTTTTTTTTTTCCTGCTTTCTAATTCAGTTAAAGGAAGTTCATATATGCCATTAATTGTGAGAAGGGACTTAAAAAGCTAATGTCTCAGAAATTGATCTGAATATGCAGGTAGGTTGTCACTGTTGTGCCAGGGACAGCAAGAGAAGAAAACACACAAAGTCAGAGACCCAGGGATAAAAGGAAGCGCTTTTCATTTTTCCAAAGGCTTTTATTAGTTCGCAAAAGTGTGTTAAATGGCATAAGGTAATTGGTCCTTTGACCATCCACCCCTTAAGGGGATTGGCCAAATTCTAAGATACCAATTTCTAAATATTTTCTAGTTAGAACCATAACAATACTGCAAAACAACATGCAAGATAAAGGGATTTGTTTACAGAAACTTCTAACTGTTTTCAGCCAGTGTCTGTGAGAAAGCAAAGACTTTCTCACAGACAGAGGCAGAAAGCTGGAAAATCTTTCTGCAACCCAGCTTTCAGCATCCATAGTAAATGAGGGACATGCAGGATCAATTTTAAGCATCAGGTCAATTTTATTAACAATTATCAAGAATTACATGTTCTCATTCACCCTGTTGTCCTGGACATTTAATTAGTTCCAGTGTACAGGAACACACTTCCGCCACCTAATCAATAAAGTACGCCATATCATCTTTAGTTTAATTTCCTCAGGGGTCAATTAATTCTTTCGTATTCTTCACCCTGAAGAGACGAAAACCTCAGTTCTTCTCCTTCCTTCAGAGCAAAAACTCCTGTTTTCATGTGCTTTTGAATTGGACTATTTAACACTTTTCTGCTTCAGTTATTGAGCAAAATGAATTCATATTTTTGTCCAATCACCATCCTGTGTTTTTTTTGCCAAGAATGTGATTCCACAGTGCTTCAGACAATGATGGCCAGGTTGGAGTTGAGGTTGGTGTACCCAATTCCCACTTCTATATAAGTATCTGTTTGAAAAAAATGAGGAAGAAAAATCAGTATGTCAGAATAAGAAATCTTTAATTCTGACTCTTGAGGATATCCAAGTTGAATTTGTTTGCACTATGGAGATGATAAAATAGCCAAGTAGAATACAGTCATTAGTCAAGGTAGAAGGCTTTATGTCTCTCATGGTTAATTAAATATAAACGCAACAGTCTGCAATTGCTTTATGCTATGCTTCCTAGGAATTAAGTAGTATCTCTAGTAGTTATGGTTATTACTGGTGGTATAAAGCATCTGTTCTCTTCACAGTCATGTAGAAAAGTTTGGCAAACTCCATTTTAAAGAAGATGCAAAGAAACTAAAGGTAATCCTATGTTACCTGTATCAGAGATTCCTAATATAGGATAGAATTAGCATAATAAAATCTTGGTATCATAAAACATCTTCTTATGTTTACAGCAAGTTTACACTAGTCAGCATTTCCTGGGGTTCTGTTCATTTGTTTTGCTCCTTTTTTGTTAGCAGATACCTGCAGTTACATCGTTGTTAGTGAACAAGCATATGGATGTACGGATGTATGGATGTTTGTTTCTATAGGTAGGTATTTTTTTTTGATTTTCAAGAAAATTGCCTCTTCAGAGATTTTCACTGATACCTCGGACCTTTACAGTGGAATAAAAGTATTGTAGAATAATAGAATAACTTGGGTTGGAAGTGACCTTTAGAGGTCCTCCAATTCAACCTCCTTGCCATGGGTAGGGACACCTTCTACTAGGCCAGGTTTTCCAAAGACCCATCTGACCTTGAATATTTCTGGGGATGAAGCATCCACAGCTTCTCTGGTCAAACAGTTCCAGTGCTTCACCAACAATACAATATAATATTTCTTCCTTATATCTAGTCTAAATTTACTCTCTTTTAGTTAAAAAAACATTATCCCTTACCTTTTCATAACAGGCCATGCTAAAAATCTTGTGCCTGTTTTTCTTACAAGCCCCTTTTCAGTACTGAAAGGCTACAACAAGGTCTCTCCAGATCCTTTTCATCTCCAGGTTGAGGAATCTCAACTCAGATTTTCTTCACAGGAAAGGTATTCCAGCTCTCTGACCACTTGTGCACCAGAGTAGTGGAGTCTTTTGCATTAGCTGAACTAGAAGCACCGACAAAAGAATACTCTAGAAGAAAAAAAAACAAAGCAAAATGAATAAACAACCAATCCACAGACCCTTACAATATATGTTAGTTGCAGCATCTCATACTACCATTGCCTCATTTACAAAACTGAAGAATCTGTTCTATTACTCCTCAAACAGGCAAGCAACAGGTCTCAGACAAATGTGCAACCGAAAAATAGATGTCATATCTGAAAAATACTGCATGTCTGGAGAATTTCTGTCTAAATTCCTGAAATGTAGGACTTTAAACTCATTCTGGTTTTGCTGTTTCACATTTCTGTGGATGTTTACATTACTAAAAACTGCTTAACACTGAAAATTAGAATTCTCCAATCTGTGTGAAGTTCTGTAAACATTTTCAGGAGGAAAAAAATCATACTTCCAAACATAGGCAAGTGGTAACAAGCAATTACAATTCAATCATAATATTTTTATTTTTTCTTGCTATCTGCTTTATTTGTCATTAGGTGACTTCTTTCTTCAATTCCTCCTAAGCATTTAGAATAGCTTTTAAAATGCAATTATCTTGAATGATAAACCATGCTATCATTGTTTTTCACTTCTTCTTATTGATAATCATTATATTAAAAATCATATGCAATACTTGGATAATGCAAAGAAACATGAACTATATGTTGCAGAACCAAGCTAGTATTTTCTTATTTTCAGTCAAACAAGAATTGGTTTCAAAGTTTACCTGGATGTACTGACAACACAAAGGTAAATAAAAGTTTTCTGACAGAGTCATATTGCTGTAACACTAAGGAAGTACTGGAAGGCAGAATAGTTTTTGCTGTGAGTAAAATAAATATTTTGTGTTTTTCTTGTCTTCTTGTTAAAAAAAAAGAAGAAAAAATAGAGGAAGATGATTGGATAATGGGTCTGCTTCTCTTCAAATAAATGGAGCTCTGGTAAAAATAATGAAAATTTTGCTATCAGGCCTAAATATACAATAAATGGTATCATAGCTGCTGAAAAACCCCATACAACAATTTGTAGTTAACTATGTGTGGTGGTTTTATTCTAGTATATTGCACCACACAGTTTGGAGCTGTCAAAGAACTTTGATGGTTGTACCTCTATGTGAAGAGAAAAATTCACAGACATACTTCCAGCAGCTTTTCGAAGTTAAAGTTAACAACATAGCTGCAAGTACCTGGTCTGGACATTGTTGATAAAGTAGATAAATGCAGTATATATAATTATGTCCCAAGAATAAAATGTAGAATAACCGTAGCAACCCAACCAGCTCCTGACAGATTTCTGTTTTAAAATCTAATCTGTGGGCACCAGGCACCTGGATGAAGCACACATTAAATCTCATACAATATCGCTGTATGTCTTGTTCTATCAAACTGATGTTTCATGCTGAAACGGAATTCATTGAAAATTATTTGCTTTCTTCAATGAGTTTTTGCTTCATGTATTGCTGATATATTTCACTGTTTGAAGATATATTGAATAATATAATCAAGAGACCAAAAAATAATTTAGCTATGACAAGACAAATTTTGTTAAGTGGATTTACATAAGCCATATATTTATATCAAGCTGTTCTTGTCTTACTTGCTATCAACTCAGCCACATGAAAATAAAACATGAGCAGCATCAATGAATTTGATGTATTTTCAATGTTACTCTAAAAAGTTAATAGTTACAATTACATGCTACCTGGCTGGCATTTATACATTTCTAAAAATTGTTTCTTGTCAAGTTAAACATCAGTTTCATTTTGCAGTGGGTTACATTACTTTGTGTACTTAAAGATTTCAAGAGCTAAGGCATGATCTAACATTTTTGCATTTATCTTCAACGTGGTAGTACATAAATTCCTCCTGAAGAAGAGGAATTTGTCTGTGAAGCCTTATATATATATATTTCTGTACTGTGAAAATGAGGGCTCTCTCCATAACCCACTGCATAACATAAAGTATGAAGAACAAAAGAGTTCAACGTTCACTTTTTTTAACTTCAAGATGTAATGTCAACTCTGGACAGGAGGAGAGCAGACTTCAGGCTGCTCAGGGAACTAGTAAGTAAAGTCCCCTGGGTAAAACGTTTTTGTAGGTGCTGGCATCCATTAGTGCTGGTCACTTTTTAAACATCACCTCCTAAGGGCACAGGAGCAAGCAATTCCTAAATGTTTCAAATCAAGCAGAGGAGACAGAAGGCTGGCTTGACTGAACAGGATTCTTCTTTTGGAAATAAGATAGAAAAGAAAATGCATGTTCAGCAGAAGCAAGGTCTCAGACAAATGTGCAAGTGGAAGCAAGGTCAGGTTATATGGGAATAATACAGGCATGCTGCTTGCCACTGTAAGGAGAAAATTCATGTGGCCAAAGCTCAATTGGAGATTAGGCTGGACAGAAATGTGGGGGACAGTAAAAAGAGGTTTTTTGAATATATTAATGGCAAAAGCTAGTGTAAAAATAACATAATCTCATTGCAGGATGAGGATGGTCACCTCACAAACTGGGACATGGACAAGACAGAGATGTGTTATGCATTCTTTGCCTCTGTCTTCAATACGGATGGTGGACCAAGGGAATCTCAATGTCCTGTGAGAATGACCAACCCCCAGTTGACCCCGAACTTGTGCAGGATCTGTGTTACCATCATTTCTGACTGGCTGGGGCATATCTGCAGTGGAGCCAGCTGGCACTGGCTCTGCTGGACATAGAGGAAGCTTCTGGTGGCTGATCACAGAAGCCACCATTGTGGCCTCTCCAGTACCAAAACCTGGTCATACAAACCCAATACATGCACAATTCCAGATTAAAAACAGGCTTGTCATGCTACACCCTTGAATCTGGTTCCTCAACCTGTCCTAGTGCTGTGAGGAGAAAAGACTTTTCTCCTCAACTTTTCCAGTGTGTTTCCAGCTCCTTCATCATTGCTTCCATTTTTCTCATGCTAAGTGTATAAATACACTATCCTGACAACCTGCCTGAGGTTCCTTAGCTCACACTGGTAGCTACCATCTAGTTCTGCCTGCCATATACCTTGTCCTACATTGTATCCAATACAGCATTCTGTTCCTGCACAAGCTTAGAAAAATCTTTATTCAGGCCTCTGCTATTGGGACAAAACTGAAGGCAAGGGGTACCAAATGATGAATAGATGCTGAAAAGGGTCATTTATGTCCATTAAATTAAAACAGTACATATTAATAATATCTGCTAATGTCTTGGAGAGGGCAATTTCAGTGGTACTTCAGAGGTTTTCTGAGTGGACAGGTATCCATCATCAGCTATGCCCAGAAACCTGGGAAAGCTGAGACAGTGAAGTGTACATAATCTTGTATTAAGAGTCCAGTTATACAGGAAAGCTAACAAAGAGCTAACTATAGGAAAATTATTCATTAGAAATCAAACTATGTGAAAGCTAAAAAAGAGATAAATATGTTTTCTTGGCCAAATGCTAAGTTTTCTGGTAACCCAGAAGCCATTAACTGAGCAATAATAGTTGATACTCCAGTCATAAACTAAAAAGAACATGTACAGTGCATTTATTCACTTTGCAACTTTCAAGATAGTTCTTGTACCAGTTACCTTATTTAAAGCCTGAATTTGTTTAGCTTCATCTTCCTGCCAACAAATCTAATTACACTTGCTATGCCTGATAAAATAATGTTTTCCACCTAACATTCTTTAAGTGCTTGAAAACTGTCATTGAACCATCTGCAAACTTTTATTAACAAGCAACTAGATCAGAATCTCTGGGTTTAGATCTCAGGGAAAAAAAAAAGCCCAACAACCTTGTCAATAATCCCTATGACTGTTGCTTTGCATCTCTAATTTTTGATAGCTATTTAGAATTGGAGATTTTAGAACCAAAAGGAGTGATCCCATGTTGGCCATATATGGAAGTACTGAATTTTTTCTTCTGTGAAGTTACATTTTTATTCCTATAGGACCTACAAATCAGATAATAATGTTACAGGTAGCTTGTGTTTTGTTTATTTTCCTAATGACCGCAAGTCTTCTGTAAGCCACTGTTTTCAGACATAAGGTTGCTGTACAGAAAATACAGCTTGTAATTCATAAATTTTCTTGCAATTGTAGTAGGAGAAACCTTGTTCCACTGCAAAAGACTTACTAAATAACTCAGAGCACTATACAATAATTTTTTCCTTATTGATGAACACCTGAGTCATCTCCAAATAAAATGTGTGGATTATTTTCTTTCATGTCATTGCTAAGAATAATTAATGAATGGTTCAGAACCAAGAATCAATATTTTCTAAAATTTCATGTCTTCATTTAAGCTGTACATTAAGATGTACATTAAGATGCAAGTAATTTAGTCATTTTTAATCCCCATAAGCAGTGTCATTTTAAATTCCATTCTATCTTTTGCTGAGATGTGTGTGATTTGTACCAGATCAAGTACCTTGCGATAATGAAAGTGAATCACATCAAAACTATTACTAGTACCAAAAAAGAAAAAAAAACCTTAGTTTTATCAAAAATGTTACCAAAATAATTCTAAAAGATGTTGGGGTTTTTTTCCATAAACTATGCTCACTGAAATAATTTTCATTTATGTCCTTTACTTATTTGCTCATCTTTTTCTTTGTAAGGTGTTCCTTATTTTGTCCAAGATCAATATTCTGATGACCCAACAGCTAAGTAAGATGCATCTGTAAGCATTTTCAAACACTGCCACATTAGCTGTCTTCCAACTCCAGAACGTTTCTAATGTCTTATGACTTATTGAAAACCAATTCACCTGATTCTTTTGAAGCTCTGAAATGATAATTATCTCACCAGCAAAAATGTAGTGAGACAAGATGTCACATGCAATCATGGTAGACCATATAGTAAAACCTAGAGAGTTGTTTGTTTAGGTTTTTGTTTGGTTAGTTGGTTGGTTTGTTTTGCTGGGGTTTTTTTCTAAAAAATGGGTTAATTTCTTTCCCAGGAACTGAAAAGAATATTACCTAACATCAATTGTGCCAAAACAAAAGCACATATATCAAAACACAGCAGTTGATGCAGACTGCTAGAGTGAATCAGTATGTGTTCTGCTACTGACTCCCATCAAGACAGGATTGCACGCCTCTTCTTTGTACAGTAAGATTTTGATGTGTAAGACAGTTTGCTTCTCTAGAAACATATAGAGGGGGTTTTTTTTGCACTTTTATGCATTCTTTATTCTCCAACCTGTGAAAATATTTATCTGGGGAGTTGTAAAAAGCCTAGGAAAAAGCTGCATTTATTTAATAATTGAATTGTTTCATAAGACTACTAATAGTAGTTATACTCAACCAGCTTTCTGCAGCTGGCACTCAATTTAGTCATTATTGTCTAATCTAACATAGCTACTTTGACAAAAATCAGTCAATAACTGTCGCCAAACCCAGTTTTATTTAATATACAAATATATTTGATTAAATAAGCTTCATACAGAAGCTTTGTGAGATTGTTACTGAACACACAGGGAGAAACAGAATACCTTATCTTAAAATAAACAACTAATTAGCCACAACTCTTAAAAAACAAAACCAAAAAAAATAAAAAAAGAAGGATGTTCTTCTAACATCTGCCATTTCCTTGAAAGCAGAAAAGGATGAAATAACAAAAGAGCACAATATTTTTGCATTTAGTGTCTTATTTGCTTGCAGGGTCATGAAAAACCCTATGT
Source organism: Edolisoma coerulescens (assembly GCA_013397115.1). Lineage (NCBI taxonomy): Eukaryota > Metazoa > Chordata > Aves > Passeriformes > Campephagidae > Edolisoma > Edolisoma coerulescens. The sequence goes on along the minus strand of VWZW01013753.1, from coordinate 1,973,589 downwards.
TTAGAGATTGAGGTGAGTGGAAGCTTTTTTAATGGAATTGAAGGTCACAACAGATGATTTAATAGTTTTATTGCCACTGGGAAGAGAGCTCAGTGTAATGTCAAAATGAACAGCAGTACAAGTGAAAACAAAAGCAATTATAACACACATGATTTAGGGTCATGTTCCTGTGCTACATTTCAATTCAGTTAAACTAAGCAGTCCTTGGATAGTATTTTTTCCAAACCTAAAATTCCCTAAGGCTAATTTGACAAGCCTAGAAAGAAATCATTTCATAAGTAAATGATAGTTTAAACAAAACATTCAAAATTGGATAAAAAATGTATAATTGCATTATATTAATTCAAAGCTACATTTGTCATAAGAAAAATTCTTCACATATTCACTAAACTGTAATCTTGTTAAGGTCAAGATAAACATATATAATTACTTTCTCACTTTGAAATAATGTTTCACTTAAAAAAATCCAAGTGTGAACATATTGAAAAGTTTTGTTTTAGCAACATCAATTCCTACTCATTTCTAAGTAATTTCCTTAAAATCATCATCCGAAAATAATTTTGAAAAAATGAAAACTCAGCCTGTTCCTTGAACAGACTATGAATATCTCAAGATATTTGGAATCTGGACAGAGACAGGTTCCAAAACTTAGTATATATGTATATTCATTTTCAGAGTTAATCATTAGGCAACAACTTAATGATTTTCACACTTAAATTCCACTAAGGTAAATGAGATTTAAATACACACGTAGTACCTATGTTGTACATAATACATCTGCAGAGGGACTATCACAGTATAATCTAAACTTAATTTTCAAGTTTCCTTTACAGAAATGAAGAAAATATTGGACTTTTTATAGGAATATTAAAAAGATTAAATATTCCTTATGCTCTGACCTTTTCCTTCTTTTTCATGCACTGTTGAGGAACACCAGACAACCAGCTTCATCTAGATCACTAACATTTAATGACAGCTAAAACCAGGTGATTGTCAGCCTTAGCGAGTGGCAGAAGAAAAGGTAGTACTTGAGTATTCTAGTTTTGTTCTATTAAATGACTTATTTTTCATAGACTGATGAATAGATTATGTACTTCCTTTTCTAAATATATTACTTTTATACAGAATGTCTTTGACCAGCAAGGCAGGACAAGGAATTAGCAACATCGCCTTTACTTATTCCTTTTCTTCTTGGTATCTTGAATCAAGCGGTCCTCCTCTGCCAAACCTCCATCTTCATCCTTTTCTTCTTTGCACTGTTTTTCTAAGAGCCATGTATTGCTTCTACCAATAAATCTCTGCTGAAAGCTCCTATTAAGTTTATGAGACTTTCCAAAGAGCAAAAGAACTTGCAGAATTAATAAAACACAGCTACTGACATGAAAAACTGTATCAATTGCTTTAGTATGCATCAATACTCTTGGAAGAATTTTCAGCAGGGATACCGATTTGGCCTTTGAAGAGAGTGTTACATTAATTCTATAAGAAACATTAAATTCTATTAGAAACAAACAAACAAAAAGAAAGCATCTTCCCCAAGCGATTTGTGGCTGTTGAATGCTTCTGCCACGTTTTAACCACTAAATTTGTGCCATAAGTAATAAATTAAACAGTGTCATAGAACTTGGCACTGGCAAAATATATTTAAACTGCAGCTCCTAGTACACTTTTATTCCATTAAAACTGCTCTCCCCAATAACCCTTGTGCACAGTTTGGGAGATAGGCCAGGAGCTGCTCTCGGTAGGCAGTTTACTGAAGCCACACTTTTCAGGGGTCTGAGAGCTTAATGGCATGGCTGTGGGCCAGTCTGACAAAAGGCTGGGGTGCCAATGAATGGCCCCAGTAAATTTTTAGTTATTACTGCAACAATCTAACCTTAAAAACCTTAACCAAAAAGACAATTTGTGAGGAACTTCACAGAGCATGTGATTAAAAAAAAAAAATCCTAACACTAAAGGGAAAGAAAGAAAAAGCATTTTGTACATTGAACAAAAATTATCTTAAAAGACCATGTTATGGAAGCATAAAGAATGAGAGAATTGGTCCAACCTATGGTTTTCTGTCAAGTCCAGCACCCCTGAAGAGAGGTATTTGTTTTTGTAGTGACTCGGAGGAATGTAGAGCAGCTTTTTTTGGGTTATATAATTGGATCTGTGTATATATATATAAATATGCATATGGTATTACAATGATAAGATCTTTGTTTTATAACATTTATCAAAGATAGTTAAAATTGTATCTTAACAAGAAAGGAAACCATGAGGAAAAAGTGAGTAAGACAGCTATAGACGTCCAAAGGAAAGAAAAATCACCTTAGGAGAAGTTCTATTAATTTCTTATATTTTGAATTGGACCTTCTGTTAAAATCAAATAAATAGGATGGGGAAGTAGTTAAGAAGGCAAATCTTAAATATATAGCAGATTAAAGAACAAATCCAAGAAGATGTGTGTTAAGATTAAGTGTTTCTCTTGTAAAAATCTTCAAAGGGCATCCAAACTAATAGCAGATATAAAGATATGCCTGCATTTGGAAGGTTGGAGTATGTAGTCAACAGAGACACCATCTGTGCCTGGAGATTACTGTTGAACAACATGTTTTTTGAGAGAGAGCATTCAATAACTCATTAAAAAGCTCAGGCTATTAAAAGGCCACCAGCAGAACTAAGGTGATATTTTTTCAGGGTCACAGCATTCTGTGAAGGAGATGGAAATGTCATAATACACAAATATTATTTAATTGAGAAATGAGAGTTTCTGTCCTAATTGCTGTTGTCCTTAGGCGTGATTTTGAGGAGCAGGACAAGGGGAAGTACATATTCTTTTTCCTTCACCCATAACATAGAATGTGAGTGGATCTTCCATAATCACCTTATTGATATATCTGAATGAACATTGTCATTCTCCACTAGAAACACTGAAAAGAAATTGGTGGGTTATAAGGAAATAGTACATTTTCTGCCAGGCCTGAAAATAGGTTAAGGGTACAAAAAAAAGTCTGTACAGTGCTGGGGTAAAGGAGAATTTGATGGCAGAGAAACTGGATGAGAAGTTACCTGTATTTTCATTAAGAAGGTTATAGTCAGGAAAGAGAAGACTTTTTTTAAAATATTGGAAGGTTCTGCTTAGAGTTCAGCCTACTTTGAGGTAGAACTGACCATCCTTCTGTTCATCAAAGGAAACTGAAGACTTTCATCTCTAAAACTTATGTATGTGAGAAGGCTTAAGTAAAAAAGGCTGTATCAGTTCATTTTCATCCTAATTGATGCATCTTTACAGATTTGATGATTTCAGTTCTAGCTATTCACTTTGAATTACCAATATTCAATTTTTTTTTGTTAGCTAGGTCTTCATCAGATGTTTGCACATACATAGTCTAGTATAAAACAAAAAAACTGGAAAAGTAGTTCCACCATGAATGTTTGTAGTCCCACGTAGATAAAGACTATTACTTCTTCAAGACTTTTCACATACAAGAAATCTGTGAGTTTTGTGTTTGTCTTCAAACCAGTTCAGCCACAAAATATAGCATTTAAAATGAATAAAATTAATAGGAGCCATATTAACTATCTTCTGGGTAGTATTCAAGGATTTTTTTTTTTTCTCCTTAAAAATCAAAATTTACAAACTTTACTGTGACACACTAGCCTATTAATTCCTCAAGTCCAGGCTTTGTCACAATAGCTAATGCTTGCTCCCTTGCTTCTTTTATATTTCCTGTTTTGTTATGTTGAACCACGAATAGCTAAATTAAATAACTATGATTTGTACATTAACTCATATGATATGCTGAAAACAAACAAGTAGCTGATTAGTTGAAATTTCATTCAGATCAAGAGGCAAATATGTGGATGATTGCTGAAGAACAGGCTTCTTGGGCATCTTTAATCACAGATGTATGCTCTTAACTAAAGATAAGAAACAGGGATTATTCTCTTGATCCAGTTGCTTTTGCAAGTGCTACCTGACTGGCCATGTTCTGCTACTGGAATTTCAGGTAGAGTTATTCTAATCATGCCTATATTTAACTACTTGCTTGTACTTGAACCTGGAGCTTGTGTTATGCTCAAACAGAACTTTTGTGAGCCAAGTAAAAGAAAACCAAAAGTTTCATTCCTTTTAATAGTTAAATATACACAGAAAGCTTTTAAGAGACATAAATAGAAATAGCTTACAAAGACATTGCTTACAGATGCAGTCATTTGAAAGCAGAACTGAAAAAATAAGGCTTGAATGATTTTCAAGAACAAGCAGCAGAGAAAATTCCCATCTAAAAGCTCTGACACAATCAGCAATAGAGATTGCAAGACTGCCCGGGCACCTGACGTTGGGCATTAAAAGCCAAAGTACTAAATTGCTGAAACCCCAAGAAGCCTGTGTCATCTTGTTAAGTGCTGGATTAGTAACTATATTAAAAGATAAATCTGCCAGAATCTATGTGAAACCATTTGGAACATTTTCCCATCAAAATGCAAGGTTTCAAACTAGCCGAGACATGCAGCTTGAAACAGTATACTTCTGAAGTGGTAATTGGAACAGCTGTAAAAATCAGAGTGTGCAAGATTGGAGCTGAGAAGGGATAGTTGTACAAAAGATAGAAAGTGGAATGATTAAAACAGATCTTGACAGATGGGACTTTTTTTTTTTATACAATAAATCATAAACAAACGAGGAGCTTGCAGAAATGATTGAAAGAAATAATGTGACAATATTTATCCAAAGAAAGTGTAATCTTTTAGTAAACAAGGATCTAAAAAACTGTAAGAAGAGTCAAAAAAAACCCCAAAATTTTAAAAAAGAAGAAAAAAAGTAAGTGCTTAAAGGATAGAATTTCTTGAACTGAATATTAAACATATTTTTCCTCTGGTGTGATATAAATTAGTGCCATTTTGAAACAATTGCATAACAATCAAAATGAAATCAGAAAGTAAAATAACAAAACAGAACCTGCCACTGTGTTGGCAATAACAGTCATGTTCTCATTTCAGTTGGCACTGTCAGATAGTACAGCAAGCTTCAGGACTCAAATGTTTGGTTCTTATCTACTGTACAGGGAAGATTTATTTACTGTGAAATACTGCATTACACATTTTTAAATGATGATCGGAGTTAAGTTTTTAAGTAAGAGCAGAGAAAAGAAATTGTCACATTCCAGGTTTAACAATTGTGTTTATGACAGAGTGAAATAAAATGGATTTTATCTATAATAAAGATTTGCACTTGAGAATTCACACATTGCCTTTTCAATGGCAGGTTCATGTGGCATTTTTCAAGATCACTTAGAGCATTTGTTTATTAAGGACTTCTTTTTTTGTGTCTCTGTGACTAAGTACAGAATAAAAGTTTAGCTAAATTTGACCATTAGCCTTTTGCATTTCTTATCTCAGTTCTGTTTCAAAGCAATGGAGATAAACAGAGTACATATTTTTCTTTATTTTCTATGTTATTTGAGTAATTTTTCATTAATGTCCTTTATTATTTCTTTACAAAACTCAGTTTCAAATAACAACACATTCATTTTAAGTGTTTCTCATACATATTAATTATAAATAATGTTCAGAGTCCATGAACATTTAGGAACACAAATATATTTTTTATATTAATTCAATGGTCCTCTCTTTTTACAGGAAGGACTCAAAAATAATAAAATCTCAAAATCAGCACTGGGAATTTAGAGAAGACAATTGAGTTGTTCAATCAAAGCAACATCTTATTTCCTTCACATAAATATATATATATATATATGTGTGTGTGTCTGTGTGTCTGTCTGTCTGTGTGTCTGTGTGTCTCTGTGTATTTTCTTAAGCTAGCCCTGGAAATACTACTCAAAAAAGGATATGATTTTTAATCTACAATTATTTGCAAAGTTGTGTCTTCTGAATGCACAGCTGAGCTATAATTACTTTAATTACTTGAAATAAGTGTAACGAACATAAAGATGGAAGTAGTGAGAAAGACTTGAAAGAACTTGCTTGTGTAATATGTTGAAAATTTTCTGAATATAGGAAGTAAAATTGATTTTATATATCATAGGACTTGCTGAGAATATTAATCCTGACCTATACAGTAAATCTAATGCAATCAATGGAAGTGAAACACTTTATAAGACAAGAGAATTTGTAATTCCAGAGCCTTATATCCTCTGTTATTAAGCTTCATACTTAAAAATTGTTGCGACACATTTGTATTACAGCTTCATCAGTCTGAGTTACTTTACTTTTTAACCCAAATTTTCATTGTCTTCTATTGTTGGACACTGCAGATTCAACCTCTACAACAATCACTGAGTGAGCATTGTCCAAAAAAATCAATGTGAATTTTATTACTATTAAAAGTATTTATTAGATTTTTTTCTCTGTATCTACTGGAAAAGAAATACATCAAATACAAACTCTTTCTTTCATGGGTGATAGAGCACTCTATGAAACTTTAATAAAATTTGCCTAAGAATGTCACAGCTAAACATAATATAAAAACAGAGCTATATTGTAGCTTGGTGTTTTTATACACTTTATTGCAAAGAAAATACAAGGTTGTTATCAAGACTTAAAGGAAGTATGTGCTTTATCATTATTAGGTTTGAATTTTAATAATAGTGTAAAAGATAATCTTCAATATACTATTCATATGCTGTTGATCTGTCCTACGATAGTGAGAAAAACATGAACATAAAAAAAATGAGTGAACTTATCCAGAGATTCTTGAACTTCAAAATTTTTTTTCTAAATACAAGCAGTAATTAGAAAAAAAAATTCTTATTTTATCACTCAAAACAATATTTTTTGCAATTTCATCATCACTGTCTGACATGAAAATTTGTTTTGTTAGTAAATCTGCCTAATTAAATTTTTTTCAAACTCTTCATTACTATTTGGATTATAATAAGAATAGAAAAGGAAAAGCAAGTCTAAAAAATTATATTTTCCTGTTTTCCTAAGGAGAGACTATCAGTCAGAATGTAAATTACATATTAAAATTTACATCAAGAAGTGATTAGTTAAAAAAGAAGTTCTGCAACCAGAGCTGGTATTAATGAAGTTTTCTCATAGCAAAGACCTACCCTTCATCAGATTTCCATAACTTGTGTACCTTCAAGGAAAACAAAAACCACAAGAAACAGACACAAGATTAAACACTGATGTATGATATGGGGCATCAGTATACTATCATAACACCATAAAGTATTTTTCTTAACTTTGAACTGAGCCTGAAATTGCTTAGTTACCCAGTTAGCTATAAAAATTTGCTCATACTTACAATATATTTGACTTGAAATTGAAATATTACGAGGCATTACAGTTGCCAGTGAAAGAATGCTTGTGATGGAACATTTATTTTTATCTAGAAGAGTCTTGTCACTTGCCAGTGGGATATGACACTCCACAGCATTAAAGGTAGCGTATCAAGAGCTAATAGACAGACATTTTCTAAGAATACAGTTAAACAGCATGATTAGACTTAATTGCAAGTGCAAATGGGAAGATATACATAAGGTCCTGTCACTCAGACTTGTTATTATATCAGTGTTTAATGACACTTTTAAATAAGTTCAGGTAGAATTGTGCTTTAAAGAGAGGTAGGATTCCATTAAGAGGAGGCAGAGTAGGATTTTTCCAAACATCTCTGAGGAATGTTGTTGCACCTCTTAAAATCTGAAGGCAAATATTTGCTGAGAAAAAGGAAGAGCTTTAAACTTGAAAAATATTTTCATTAAATTGTAAATAACTCTTTTGCTGAACAAGACCTATTATGAAAACTCTAAGACAGAAGATGAAATAGATTTACCTTGAATATGCACTACAACCAGTCCTCAGTATTGTTAATAGAGGCATTAGGCTGTGGAATTTATGAATTAAACCCTGGTTACTGTGCAGGGATTTCCTAAGAATGTAGCTAATTGTACAATTAGATCTGAACATTTTCTCAAATGGATGCAAATTGTTTGTCCATAAAACCTAATTTCTTAAAGAATTTCTCATCAACATTAAGTAATTGTATCATGATCAAATAGTAGAAATATGATATTAATCTTGCGTGCCACATTCATATGTCATTTAATGTAAAACATCAGCTTGATTATAAATTAGTATCTACCAGAACCCGCTCAGTCTGAACCTGAAAGGTGCTGACAGACATTTTCTAATGAACAGTTTTGTAAATCAGCCACAGACTTCAAGCATATGTGTAGAACAAAAAATAAACAGTGGGGTTAAGTAACACTTTAGTGCCTTCTAATATAAGCAATTCAGTTCTACTAAAGTAAGATTATAAAAGCCTTCTTTCTTTTTCCCAAAATGGGGGATATACTAGAGAACAAAATATTGAGGAGATGAAACAATATGTTTTACGCTATGTTTTTCAACATAAGGGTTTTCTCTCATAGCCAGAGACTTCACGGACTTTTCACCTCATCAGCACTGTTATTAACAGAGTGCAGACTACTGTGCCGACTTTGGTATTAGTATAAAACTCACAAAACAGTCAGTTAGGCTGTTGCTATTCAGAATTTGAGGTTACTACAACATTTTTAGTAACACATGAGAAGGCTCTTTAAGAATTGTTGCAAGAGTTTTCTTTAGTCTTCATAGTAATTTTAAAATATAGATAAGAAAATAGTTTGAAAATAATTTTCCACAAAGACTGAAGCAATTTCAGCTTCTTCCAGTTCTCCTTCTTAATGGTGATATTACTTGAACTAATTCTTTGTGCAAGAACTACATTCTACTTATTTACTACAAGCATTTTTCTTCCATGCAGACAAGCTCTCTTGAAAAATATGGATTTGCTTTACAGATGCAGATTTAGGAATCAGATTTTGCAAAGGTTTGAAGTTGGTCAGCAATACCTGCGGGTGCAACAGAGAAAATTCTTGGCCTGTGAGAAAAAGATTAGGCTGATGGTGGGGAAGAAATGTTTCAAAGTGGAGACAGGGAATGTGGCAGTGCAAGCAGCTTGAGCCGCTCCAGCCCTTCAGACTAGCCCAAAGGTGCGGTGGTCGAGAGCCCAAACCTGAGATTCCACTTGTAGTTAGGGTGAAAACCCACAATCCCCCAGTTCAGTTATCTGCATAGTTTAATGTTATTGGTTTGTGTTTCCCCCTCACAGTTTCATGCAAATTGTTATGAATATTAATTTCCCCTTGTTAATATTCATTGTCTCTAGAAACTTCTATTACACTCGACACCCCATTGGTTCTCCCCCCGAGCCCCTCCCATGTGTTATCCCTATTGGCCCAAGTTCTGTAAACCCCACCTTTCATCCCCCATCCTATTGGTTGTATCCCTTAATCCCACCTTCCCTGATCCCCATATAAAACCCACTACAAACCCATCAGACTCGGCTTCTCGTCTCTGCTCCTCCGTGGAATAAATCTGCCTGTTGACCATCAAACGAGGAGTCCCCTCTCTACTTCTTTGTTTCTGCTGGCGCGCCTTTCTAACTGCTTTGGAGAAAGCCCCTTTCGGGTGAGGAGCTCGATCTCTGCCTGTTTTTGCGAATGTCTGCCCTAGGAGAGAGAGATCACCACAGCTAACCTCTGGGCTTTTGTGTGGAGCTGCGTGCTGCTTTAAGGGAAGAGATCTTCATTGGAAGAGCTTTTCCATGTTTGTGACTATAGGAACGCAGAGAAGTCAGGTTACAAATGAGGACAACAGGAATACTCTGCTATTCCATTTTCATCGTATTTGTCATTCTTCAATGAGGAAATATTTTCACTGTGCTAAGAGCCAAAGACATTTAACAGATAAAGCACCAGCCCATGTTGCCCTGATGTGTGGTCAATCCCAGTGGAATCCTGAAACTAGAGGACTAAATCTTGTCAGAGAAATAAACTGTAATCTCACTGCAGTGTATAGAGATTCTTCCTTCATTTCTGCTTGGGCATGTGCTTTGTTGGCAAAGAAGACCAACATTTTATGTGAAGTCCTACAAGTAGGTCAACATTTGCACCAATTTAACTGCTTATACTTTTAGTAATTTTAGCATACACTTGTATTCTGGATTCATATTTAAGACAATATTGTGATGACAGTATTGGTAGATAATTTCCAGAATTTGTGATACTCAGAAGAATAAATACGAAATATAAACGAAACAAGCAATGGTCATGGGCAGCTGGAATTTTGTTTGCTATTAGCACCTTTACTGAGCAACCACTAGGACCAGTAGTAATCTGTGGACTGTAAACATGTACTTAACCTCAAACAAGTTTAGCCTTGTCTTGCATGCTAAGATAAATGATTAAATGACTGTGGGAAACACTGACCTTAATTAACTTCATATGTGTAGCTTCTATTTGAGCATTGTCTTCAATGTAGAAAACTAGATACTTGCATGGCATGTCATAACTAACCTAATTAGATGTTTATAGTAGGCCAAGGAAAATTAAAACATAAAAATTTCTGTTTCTCTACACTCACAAAAGTAGGAGCTGGAAGTGACTCATATTAACAATTAAGATGTCTTCAATCAAGCGAAACTTGCCTTCAAGCCAAGCATGCCTTCAGTTTCTGTAGTCCCGTATTCATTTTACTTTGGATTAAACAGACGTTTAAAGGTCATTTGGAGATACATATAATTAATTCTAATACATGTTGCTTTTACATATATATGTCTTTATATAAAAACATATATGTAGCTTTCATTTACAATAGTTAAATATGCTAAGAAAACAGGAGTTTCCATCAGTTACCGCATTTTTCACTCCTTCAGCACTTAAGCAGAATGTTCAGCTCTGTGCTGGTGATGTTTACTATTTCAGAATTAATTAAAGCACTCATATTTTAAACCACAAGGCACTGATACACAGTTTCAATTTTGATAGGGATTTGGATTACTTCAGGGCTCTGTTTTCTGTTGCAATATCTGAGCGTTTCAAATCAGTTTAATCTAAAACATTAAACATGCTTGCCCATCAACCTAAAAGGTAGACAAGCATGCCTAAGAAGTAAGGAAAGGAAGTATTGCAGAATGCCACACTGCTTACCTAAACAGTCTGACTGATAGTAAAGGACTCCCCAACTATAGATGATAGGATCCATCTGTCACTTTCCTACTGTCAGTGGGTTTGGGGGGGGTTTTTAAACTATTTTTCCTATTATTTTGCTAGCTTCAAAATTAGCTTTTGTACAATGCCAGTTATGTAAACCTTACTATATGGCAACAATAATGTGTGTCTAATTTTTTTTTTTTTAAACATAGAATCAGAGAAAACAAGCCTCTATGTAAATTTTTTCACTTACGCAACTCCCACCCATCAGATATGTTGTAGACGTGGAGTTTTCTAACAAGATTTTCTTTAAAACTCTATTAATCATCAGAGGGCTTAAATACTCAATAAGAAATACCTGACTAATAAATTTACGGTCGAGTTTCAGAGACATTTTCAGTTTTACATGGCCATTCTTGACTCATGTAGTTTGTTTCATCTGTACAAATGACAGTTATTCACTGAAAATATAATCATAACTATTTGGACTATGATAGTTGGCCATTGATGTTGCTCACAGTATCAGAGCAATGCCTTATAACAGTTGTAGGCTGTTTAAAAAGGAGTCGTGAACCTTACGGACCTGAATGCAATGGCTGACAATTTCTTTTAGAGCTCAAGAAGGATCAAAAGATGAATATATTTTTTTGTTTGAAGGTTTCAAGCTTGGGAAGATGGGGTGCAAGGAGGCGGGGTGGCAGAAAAGACAAAATATTTGTACATAACCTTTTTTCATGTGAATTAGAAACAAATGCCAGATAAACTTATATCTGGTACATTATAATTCAAGCAATATTTTATACATTTAACAGTAAGAGTAACAGTATGGAATAAAAGTTCTTAAATTGTTTCTTACCTTTATAGAGTTTATTTTTCCTCCTTTGCTTTCTCAGGGTATTTTCAGAGTGCAAACAGAGAGGAACAATAACTTAAAGCAGTTATGAATTCAATATCATTACAGAAACAAGATAGGGATAGATTAACTATGCATGTCTTCTCTGTAGTAGATTCAAGTAAAGTTAAATCCAAAATATTCTTTAAAATGTTGCAAGAGCTGAAGCCTTTCAAGATCGACAATGCAAGACACAAAGAAAAGTGACAGTGTATTGCCTTTCCAGACTTATCTGTAGAGGCTATTTTAATGTTACAGCAAAATTGAATGAATGTCTAATATACCAAATCAAGTAAGCTTATAATACAGTGTTTTCTTTTTAAACAACACCATAAAATAAATAGCAAATTTTTTTGATTGTTTTCAAAACTTTGTGCATATTTTGTCCAAGACTGCTATAATAAACCAATTACTGCTACTGAAATAGATGTGGGGATATTCAAAGATCTCTCTGCAGGCAGAGTAAAACGGTTTGGTGTACCTGTGGTTTAAACTAAATCACTCAGTGGTTTGTCTTCACTGTGATTGTTTTCACAAGAGAATTGAAAGGATAAATTAATCTGAATGAAAACACTTCTCAAATATCAAGCTTGATTTTCTACACTGTTGTGGTTGGATGTCTTCGAAGGTACTAGAGTAATAGGGATGTACCCACAGAGAAACAAAGTAGAGTGTTATATTCTACTACAAATTACTCAGGGGAAAAAAAAGTCTAACATAGATAGTAATTAAAAAAGGAAAGCACAAAGAAGAAAACAACAGGATATATTTTGTTCCTTAAGATATTATTTTTCGTAAGGGTCCCATACAGAGACACTGTTAAAGAATGTTCAGTTTTAAGATCAAAATTTTGAGATTCTTACAGAAGTTGAGAATTGGAAAAGCTCTTCAGGCCTAACAAAAAATATTTACACTCTGAAATATTAGAATTATGCAGATTAAAAATTGATGGTTAATTTATATCACTGTATACTTAGAGTTCTTTTAAAATCTTGATGGTCTCTGGCTGTGCTTGCTGGAGGTATAAATCAATGGATACATACGAGCTGGGAAGTGCCACCCAAGTTACTGGTCAGAAAGGAGACCTGTTTTTAACTGCAGGTCAACAACTCTGACCAGTCAGATGTAGCATACCATGAGGTGCTTTCTCCACATAATGCTCAATCTCCCTCCCCACAGCTCCTCCCCCAAGTCATTCTGCAAAGAAAGATGCATTACTAAATATAAAAATAATGTTTTGCCACTGTCTTTCCTTAAACAAATTCATAACCCTCTGGTTTTGCCTCTCCATTTTTTGAACAGCTGTATAACTGAAGGTCTGGTGTTTGACATCTTCCATGTGACAGCCTAGAGTTTGAGTATCTGCAATCAAATACAGTGCATTACAGTTCTTCAGGTTTTCCTCTACTTTGGCTAAAAATTAAAATAATATATTGATGGTTGTTTTGGGTTTTGTTTGGTTTGCTTTTGGGTTTAGTTTTTTCTTCATTTTGTCTTTTCTCTGAAGTACATGCAACAAAAGCTGTAGGAAACTCATGAAATAAGAGGGCGAAACACACTTCTTTCATTACAAAGAACAGGCTAGAAAGCCATAGACAGTGAGGCAATTCAAAAAGTGATAAAACCAGGAAACAGGCTGACTTTTTTCTCGGACTGTGACAGTGTGCCTCTCAGTTTGCTGAGGCTTTCTCAATGCTGCCAGCTCTATATATTTCAGACATAGAGTAGGTGTTTTAGTGGCAGTCCATCTTAGTCTCTTGAGTGAAGATCATCTGACTTGCTGGCTTTAAGAAATTCTTGGAAAATAACCATTGTTCATGCAGAATCCTCTTTTTGTGAAATACTGAGCATGTAATGGGAAGATAATTTAAGAAAGCCAAATAAGGCTCAGGATGTGTAATACCGATGTATAATACTATTTCTGGTTGTGTCAATATTGACAGCTCTGCTGTTCTTCATCACTGAGACCCAAAACCTTTGAACTGCTAAATCCAGTGACTAAGAATTGTTTCTGCCACATGGCATTCTGGGTCTCAAATTTGCATCCAAACTCGGTATCATTTGTAAATAACCATTTTAGCATGGTATTAACAGTGGTAACAATTACTGTAGATAGTGGTCATGGCTGTTAATCTCCATGACCAATGTGGAACTTAAAATAAAGACTGTACTATGTTTTAGCAAGCATTCTGGTACAGAATTTATTTGAAAGCTGAAGTCAATGATATGAGTTAAGCCACGGCATATGTCAAACTGCCTTTGGCTTCTAGGTTTGGTTTGTTTGGGGTTTCTTTTCTGTGTAGCTTTGCTGGTGAGAGGGAGGGTGTTGTTGTATCATTAGTTTTAAAATTATATTGGTCAAGAGATTAGCTTTTCTGTGTATGCAGTAGCTGTTTGCATAGGAAGATCAGCTGTTTATAAAGAATCTGGTTCCTTCTATTACTTTGTTTCTTGGTTTATAAGCCTTCACTTCACTTGCTAATGTATTGCTTGGACACAGGCATTTCTTACTTATGCTACATTATGAATCCTTCACTTTGGGTGAACCTTTCACATTCAGAGAGTGCTGATGTGCCTTGACTTCCAGACAGGCAAGGGCACAGTGGAGTGCTGCCTTGCCAGACTGCACAGCTGCACTGGTAGCTACTGCCAGCTCCGCAGTAACTTCAGTGTAAATAAAGCAGTCTCTGAGCAGTTTGAATTTGTTCCTCAATGTGACAGTAGCTCAGTACTGGAGAGGCATTTGAGCAGTTGTCAGCCCTGGAAGGCACACCTGTTTTTTCAATGTTTGAGACTTTTTCTGTTCTCTGTATTATTTTTAGAGTCATGAGGCTCACAGCTTCTTGGATTCATGTATCTCTCATGGATCATTTATAATATGTGCTAGATTTCTGCTCTCGGTAAAACTTCCCCGCTCATATAAAGCATGATATACATGATTTTGAAACTTCAGTAACTCCTGTTTAGTTTTGGTTCACATCAGGATTGGATTCTGAGTGACAGCTCTAAAACTAGATCTCTTTTTCTATTTCCGTTCCTATTTACTGTGAATTCTCTTAATAAATTAGAAGCTCTGTTAATGAATTTATGACATGTCACTGCGAATTATATCAAACTATATTTTTCTTCTCTGTTTGCAGTTTTCCCTTGTGATTGTAAAGAAATTAGTGCATCTCTGCTACCATTGTTACTCTGTTATTTATTTCTAACTCTGGCTTTACAATGTAATGAAATTGAGACATGAGAATATTGTATATGTATACATCTCTTTATTTAAAGTAGAAATCCGTATATTATCTTAATATATGCATGGGGAAAAAAAAAACAGACACAAAAATCTGAGCATATCTTGCTTGTGTGTCATGCCATTCCATTGACAAAGGAAAAATAACCAATTAATTTCATTTCTGGTGGAAAAGATTTAAGAAAATGAATAACTCAATGAAGTTAAGACAAGGTAAGTTTGCTACATGTCAAAATGTAGAAACTATAAAGCACAGAAATGACAGCTTAATCGGCAACAGGTCCAAGAGGGAAAAAACAAGGTAATATATCAAGGAAGCTAATCAATACTGTAGTAATCCATGACAGAGGTATGAGTTGGTACAGACAGAGCTGGAAATACAGAAGAGCTCTAAAGAATTGATAAAAGGATGCACTGAGCAACTGTATATGAAAACTAAGGAATATGAAAAATTTGCATGAGAAGGCATTATTATAATCTACAAAAGTAAAGAAACAACATAGTATGTCCAACTACTCTCTGGACATGCTTGCTAGACTGCACTCAAGCTGTACAAGTCTTATGTGAAGATTGATGTGTGAAAGGGGTAGCTGTGATACATTTAGCTGTTGGGGAGTCTCAGTAGAAATGTTTCTCACAGACTGGTATATGAGAGTGTATGTTTTTGCAGGGGTGCATGTGTGTGTGCGTGTAAGGCAATGGAGTTTTTGAAGACTGCTACACAAAACAAAACCAGTCTAGATTATTCATTATCAAGATAATGATGTAAAGGTCTGGGGATTTTGCTGATTGTCTCTAAACTGATAGGGACTAGCATGACGACTTTGGCTCAAACTGAAATGAGGTGTATTGGAGAAAGTTCCTTTGCAAGATTTCCTCCCCTCATCCCATTTTCTGAGCCACATTAACTAAATATTCTTTCCTCCTTAGTACTCTACGCAGCGAATAAAACATATTGGTCTTTATTTTTATGATAATTTTCTCTTAAACATCAATGGTGTAATGCTGCTGTTAATAACAATACCATGTATTATTAATAAGGCATAGACAGAAAGAAAGTAAGATTTTAGTGAGTTTTTTGAGGGTGTGACAGGGATGGGCCCTGCCGCCTTCAAGGTAACATCCACTATATGTAATGGTATGAGACATCACATGCAAAAAAGTCATAAAAAGAGCAGAAAATTAGGAGAATGAAAGGGAGCAAAAAGATTTACAGTACTGTAGTTACATTACCTACTTAATGCTTTAGAACACGGATAAGTGTCCTGACCCTTTGGGAGCAAAGTAAACAGCACTATATAAATCATTGCCATTAAGCTATTAAAAATTATAGGCGGTTTTGCAGTTCACTTTTGTACTATTTGAAATTGAGGGAATTCCTCTCTTGGTTGGCTGGGGGTTTTTTTGGTGTGTGAAGGCATAAGACATTTCTTCTCACTTGGAATGATGCTTCAAAGAAGAAAAGGTCAATTTGCTGGCTTCATTATTTTTTCTGTGTAAACTAAGCTTTTAATTGTAATAAAATGCACCCTATTTCTCTCTAAAATCCTGTTAATCTTTTATTTTATTGCCATAATCCCATCTAAACTCTGGCTGGCTTCAACACAAAATATCACTTTTCGCTTTTCTCTCTCTTCAGTAGTGATAGCGTCAGAGAATAACTTTTGAAAGGAAGTGTTATCACTCATCATCAAATGTTAATGGAAGATATATTTGGGGGAAAGAGTTCTACCTCCTTACAACAGTTTCAGTATTGAATCTGACAGGCTCTTTGTTTTAACTGTTGTGGGTTTTGTTTTATGGGATTTTTTTGTTTGTTTGGTTTGGGGTTTTCTGTTTTGTTTTGGATTTTTTTCCTTTGAAATCTCTTAATGTAGAAGAGTCTATGAGTAGTAACATCTTACTCTTATACCAGAAAACAGTGGTACTCAGTTTTATTGGTTAATTTTTCTTCTATCCATTCTAGGCACACAGGTCAATATCCCCAAAATAGTTGCATCTCAATGAGCAATATTCTTCTGAAGTTCTTTACTGGTTTTAGCCATTGACATAATGTAAGCTATTTGCATAGAATATGTTAATGGTGTGTTACTATAGAATCTCTACCAATTTGATAGTCTGTAGCCAACTGTCTTTTTTAGATAATCTTAAACATAGTACTCAATTGTCTTCACTCTAGGGTTGTCAGAACTGAAAAAAGGATTTTCCAAATATCCCAGCTGCATCTTGTGGAGGCAATTTTTAGGCTATAGTTTCCATTTCTTGAAGGATACAAAGGTTTACCATGGAACTAGAAGCTCAAATATAGATAAATACATAAAACTAAAATGCAGGCTGTATCTAGATACTTTGGCAAAATAAGCTGAGTAAATCAGTATTGGTTTTACCAGCCTGGTCAGATGGATAATTTTATAAAGAGACAATATATCTTGATGGCTTACTATTGTAATAATTCCTAAATTAATGACCTTGCTGTTCCATAAAATTTTACTATATTCAGGATTTAAATATAGAGCCACCAATGTCAGCATTTATTACTAATAACTGAAAAAAGTAATATCAAATGAATGTTCAGCAATCTTTCTGCTGGAATTTAATGAGGGTGAGATGGTAGATACCAAGTAAACTCTTTGATGCTGGCTGAGAGGTAAAAAACAAGAATGGAGAGAAATGCTAACCTCTCAGCAATCATAAATCTGTCTCTAAATATTTGTAAACCTGAGACTTAAATTCATAGTTTGAGCCTCAAATACATTAGTCTCAGTCTTCCCCTGAAGTTCAAACAAAGCCTTTTATTTTGAAATAAGATGAAGAGGGATTCTGGAGTTTACACTTTTCTCATTAGAATATTAGTCCAAGAAATAAGAAGCCTTGCAAAGCTACCTTTCTGTAAGTACAAGATCATGAGATGGCTTTCCTTAACTTCAAACTTATCTTTGCTTCGACACTCAGATCTTCCTTGGAGACAGAACATGTATCACACTAAGAAAGGCACATCATGCAAGTCTCTTGAGTCTGGCAGGAGCACACCAAACATGCAGATACACACACGTGTGTTTATCACAACAACAGCATTATGACAGGTTCTATGGCCATGCTCAGTTTATCCTTGAAGTCTACGTCACTGATTTAAATCAACACCCCACAGGGAAAAATAGAGCTATTTCTGTTGTGCAGGTCTGAGTAACAGCACAGGAAGAACTAAGGTTCCCAAAATAACTAGCATGTAATGAAATTAATTTTTGTTATAAAATGAATATATTTCTACAGCTTAAATATTGAAAGAAAAATGTGAAAATTTTTCCTTAGAAATCAATAGCTAAATGTTACATACTACCATTTTTTATTTTCAGTCATATTTAAAATGTGTGTGTATATCAATAAATACAGGCAAATCTACAGTTGTCAAAGTAAAATATTGGCAAGAACCAGCTGTCCTATGTTACAATGTAAGATGTAATCAAAAGTATGTATTCTATTATCATCTTCACAAGCTGTTAAAGCAGGTGGGGCGGTGCTCATTATCTCCTACCATGACTCATCCCTGATAACTCCCTCCAGGGGCTATCTCTGTTTAATGGGCTATCAAGGACCCACCCCATGACTCTTAGAATTACATCATCCCATTGTGAGATGCTCTGCCCAGGGACCATTCCCACCTGGATATTATCTGGGGTTTGGAACACCACAAGCAGTCTTTACCTACTGGTTTCCCAAAGGACAAGAGCTGCATAACTACCAGCACCAGCACTGGACGCTCTGAGGAGGATCAGACCTTTCTACAGGCTCACTGCTTCAACAGAACCACTTCAGAGAGGACTGCTACCACCACCCTGCCTGGCAGTGTGTCAGGTTGTATCCTGACTCTGTCAGGTTAAGCCAGTGTTTCTGTATTATTGCTTTGTTATACTAGTAAAGAACTGTTATTCCTATTTCTCTTAAAATTGCCTGAAAGCCCCTTGATTTCAAAATTATAATAATTTTGAGGGAAGGGGGTTACATTATCTGTTCCAGGGGAGGCTCCTGCCTTCCTTGCCAGATGCCTGTCTTTCAAACCAAGACAGCAGCTTTTCATTTTCTGAATGCTATTGATTAGATTTGTTTCTATCTCAAGCTCGCCTTATTCTTTTACTAATTTTTTTTCCCTCATCAGGTCACATAAAGGTAGTACCTTTTAAAATTGAATGACCAGTGCTTGCAAGTGGTGAGTGCACATACACATGTGACCATCTAAGCAAAAACTTACAAAATTTCTGCACCATATCGTCTTTTATCCTTTATATTCCACATTTTGTAAAACAAAAGAAGATGCAATCCATTAAGTTTTTTAACCTATGGAAAGTGTGTGTGTGTAAGAGTCACTGGGACAAAGATGTGGAAAGCTATACAGACATAAACTTACTGCATAAGAATGCCTGGCTTGGCCTTGGAAACTACAATACTTTTTTTCTGGAAGGCAGAATGAGTGAAAGACAGAAGTGTGTAGCTTTTTGACACTCATATTCTATTTTGAGACTAGAAAAGCTTGCATACAACCATGGGTGAGGCCTTGCACCTTGCTTCAGAAGCTTTGCTCTGGTAGAATATAGAAGAAATGGTAATGTAATGCATAAAAGCAAGTGTAGGTATGTTTGATAGACATTGCTGAGATGTGTACTCAGAGTGATCTGATAACTGGGATTCCTTGGGTGATCTATTGGACAAAAAAAAAAGTGGATTTTTTTTTCCCTGTGAAATATTTACAATTTTCTGCTTCTTGTAACATAAATATTAATAAATGTTGAGATAGGGACAGGAAACACAAAATTGTTTAGAAATGGATGCTTTGTTTCCACTTTTGTCTAAATTTTGAAACTTTTTTTTGATCACAATAAAAATATTAGCCTATAAAAAAACCCAATTGCAAGCCTTTCTGTTTTGAGTGTTTGGATTCAGTTTCTCAGATTTATTTGGCAAACCCAAAACTCTAAAAAAAAGTCATTAGAATCTAATTATTCTTTACTAAGAACAGGGTAATTCATCAGAAGCATATTTCCTGGAAACAAAAATGCATAAAAGACACCGTTTTCTGTTCAAAATGTCCCAAAAAATCTTTTCTTAAATAGTGCTTTTTCCTATTTCTCAACAAAAATCAAGTCAGAAGCAAAAAATGAAATATGGAGTTTGCTGGGGAGTAGTCCTTAGCAAAAATAGTCTTCAAGGTGCAGTTCATCAAGATTTTACAGGGAAAAGCTATTCAGGTGATTGTTTAAAACCAACCATTTCACAGAAGTTTTTTCTCTGAAAGGCCAATTGTTTGCAGTAGAATTGTCTCAGTTAACTACTTCTTGTGGCTTTTCACTGCTGCCTAAACAGTGTGACAAATTTAACAGAGATTATGAATGCTATGAAACTGACAACAGGAAACTGCTTAATAACATTCTCTTGATATATTTTAAACTGAGATGTAGCTTCAGTGACTTAGAAACATTCTCATTAGGATTAAAAAAAAAAAACAACATGAATTTTCAGTCACTAAAAATGATGAGTCTTCTTCACAGTTCATAAAATATCTCCATCCAGTCTTTAATACTAGTTATTTCATTTATTAATTATTAATCTTCTGTATTTATCATTAATTTTAATTCTTGCTATAAATGAGAGTGACAGTGCAGGAAATGAGGGGTGAATAGGTAAGGGGAAGAGTGCTTAACTGTGGTTTTTAGCACTATCAACTAATCACAGAATGTGAAATATTTCAAGAAATAAAAGGAAATTATTCCCACGCATCTTTTCTTTATTCCAGAAATTGTCTCTCATAAAGGAAGTTACAGTCGAATATAAAGACATCCCAAACAAATAAAACCACAAATAAATTGAAATCCCAAATAAGAAAGCAAACAAAATAAACCAAAACAGCAAAACAAAATGAAACAAACAAACAAACAAAAAAAAGATGGAAATTGAAACAAATTAAAACTCTGGTCTTCTTCCTCCCCCCAAAAACAAAATGAAAAAAAACCCTCAAAATTAACAAGCCCACTAAAAAATCCACCTTTCAAAACCTCAAATACTAAGATGTTCTATCTTTTGTTATAAATTAGGAGGAACTACCTGCCATGAAAGAGTTTGTAATACCTTTTTCATACTGTGGGTTTTTATTCTGGTTCATAGACATCCCTGGTTGCTGAATGTTCATTTTTCTTGATGAGAAGAGACAATGGCGCTACTGGGAAAAGTTACTCTCCAGTGCTGTCTCTTTAGAGTTATCCAAGAAGATCACGGAACAGGCCAAAGTCTGCCCTCCTATTCCTTTTTTTCCTTTTTTTGCCTCCTGTCAGGATTCCAAACTCCATCATTTCATGGTCACCACAGCAAAGCTGCATCCAACCTTCCCTTCCCCACCCAGTTCATTCTGGTGTGTAAGTATCAGCTATTGGGTCCAGCAGAGCAATTCCCTCCTCAGCTCTGCAGTCACGTGTGCCAGGATGCTGACATCAATGAGCTCTAGAAATTTTCTGGCTTATTGTGTCATGCTGTGCTGTTCTTCCAGCAGATATGGGACCAGGGCCTGCAGGCACAAGGCTTCTTCCAGTTATTGAAGGCCTCAACAACTTCTTCCTCCGGACTGGTAGGTCTGTAGCAAGCACTCAACATAATGTTGCTCATGTTGTTCTGGCCATTAATCCTGATCAACGAGCTCTTAGCTTGCTCGTCACTCATCCTAAAGCAGAGCTCCACACATTCTCACTGTTGTTTCACAAAAAGGGCAAAACCCTCTCCTTGCCATCCTTCCCAAAGAGACTGCACCCATTCATGGCAGCATGCCAGTCACAAGAACTACGTCACCAGAGTTACATGATCTTCTTTCACACAGACCTCTAATTCTTCCTGTTCACAAAAGTCATTCTGTAAGTTTGAGAAGGAAAGGTTCCTACTCCCAAATAATTTTTTTTTTAAAAAAATAAGCTCTTTCCTGATCATTCTCTTTCTTATGAGCATGTAGAAGATACAGATTCGAGTTCTTGCTTTTTGTAATTTGGAACAAGCTAAGAAATTAATTCAGATATCATTGTAAGATATTTAACACTTCTTATCTTTGCTAAAAAAGGCTGTCATCTGTGTGAGCTGCCTCATACGGAGTTCCAGACCAGAAGTCAGGTGCCACATTTTAAATTGTTTGAGCACCAGCTCCTTATACAACAGTGAAACTTTTACATTCAGAACACTCCTCCTTTTTACCACGCTGCTAGCTATAACCATGGAACTGTCAGGAAAATTAATCCACAAACACCAGAGGTTTATGTCCAGAAAAGGAGACAGAGGAGTCCTTTTACTTTATTCGAATAAAGGGAGAGGCCACGGGGCATTCCCCTGGAGTCTCTCTCAAATTTTTGGAGGACTCAGCCTCCTTTTTATCCTAATTTCCCAGCTGCATGCCCCTCTCTCTTTCCCCATTGGCTGAGGTACTTGAGAGGTACAGACTTCCTGGAACACCTGATACCTAAGACTCCCTTCTAATGTATAACCTCCCCTTTAATTTTTTTAATTCCTGGAATTCATGGTTCTTACCACTGTTTCCTTCATCTCTCAATATACAAATTCATTTATCGGTAGACTTACAGTTTATTTGTAAGGACAAATCTCTTGCATTCCATTCATCAATCGGTGGAATCTTTCCCATTGTTGCTTGCATCTCTCAGTGTTAGTCTTAGCTACAGCAGGCCCACAGCTTGTTTGTAAAGACAAACTCTCCTTCCTTTCAGAAGGAAAACCTCTTTGTGTCATTATTAAAGAGTGCACAAAAGTTATCAAAAGAACAGGAGGTGGATACCTTGGGACATATGAGAACTCAAAACATCTAAGAATAGAGTCCTCAGAGAAAACACAAGTGAAAGCTGGTTCTTAGTGCTGCAGTCAGCTGCAGCAGGTCAGCTGCAAGATTTTGTTGTTTGGTTGCTTCCTCTTTAAATGTCTGGTCTCAAAATGGGTAGCTGGATTCTCTTAACCTCTAGTTAAGGCAAAGCATCAAGTCCAAGTATGTGATGTTTTCCCTGTATTTACCTTTAGAATGATGTAAACTTCTGAAATCAGCTGAACTTTAAAAGCATTTAATAAATTGTAATATTTATTGGGAGTTACTAAAAAAAAAAGTCAAAGAATGCATATGTTTGTGAGGAATACAGTCAAAGGTACATGTAAGATATTAACATTATCTCTTTACTTTTTTTATGCAGCAGATTAAAAAAAAAATCCCAAAACTCTCTGAATATTTTCTTTTAGTAGGTTTTCCAACATTCTGTCTTCAGGGCCCTAAGGCAGACATCCCAGTGCCATTGAAGCTGGTAGAACAGCTGAGCAGGAGTACAGTTATGACTGTTTTTCATAGGGGTGTAAAGCTGATCATAGCTGGTCAATAGTTGAGACAGATGGTAAAGATCTTGGTCAAAAGCATGAAACAAAAGAAAAATCAGAAAGAGGGGTGAATGATTAGCTTTAGGTATTTATTATTGTTATCATTATTGTCTTTCTTCTTGTTCTTCTTGTTTTTATTGTTATTATTGTTGTTGTAATTGACTTTTTATTTTTGTAATTCTCAATGCTTTTGGGAAACTGGAATGCTAATGGCTCAAATAATCTGGGTGCAAGCTGATGATGTGCAAAGTAACTGCCCAGCTGCAGAGGGCGTGAACACCTGGCACCTCAGGCTACAAACTGGGTGTTGAACAAGATAAGGGAAGGAAATGATAAGAGGCAGATTATGCTCTATGAGCAAAGTCCTTGCTCAAATGGCTCAGCTGTGAAAACTCCTTTGTTGAGAAATACCGGGATATTCACAGGTAGTCTGAAGGCATTTATCCCTGCTCATGGGTCATAATGAGCCATAAATGATTCAACCGCTGACATAAGAGGAAGCTGTATCACCTTAGATCATCAAGGCTGCAGAACTGTCCCGTGATCCAAAGTATTACATCACCCACTTTAAAACTCCCTGCTCTAGGGAAAGTATCTGTGTGTTCCCACCTTAACCTGAGTGAATATAAACCCCCTTGGATGGTGTATTTTGGTGGTTTCTCTCATGGGATCAAGACTGTGACTATCATTTTGACCAACAGACATTGAAACTGCAACAACAAAGTTTTGTCATGCAGTCCACGGGTGATGGGATCTTTCTACTCTTTTCCTTCTCTTTCTTTTCTTTCTCTGTTTTCTTAAGTGATATTTTTATGCTTTTATATTTCTATATTGCTATAGATAGTAACCAAAGTGGCTACATACCTGTTTTCCATTGCAACCAAATTGTTCTAAAATAAAACCTACATATAAGTATTTGCAAACACCAATGACTCTGTGTCGTTTGCCTCTAATCTGCCCTAAGGGATCTCTAAAGAAGCTGGCTTACTCTTCCCTTCTGGGGTGTGTTGTAACATTGTTATTATCGACTCTATTGGAAATCTGATCTTGTAATTTTTCAATTTTTTTTTCCTCCAAAATAGACCTGTCCTAAGAAGCCTATTTTCTTGCTGAAAAGGGCAGCATCTTTTTTGTGTGTCTGCCTATGTCTCCTTTCTGTTTCCCTGGAAGTGCTAAAAACTCCTGTATTAGAAGTAATTTCTACTGAAAAGGTCAGCAAAATCAGTACACCTTTGCAATGTTTTAGGCTTTCATGAAATGTATATTTTGATGAAAATGTGTAATCCAATTGTAATATGAATTTCTTTGTTTTACTGCTCACAGAATCTCAGAAAGTTTCCGCTGCCGCTGGAGAGTTGTTACTGGTGCTCAAAGAGCTACTTTACTCAAACTCGAGCTTGGGAGTTAGTTGTGGGACTCCTTTTGGATTGCTGTTTATGGCTTATAGATGAGAACACTTTAAAAAACCAAAATATTTGCCTCAAAAATCTTGCAATAACCAAAACCTCTAAATAGACTAAATATTATTTTTCCATTGTCTATGTGGGGTGGGCCGTGCTAATTGTTATTAGGTCTAAGCCTTATGCTTTTTGTACTAATAGAAATTTTGTTCCAACTCACAACACAGAACTGTGTGTCTTTCCAGCCAGAGACTCAGATATCCCTGATTTTACAGCCATTTTTGCTTGTTTCTGGACGAGTCAGAGCTTATTCAGAACTTGTTGAAATCTGTAGCACTCATTTCCAGTCAAGGTAACCAACATATTTCTTCAGCCTTCTTAATTTTTGTGAAAGTTTCTCTCTTGGGAGATGCTTAAAGAAGAAATAGAAGATGACAAGTGCTAGTTGCATCACTTAGTGTGACATGCACTGATATGAAGAGGACACAGGGCAAAGGACTCTGCATAGATCAGATGCAGGTTCCTGAACAGCCCAAAATAAAATCTTAACAATTGCTTTACACTGGCTTATGTTTCGAAATGTTATTTTTTTCCTACTAGGAAAACAGCTGGAAGATATTTTTTGAGTAAAATTTAGCAACAGCCCTGACATTTCTGGGTTTTCTATATAGCATGTGTTTGAAGACAATCTCTAGTGTGGCTAATTCACACAAATAAATTTGTTCATTGCTGTGGTGCTCTGATAGTGTCTTTGATGGACTCTGACAACTTCCTACATCCCTTTTGTCCTCTCCACAGCATCTTCTTTATCTTCCATTATCTGAGAGTTAAACTACACACAGATTTATTTTTTTCTTTCTTGTTTGCAAATCTAGGTGTTAAAAATGGTGTTAATACATTTTATATTGTCTTCAGCAGGCCTCTGAATGGACAAGCACATATTTTCTTGGCCCAATTTTCTTTCTTCATTCCTCTTTCCCATCCTAATCACCAGTTTTGTTAAAATGGACTTTAAGCTTGTGGAATTATTTCCATTTCATTTATAAAAGTCATGGAAGCTCAGCAGAGGTTAGTGCAAGATTCTAAGTCACATATCTTCATATTGTTGTTCATTTCTCTGTTGTTACCATGAAGTTTATAAGCAGACACATTTAGAGAGAGTAATAGGGGAAGAAATATTACAAAGGGTTTACGTTTTTTATTTATGAACCCCAAACTCCTCATGATTTTTTTTCCTGATAAAGAGGTGATAAGTAAAAAATTACTGCAAAGATGTTTTTGTTTTATTTTTCAGATTTCTCACTAGCTTTAATAGAGATAGTTATAAGGTAAAAGCTAGAGGGTCTTTCCTGAGGGCTAAGATGTATGCTGATAGCTGAATACAACTAGGTTTGCTTTTAAAAATATAAGGTTCTGGACTATCAAAGCCTGTTTGAAGACAGAAGTTAAAATATTTAAACAATACTCTTAAGTTTCTTCTTCACACCAAACAAATTTGAAGTTATCACTCTAAAAAGCTCAGAAACAGCACTTGAGATACACAATTACTGCTTCCCCATCCATAAACAGTGTATTTCTAGCAAAATTATCAAAGCTGTATGGTCTGTTGGTCTCATAAGGGCTCTTGGGCAGCTTGTGGAACCAGCTCAACTGAGGATATGTGCTTCTGGCATGACTAATGCAGTTGGGAAATATGCCAGGCATCAGGCTCTTGAGGGAGGAGGGAAGAAGAGAAAGCTAGAAAGGGCCTGGAGGGAAAGATCCAAGCAAATGAGCCAGCAGGCTTCACCGGAACACCATTTGACATTTGCAGGGCTGTAATGTTAGAAGCCTGCAGCAATACTGAAGCCCTGCTGCTCTAAGGGGCAGCTCTACTGCAAAGCAAGCAGTGAACCCCATGGGAACAGGGTTGAAACATGGACATGAAAGTGAGCAAGTGTAATACATCAATCCTTGTGTTGCACAGAGTTATAAAGCAGTACAGGAATGGAAGCAATAGTGAGGGACATTTGTTTCTCTTGTAAAGAAAATACAAGGGATTTCATCTTACAGAAAATGCAGGTAACCTTTTGTGAGGGGAAACAAAATTAAAAAAAAAATCTTAGCCAGACAATTTCCATGTGAATTTTCTTCTGAAGCATCAATTAATGCAGAGGAACAATTGCCAGCAGTTGTTGTTCTAAGTCTGGATTCTTTAATCTAAAATAATGTGGCAAAATAAGGTCACTGATGTTGCTAGGAAAGATGCCATGCAATTTCTCTCTCTAAGCTACCTCGGTGCATATCAGATACAATTCTCCTTTTCAATGAAGTAATAATTTTATAGCAAGATGCTGGCCTCAATGTCAAAGGGGTTAGGTTGGCGATTGCCCAATTTAAACCATCATTGTTTGTTTTCTCTCTCTTTTTTCTTCCCTCTTCTGTATCTGCTCCTGAAATGCCACCTACCTTGGGAAAACAGATCTTTATTTATAGTGCTGCAAAGATATTAAGGTTGCTAAATTGACTGACTTCTTTAAGGTTCATGGCCAAAAAGGCTGACAAAGCTCTGACTGTTTTCCTCCCCTAGAGGGAAGACAAGAAATAGGGAATAAAAAGGAAAAAACCCACCCCAAACCTGATCTTTTGTTCTAGAAGATGATAAAAACTGCAGTACTGATCACTGAAACTAATTTGTCTCCAATGTACTGCATGAGAAATGAGTTATATGATCTTGTGACAGCTGGCTTTCTATGTGGCTGGGAGATAGCATTAAAGGCTGTAGGATTTCAGAGGAGTTAAACAATTGCTCATCTGCAATGCAGGTAATTTGAATGAATTATTCTACTTTCAATATGCAGTATGCTCCTTCATCTGAACTGGTCAAGGTCACAGTGTCACATAGGGTATCATTTCATAATCCAAATCTGTTACCGGGCACACTGGCTGAAAGCAATTTGCATTTTACAGAATTTTTAGGAGCTTTACACAGATTGGGATCACCAGAATATTCTGTTCCTCTGCTAGAAAGGCATTTCCACATTCTATACAACTGGTATAACCCTCTGTTCAGCCAGTTCATGCTGTCTCTTAGCCAGACATGGCTGGCTAGGATATGCATAGTACTCTGCATATGCACAGCAGTAAATGTGGTAAGTACACCTGAGCGGTTGTTTATGTTGTGTGCACAAGATGCTGTTTCTCCATGTTTTATTTTTGGATTTTCATACTATGGGACAGTAAGAGTCAAGTTCCATTACTTTCTACAAATAAAGCTATTAATAAACTCTCTTCTCACATTCTCCACAGAATATCCATAGCATTATAGGTCATTTGGGTGTGTTCCAATTTTGAGGGATTAAAGACAATGATAAGAAAATTAAATCACAAAATATAAACATCTAACTCATTACCATATTCCTGGAAAACTGGAAAGAAAAAATTGGATGTGTTTAAAACTACAGTTTGCTACACGAAAAAAAAAATCTTTAATATCAGTTTTATCTTATTTCTGCTAAATAAGATGGTTTTGTGTAACTAGGACTAGTAAATAAAAAAGAGCTATGATTATTACTCTCTTTGGGAAATATGTATCTATTTTTTCTGTCTTTAACGTAAGATTTTCATTATGCTCATACTTATACCAATGCTGTGCAAGGAAATGAGATAACAAAGAAAATTGTTTGTAACTTATGGGGTTTTTTTATTGCTAACATTACAAAATCACTCTGAGAACTGACCTTCAATAAAAGGAACTGCCCTGTATTAATTTATCTAATTTCTACAAAGGGTAGGGTCTTCCCTAAACCTTGTCTTTTGAATGTAACTTTCACATAACTGCACCTTGCCGAACACTCTGTTTTTTTACATTAATCAATGAATTGAAGTTAATATGAGAAATTTTCATCCCTACCTCTGAATGTTCTTGTTATTTAAAATATTGTTGCTAACAGGCACTGAGTAGAAAGTACTTTACAAGGATGGTAAATGGGAGAAATATGTTTTTCTTCTTAAATCTATGCCTANTTTTTTTTTTTTTTTTATATCACTGCAAACTATCTTTTGGTCAAGTATTACAGTGGCTGATGTGAGACATCACACACAGTTCCATCAGTCATGTCAAGAGGAGTTTGTCACATAACTGAATGAAACAGCAAGACAGAAAAAAAATGCAGAAAAGAAAATGATGAACGTTGATCTGCTGTGGAAGGGCACTTCAGGCTATAACAAAAATAGACTTTGTTTTGTGCCACTGGCAGTGAATACTGCAGTGTTCATTGTTTGTGGAAAAGGATTTTGCTGATGATGAAACCAAACTGAACGCTGAGATCTCTCTGCAGAACCTCGAAGGCACTTTAGGCAACTTTGCTGGAACAGGCCACAGCTCAAAAAAGGAGGAAAAATGTATCTATGAGAAGAATCCAGCAAAGAAGCAGTCTTTAAATTGCTGCGTTTTTCTCTACATGGCCATCAGTTTAACCTTGACCAATTATAGCGCAGATGAAAATACCAGAGAAGTAATCTTTAATGTTATTACTACAACAATTTCTATTCCAGCTTAGAGTATATCTGCATAACATAGGGGTGTTCCTTCCCACTGAGTCTTGTTCATCATCGCACACCACGTGCATAGCAGTGATAGCAGTGGTGTAATGACATTTTTGTGTTGTGTTTTTTCTTGGTTTTAATTACTCAGCAAGAGTTAGACTTGGAATTTACTCTTGGTCTTGCAACCCATCTCCAATGGTAATTAAATAGAACAGGTGGAGGAAACAGTAACCTTTTTGCAAATATCAATAAGCGGCATTCGATATATGTGATTAGGTTTTGTCTAATGACTACGGATTGGTCAAATATGCACCAATTATAACACTATAAATCTGCATATTCTTATATCCACATAAGCATCCAATTCCTTTTAGAAACTCAGTACAATCTTGGCTTCGACAGCAACATACCACACGGTGTAATCCAGCGTGTTTTGTGCCAGTGCATTTTACTTTAGTTTTTAATTGCTCACAGGTTTTCAGAACAAACAAAAAAATTACACATATAACCAAGTAGATAAATGTCTTTGATCTGCACAAAAAATACACTGAACTTTTTTTCTTGTTTTGGTAAGTCTTTTCAGTGTGATAGTTTCTACATGCTGCTGTTGGTGTTAGAAAATTAAATGAAACCAAAAAGTGATATCACAGATATGATAGCTACTTGTCTGTTGTGAGGGAAATACAGAACAATTCAAAAATTGTGCATTTTTAGAATCAGATACATACTTGTGACATTGCTAGAGCAGATAAATATATCCCCTCCATTGGCTATTACTGCCCTTCAGTTAGAATTTAAGGGTTCCTAAGGTCTCACACTACGAGTGATCTGTAAAAATCCAATTTACTTTCTAAGAAAGGGGTATTGGTGGTAAAATCCTGAAATACAGTTTTTATCATGAGTTACCTCATCAAATAATGGGTTTTTTTGGTTTTTTTGTTTGGGTTTTTTTTTTGTTTTGTTGTTGGTTTGGTTTGGTTTTTGGTGGGTTTTTTCACATGGCATTAAAGATTATGCATTTCCTGTGCTGTGACACTGCACAAGAAAAAAAGAAAGTGCTGAAGGTTGCAAGTCTCATAGGATAACATTCAAGGGTTTGGTAGGACAGGCAAAAATCGGGGTCTGTTGTGGTCTCATCCTTGCTCCTGTTAGGAAATGACCATAGCAAATTGTCTTCAAACCTTCCTTATAGTTGTCTCAAACATAGATGGTTGATTTACTCCAGAAGGCATAGCAAAAGTAAATTAAATGTAAGTGTCTGTGCTTGTGCTGCGGTTCAGATCAGGGAGCTTTTGAAGCACATATTCCAAAGATGCCTTTGAATTTGCCGTGTTTCCCATTGCAGAATAGCTCTGGGCACAAGCATCATGATTATTGAGGAACTGGTAGTGAATCAGGCAACTAAGATATGGCTGCTGTGATAAACCAATACACACATTGATTATACATTGCAATAAAACGTGGTGAAGAGAGTGCTAAAGTAACTTTCATATAATTTTTTTTTTTTTTAATTCCTTTTTTTTCCCCATAACAGAAACAGCTGAGAGAACAATGGTTTTCAAGAATCCATATGGGGCACCTTTTGTCCTTTCCTTGGGTAGGTACCATCATTTGCTTTCTTTAAAGTACTTTTACTTACCTTTATAACGCTAATTTAAAAAGGAAAGAAAACAAAACTGTCCTAAATGATCGTTCTTGTGAAGATTCTGGAATTTACTCTGGCATGGCCATGTAGTTGGAGACATGAAAGAACAACGAAATACAGAGATAAGCGGGGCTTTTGTGTGGTGGTTTGTTAATAAACACTGCTGAGCCCAGCTGCACCTACCTAATTCCTTCACGTTGCCTACTTGTCTAAGAGAAAGCACAGCAAAATGACCAGCTATATAGAATGTTAAGTTTTAGTCTCTTGAATTTACTAAATAGAATACACTTCTCAGGTAAAACCTTAGATTTTCTTACTGCATGATAAACTTGACCTATTTTTAATTCAAATCTCTATCATCCAAAATGATTGCCACCAGGACGCTAAGGGCACCTCCCTAGATCTCCCAAGTCTAGGAGTTCAGCTGCCTGAGTTTGAGGACAGCTCTGATGTTTGTAACTGTGCAGCCCTGAAACAGAAAGCTGTGGGGAAAAAAACCAAACCAACAACTGTGAGAGAAAGAGCTCTAGAAGGATCCTTGCTGAGGGCCCTCATGGTTTTGGTTGGGAGATACCCTTAAGCTCAGACACCCATGTTGTATCTTGCTGAGCCATGTTACAGGGATGCCCACTCTTGGCAACATCTTGCTGGTATCAACCTGACCCCTGATACTAATCCCATAGGAGGGAGTTTCATCCACACCGGACATTTTTGATGTCAACAAAACATTTCAGAGTTTTCTCATGTGTTGGGCACAACATGTATGCCAGTATAAAATGCAGTGACACAAATCACTAAAACAAAAAGTATGTAAAGGAGGAAGAAATTGTTCTCTGCCTTCCTGTGGAGAGTCCCACAAACTGGAATGTGCTACAGGTATCATTGGACAAACTTTACAAGGAATGATGTTCTAGAGGACATTATCTTTAAAAAGCATGTATAAACTGACTACCTGCATAGTTCCTCTCTTCTCTTAAAAAGAAAGATTTTTGCTTCAATTTGAATATATTGCATTTTTGTTTCAATACTTTTTTAGTGATAAGAGCTGATAAAGAATATTTGTTTATTTATTTCATTCTCATTGTGAAACCTAAGAAACTTAATTACAGGTTTTCTCCAATATTAACAAATTACAATGGCAACTAAAATCTATTGTAGTGGTAAGGATAGTCTGACACAGAGAACATTAACTTTTGATGAAACAAGTATATGAAACAAGTATATGAAAATTGCTATTTCTGATCTTTTAGTTATGATTCAGAGTTATTATTTCTGTCTTCCACATCACTTTTTCAATAATTATAAAGCATTCTTTTCTAAATATATTTCTATTTCACAAAAATAAAAAATTGTGGGTTTATATCTTGACATTTTCACACATTCTCAATTTGTATTTTGCTTTTGTCTAACGACAACAAGACTGAACAGAATCAGTTTTTATGGTGTCTCTTAATAATATTCATATTAACATCCTTAATATAATAGTTTGCATCAGTTTCAAAAAAACTAAGTGATCCATTAAAGATGCTAGGCCCACCATTATTACTTGGTAATTTTCCTATAATTCAAAACATGGCATATTAAACAATGATCTGTTAACAATAGCTAAATAAATGATTGCTTATTTCAAACTCCTTAATATTTAGAATACTTTCAGGGGATCTGCAAATTAAACTAATCCCTTATCGCACAACGTATCACCAATTCACTTTTGATATGACATTCATGTAATTTTTTTCTAATCTTCAGTGGTTCATAAGCACAGTCAAAACAGGAATGCTCATTAGTTTTTTTCTTACCTCTAAAGGGAATTGAATACATACAATATTCATGTGCAGAAATACTGCATAGTCCAATTCATCTTCTTTGAGCTGTATTTCTTTCCTTGATGGTTTCATGTCAAGTTGATGCCTTTTATCATATGAACAATTACAAAGCAATTTTAAGAAAATGAAGAAAAATCAAGCACTGTCATATTTACTCATTGTATGATCAATCATATGACTGATCTATTATATTTTCTATTATGTAAAATCGTTTTTGTTTGCAAGATATTTCTAAATGGTGAATGGAAGGGTTTCTCCCCCCTCTCTCCAGTGTTCAGTGGAATTATTGTTTGTTTAGACAAGGGTAGAAGCAAAGCCATGGAATGCTATGAAAGATCAAATTAAATGTTCAGATAAATTTTGAAATCTACTTCTATCCTAACATGAGAATTGGGTGCTTTAGGTAACATCTCCCTTGGGTTTAACAAAGGAGATAGTGTTGGTCCAAAGAGGTACCAGTGAACATCCAAAATAAGTTTTGGTAAATTACACTATTCAAGTACTATGTGTGTAGTTGGTTGCATGCTAAAGTTTCTGAAATAATGCAAAAAAAAAAATTAACTACTTATTTGGCTCCAATACTAATACTAAATGTACTAAATGTAGTGCATAACCCACTTAGAAAACAAGTTGGAAATAAAAGGGTAAATAGTGAAGAATCAACCACATGACAACAGTGTGAATATTTGATCTACTCTTTCACATCACTGAACACAACACAGAAAAATCTTTCTTACATGTTTACCAAAGCCTTTGTATTTTTGTCTCACATAGATACTGAACAATAAAATATGTGAATGCAAAGGTGTGTTTGCTTGCTTCAGATTGGAAATTCTTTCAAAAAGATAGCACTGTCTTAACTGGTACATGAATTTGATAATTGAGTTTGCTTTTATGCTAAATGTATACAAGAAATGTTTTTATTATTTTGAAACATGTGAATCTTTTAAAAATATTTTATGTTTTCCCAGGAAGCATGGAATTTGTCACTCATGAAAAATAGAGTTCATGTTTGCAATAACAGCACTATGTTAATCACACTTCCTTGGAAAATCTGCTAATATGTTTGCTAATAACTTGTCTGATCTTCCTGAAACCAGGTATTTCCATGAATGTTCAGGAATACTGATTTTGTCCTTATGTGCTGGACACACACAAGCAGAACAGCTGATCCCAACTGAACAAAGGGATATCCTACACCATATGGCCTCATGCTTGGCTTATAAATCTGGGCAAAGGAGGAAGAAGAGGAGGGGACATGTGGAGTGATGGCATTTGTTTTCCCAAGTCACCATTATTCATCATGGGTCCCTGATCTCCAGGAGATGGCTGTACAAACACCTGCTTGCCCACGGGAAGCCATGAATTAATTCCCTGTTTTCCTTTGCTTCTGTGTGTGGCTTTTGCTTCACCTCTAAATGGTCTTTATCTCAACCCATGAGTTTTCTCACTTTTACTCTTGCAATTCTTTCCCCCATCCCACTGTTGTGGTTGTGGGGGGGTGTGAGAGAGCATCTGTGTGGGGCTGGATTGCTAGTTGGGGTTAAACCATGATGCATCATAAGTAATTCTCAAAATTAGCCCAGGACCTGTGACCCCAGCATGAAAATAAGTTCATACTTCCAAAAGGAAGATAAGATATAAGAACATAAAACTTTGCTTATAGATTTAAGGGAATGAAAAATAAGAATAAAGCGGACTTGTTCTAAATTTGGAGGGAATATTTGTTCACTACCAAACCTGCTATATGTGACTTTTGCCAGGCACTGCTGGGTATTATTGCATTCAGTCTTAGTCTCACCAAGATTTCAAGTCAAATAAACAGGAAATAAAAGACAAAAATGTATTGAGGTGGGTATTAAAACACAATTCTCTTTTATAATGGTCCGTTTTCTGTAGCTGGTTCTTCAGAGAAGAAAGTTTTGCACAATGAATATGTTCAATGAAACTTGTTACAGTCCAGAAAACACCTAGCTCTGGCTTCCCCTGTGCTATTAGTTATAACCAACCTTGATGATTCATCACATGATTAAGTGTGATTCCTATACAAGCTTAATTTGGTTTTCCACAGATAGTATCTTTACTCTTTAAATTGCTATTCATGCTATTCTTAAATGTAATTTTTTCTAGATAGCTTGCTTTTGTCTCATGGAGAATACCTTTCCTTAGTTGTTCCAAAGTCATATGTATGCCACAAATCAGGATATATTTGTCTACAGATGGAGACAACATCTTTTTAAAACATCATCTTCTACAGGTTCTCTTTTAAATGTGATTCAAAATAGTTCCAATATATATTTAGTCATGTATAAAAT
Organism: Edolisoma coerulescens; assembly: GCA_013397115.1. Lineage (NCBI taxonomy): Eukaryota > Metazoa > Chordata > Aves > Passeriformes > Campephagidae > Edolisoma > Edolisoma coerulescens. The sequence goes on along the minus strand of VWZW01013753.1, from coordinate 1,938,361 downwards.
AGGCTTCCAACACTTCTCAGGCTCTTTTGATATTCAATTTACCTTGCAGTGTTACAAGAGTAGGTAGATAGAAATACATATGTAGGCATAACTAGATAAATAATAGTAACATGTTAAAGAAAAAATATATATGCATATATGCCCTCTGTGAATATTTGTAATACCTTTCTAACTAATCATAAATGCCATCTTCATAAATAAGTATAGTAAAATAAGTGGCAGCTAGACTTTTTAACTTGAATTTGTTTGATTCTCTTCAGCCTGCAATATGATGATATGTGTGGCCAGGAACATTACAAAAACTTTGAGTTTCAAGGGACATGCAGGATCAGGAATTCATCAACATAGAAGAAACAGGCAGGCTGTATTTACTGCCAATTAGCCTTCCAAAGGCAGGGCAAACAAGGATAAATGAGTTCAGGAAAGTGAATCCAGAGCAGAAACCAGAATCAGGGATGAACAAACATGTGTCAAGACAGGAATGAGATGAATGATTGCAACTGCACCCTAAACACTGAGCAGCCAAGGACAGAATAGTCTCAGAAAGGCAACAGCAACACCACTGACCAGCTCTGAAAGCAGGCTGTGGCTACATGGGAGACTGACAGCTTCAGGGAGTTGGGTGCAGATGCATCATCCAGCGGAGGATGCAGGAAGATCACAGCTTCCATGTTCTCTGTTTTTTCAATCCAAACCTTCCCCGTACATCCCAAATGCCACCTGTAAAAGTCAAGATTTCTTTCCTTTTTTGGTGTGTCTAGAAAGTGTAAGCACTAAGAAAAGCTTTCTCACATATGCAGTGTTTATAAAGCTTTTCTCGTTTCTACTGAACAGAAATGGGGAGGATTTTTTTTTTTTTTGAGATTCTATCTGTCCATGAGATTGCTTGAAAAAAGCCAACATGATTTTAGAAGAATATAAAATTAATTAAAGCATGGAGTTAAGAGAAACAAAAGGCTAAGATAACAAATGCCTTTTTTTTCATATAATTGAAAGGCTGCAGAGCAAAGTTAAGCATGAAGAAACTATCCCTTGTATCAAAGAAATATGAATAATTATGCAAAAAAGCAGCCAGATTGAGCATACTTGCATTAAAGTGTCAAAATGCAGTGTGTCCCTTTTGACCATGTGCTGTCCATCATAGTCTGAAAATAATTTTGATATGCATCCTGAACAGTAAGGAAACTTGTACTGCTCTCCAATTTTACAGATTTTTTTTTTTTTTACAGGGGTAAAAAGAGATCTTAGTAGATAGTGATTCAGTGTTTAAGCACCTAACATTTGTGTTAATATTTGGTGGCAAATAAGTAACTGGGAAAAGCACTGGAACTGAATATATACATATATATATAATAGAAATACACATATAGAAAAGAACAACCCTTCTCAGTGTGTGTGTTTGTATGTGTGTGCAAAATTTTTACACTAGTAACACAATATATTGAAACCGATGAAGCAGGGATTTTTTACAAAAATCTTTATGACATTCTATATGTTCAGTTTAGAGTTTATTTGAAGCATTTTGATAAGATAATCTGAAAATACCTTCTAACATGGATTGAGCAATTAATCGACTAGATGAAAACTAAACAGAAAAAGAAGAAACATTTATAACATTTCAAATTAATAAAAGTACTTACGTGGGTTCCAAATTATTTATCTTTGATAATTTTTCTTATGTAAATACTGACAAGATATATGATCTCTGTATTGTAGTAGTCCCAGCTGAAGACTATTGCACATTGAGGAGTTAGTACTCCAACAAGAAGCTGACGTAAGTGCCAGCATGTCCCGTACCCTACATATTTCATTTGGTTTTCAGGAGTGTGCCACACTGGGACGAGCTTAGCCAGATAATCATAGCAAAAGATCTTGGGGATATCACCCAGCTGGCATTACCAGTGATACCAACATGTCCTTGGCTTTATCTTGGAGGAAATTAATATTAATTTTTTATATGCAATGATACTTTTAAGAAAAAGACCACCTTTAAAATATGGCAATACAGGTGAGCCAAGGCATGGTTATGTCTAGAGCATGCTGTGGCCTGATTGGAGGTGTACCCAGTTTTGTACTATCTTGTCATTTCCATCCTCGGAAAGGATTTATGATTTGTAGAATAAAATAACTAGTGCAGCTCTTTGTGTGCAACATGTATGAACTAAAGGTCCATTTGAGGAGTTCCAGTAGCAAGATATCTATCCAGAGTGCCAGACAATTCCCAAAAGAGCTCTATCAACCAGCTGATTTTTTTGTTTCTCCTTTAAGAAATGCGTTTGTCAAACACACACGTCTGTTCATTATTTTTTTGGAGGTTCTCACTTGTTATCATACTTATAAGAAAAGTATTGGGAGTCTGTATCTCAGTACAAGACATGGACCTCTTCAAGTAGGTCCAGAGGAGGGACACAAAAATGATCAGAGAGATGGAACACCTCTCCTACGAGAACAGGCTGAGAGAGTTGGGGCTGTTTGGCCTGAAGATCAGAAGACTCTGGAGATACCTCATTATGGCTTTACATTACTTAAAGGGGAACTAAAAGAAAGAGTGGGACACATTTTTTATTCAGGCTTGTTGCAACAGGACAAGGGGAAATGATTTTAAACTAAAGGAGGGTAGATTCAGAGGGTAGGTATAAGGAAGAAAATTTTTATAATGAGCATGTAGATACACTGGAACAGGTTACCTGGACAAGTGGTATATGCCCCATCCCTGGAAACATTCAAAGTCAGTTTGGATCTTCATCCGGGTGTAGTTGAAGATTTCTCTGCTAACAGAAGGGAAGGTTGGACTGGAAGACACTTAGTAGACCCTTTCAACCCAAACCATTCTATGATTCTACAAAAGGTCACTTACTAGAGCTAACATTGTAAAGAAAGAGGATAGTGTTGACAATAATACATCCCTTCAGATTCTAGGAACCCCAAAATCAACAGCATTGAAGGACTGTCAGTCAAGGTGCAGCACACTTGTGAAAAGATTAGTTGAGATTTTTGTCTTTTGAGCTGTTACAAGATTTCTTGAAAAGGTCAACTCTACTCATCATTTTTGCTATACAATAGAAAGGATGTTCACCTGAGAACTTGCTCCTGCACTGTTTGATAAAGGCAAAGACACGCAGGTGGCTTAATCTCCAATACCAAGCAGAACCTGCCTGCAGGCTCCTCTATACCAAGGAGATAGCCAATTGTGTTCTGCAGTGAGGGATGTGAGCAGCACAGCACACTCCTGTGCCTGCTCATGTTACCTACTATGTGGACCACTATCTCCTCCATGAACAGCTGGCACCCCATCAGTGTCACTGCATCCACTCATATTGCATGAAACTAAGAGAGCTTCTCGCCATTCAACTCCATTCAACTGTCCTTTTCCACCTCAATGCTCATTAAATGGTCCATTCAAAACTGAAATGCTCCAAAATTGAAATGTCTGAAAGCATAACATTGAAAAGCAGTAAGAGAGGGGGTGGCAATTGAGGGAACAAGGGAGGAGACTTCATGACAGTCTTAATTCTGTGTATTTTACATTTTCCACATCCTCATTTAGGTCAAATATTTTCATGTAAAACCTGAAGTTTGGTCGAATGAAAATACTATTTTTGTATTAACTCTGCTGAGAATATGGTTTTTACTGTATTCATATAAAGTTGTTGTTCAACAATGTTAACATTTTGTTTCTTAGAACTAGAACATGAACTTAAAAAATAATTATTAATATGCAAGCTTGAAAATTGCAACTACCGTTTTGAAGCATCAAATTTGCATAAAATGTTTTCTTTCAAGTGCTTAATTCTTAAAGCAATTTCATATAACATGTAAACCACTACTGAAGTAAAATTCCATTTCAAAGTGGTACACAGTGATCTAGCTGCGTAGCTTCACTGGCATTAATATGAGTCACACAGCACTACTTGGAAAGTTTGTTGCCATGTGTCTCCATTAATCACATCATAGAGGGAACATCCCATGCCAGCTTTTTTTATTAAAAGTGCATTTTAATACTTCATTTAAATACTCAATTTAAATATTTTATACTTATCTATCAATTACTGTGCAGACACCCTCCCTCAAGCAATTATTTTCTATGAAATTTCATATTTATTCATATTAGCTATGCCCTTACACTTAGTGGAAAGCCCAAGGTAAAATTCTAATATCACTTGTGACAGAAGAGGTAACTGTAGCTATTTTATGATTTACTAGTTTTCTATAACAGCCATCTGCAGTCGATTTAATTGCTTTTGCAATTCATTTACTCAAGCAAACGGGTTTTTTTTGTTTTGTCATTATGGTGTATAGAAGATAGATATTAAGTATCCTGGTTCCGTGAACAGTCAGGAAACTTGAAACAGAAGAGTGAGCTGATTACAAAGTGAAGAAGATGGTGTTTGGGTATGCCTTTGGCACATGATTTTTTTCCGGCTTACCTCATTTATAAACACAGCAGGAAGACAGTGGATCTAAGTCTGTCAATGGAAATGTAAAAGCTAGTGAGATTCCATTATTATTTCAAGTACTTAAAGACACTTGAGAGGGGTAGGCAGTATTTCTCACAAAAAAANAAAAGAAAAGAAAAATGCCACCAAAACTATCTATCTTTCTTCACTTTTACCTTGCACTTTTCTCACAATTGTTTATGAAAAGCCAACAACAAAATCTGCAGTGAATCAGTGGACAAAAAGAAACATGACTTTTCTTAGGGAAAACCATGTTCACCAGTTGAATATTTTTGTAACCATTTTCTAGTGACTCAAAATTACTGTATGCTCTTGGAAAGCTATTTTAAACTAGTTACCTCCTCAGTATTGGCTAAACACATGTGTTATTCTCAGTTTCTAGCACAATAGTTTATTTGCCATTAATCACTAGGTTAAAATAATATCTTGATGTACAGCAGTACAGATACATATGTTTTGTGTAATTTCCTAGATCTTGACAACTGCCCCCATATTTTATTACCCCTATTTGACATTTCTAAACAATATTTTCAAAACAAGCTTTGACAAAACTAGCATTTTGAATGATTGGCTGGTAGAAATAGTCCTTCAGAGACTTAAAATGCATATATTTCTCTGCTTAGAAGAGGCTTCAGAATGCTTTTGAGATGGATATGGCTGCTGAATGAAAAATGTTTCAACACCAGTTCAGACAGTACTTATTGAATAAAACATATTCCTGTAAAATAAATAAATATAGTGCTTACATCAATTCAGAAAAAGAAAGATTGAATGTTGTAAATATTTGTATTGATTTAGTTTGGTGATAGCTCAGATACCAATGATAGTAACTATAGGTCGATTGGGTACTTCAATTAACGTATTTTTGGCTGTGAGCACTTTTTCAACAAAAAAAAAAAGCTGTATCATATGCCATTAAATAATTTATCAGTATCTCCTGTCACTGGTTGTCAAGACTTTGTCCAAGAAGGCATTCAGTATATTGCAGTCGTACACATACTTCAACAGATTTGAATATTTTTAGTAAATCTTAGTTCTGTTTCATGAAAATATTATATTCTGAGGGCTTTGAATCAATGTTTCCCTGTAAGATCACTTGCACCTCCAGCTGACTCCACCTAGATGATAATTTTATCACTTGCCAAGGAGGAGGTGGTTTCCAGAAAAATATGTAAATGAATTATTACCTACATGAATACATACATGGGAAAAAATGCAGAGAGTTGAGACTGTGGAAATAATTCCTGAATTTAATCACAGTAAATTTTTTTCTTTTTCTTTTTTTTTTTTTTTTAACCATATAACCCGCACATCACATCAGTAAAAGTACTACTCTTTGAAATCAAATCCTCAGAAAATCTGCATCAGAGGAGAGGACACAAGCAATAAAATGTAATATCTGGAGAAGGGCCTCCATACAATGGTAACATGGGTTTCTCATACATATACACAGCACATAGTCTTGTTAAATTTGGACACATTCTTTTTTACAAACAAGTAAAGTTTACACATATTAAAAGATCTTCATTAAATTTAAAGATAAACAAAAAATAATTAGGTCATGACTGCATTTACTTTGCCATAGGTTTGTATGAGCCCTACTGCTTCAGTGGTAGAACTCTTAATTTCTAAATATACAGAATATTTCCCACTATGAAATATGTCTTAAACATTTTCACATTCTGATACATAAAGAAGATGCTGTAAAGACAAATCTTAAAGCAAAATTTAAATATACAGTAGAAGCAAAGAAATAGAGTAATTTCCATCTTCAGTCTTGAGAGTCCTAAAGAGAAAAGTCAACTGTATTTTTTTGCCATCATTACTGCTGAGTTGGGAAATGAAGATGTTTGGAGATGCATAGCGTTCATTAGATTTCTGTCTAGAAAAGTTTTAGTTAATACAACATTGTATTTACAGAGTATTTCAATAATCACACTCACAATGTGAGTCATTCTTATAATTTATAATACTGAGAAAAACCTGAAAGATGCATGGCAAATCTCTTGTGGGTTCAGGTTTAGAACAAAGACCCTGCCTCTCAGAACTGCATTACTGGTAGCTCTTAGGCAACCAGATACTCTTTGTAAAACATGTCAGTGATAACTCTAAAAATATTGCTGGTCAGAAGGGATTATATAACAAACAAGAGATTCATTTTCTTTAAATGCTTTCTGGAAAGGAAATACTAATCCTATTTCATAGTTCTTTAGCCCCATTGTTAAAATATTCAGTGAGAAAACTACCAGTCAGTAACTTCAACCTGTGGAAAGCAGAATCACATAATGTATTTATAATCTCATAAAAATAAATCCACCAACTGCCAACATTAATGACAGTCAAAAGACAATTTCAAGAAACTGTGATCACTTTAAAATAAGGAAGACATTGCTTAGGTGTCTACAATTTGATTCCTTACAGCAGCTGCTTAGCTACTATCCAAATACACAGAGAATCATAGGATAATAAGTTGACCCATCTGGTTCCTTGAAAATGTAGGTCAGGTGTTCACTGCCTGAAGAAATTACCTGCTGGGTGACTCAGGTTGCACGGAGCATTAGCCCATCCACTGGCTGCTCATATATCACTGTCATATACTGGAAAGAATGTGGAAAAACAAAATAAAAGTGAGGAAAGTAATTACAGAGGAGGACAAAAAGAAGACATCTACTTTAATTAAGCTACAAAGAAGTGTACTGGTTGTATATGTGTTTTTCATGAAAGTGGATTTGATACAAAAAAGCATCTTTTGGTGCAAAATTCCTATCAGTGTCCACAAGATTATAATCTAAGATAAACTGTACTGCAAAAATAAGTGTAACCCAATGTGATAGAAGCACATGTTCACTGGGCTAATACTATAATAAGAAAGCAATAGGAATTATCTCATTTTTACAAGAATTTTGTTCTAATTTTGTAATAAAATTGTAAGAGATTTGTAAAATCTATAGTTAAAAAACCCATCTGATCTTAGCAAATAATGGACACTTAAAAAATTAATGCTGTTATTAATAATCTTGTTAGAAAATGTGCTTATATTTTTGTGATCTTACTCTGGCAATTATGTTCGTGAAAATGAACCACATCTCCACTGAAATTATAGTAAAATAGAAAATCTGGAGTCCTGAATTGAGTGAATGAAGGTGTTAAAACTGTTATGGGCTCAAAGGATTTTAAGCTTTACCATATTGCTTTATAATTTTCTGAATTAAAGATTCTTTCTCTGAAAAGTGATGCTTTAATTAAATAATTGCTGGACCTGAACAAGTGATCTTTGATAAGTTACACTTAATTTCCTTACACCTGTCATTGAAAAGCTTTGTTTATATATTTTTTTTCCCAAAAAGTATTGCTTGAAGTTTCAAGTAGTTTGATTGTTTTGTAAAGATTTGTAGAATGCCAGAATAAAGAGTACAAAGAAGAAATGCAAAACCACATGGAAAAAATACAGAATATAGACTCACAGAATGGGTGGGAAGGAACATTTAAAGGTGTCATGTTTTATCCCCAGCCAGCCACTGAAGTACCATATAGCTGCTCATTCACTCCCTCAGTGGGATTGGGAAGAAAACAGGAAGGGTAAAAGCAAATAAACTTGTGATTTCCCAACAACAAACACAAAAGATACCTTTATATACTCCATTGCTTTGCAGTCAAACCTGAACTATTCAATTTAATTTCAATATGAGGAAACTGAAGGTACTGATACTGTATCAAGCCCATTACAAGCATTGATTATTTTTCTAATCTTTCTAATCAGGACATTTGTGTCCTGAGTCTAAACACCATGCCTTTATAAACCTTACACTACAGACAACATTATATATACATGTAAGTGTCAGAGCTCTTTGCAGTGGATCTTAGTCTCCTGCTCTGCCTGTTTCATATAGATTTGAGTAGAAAAATATGTATTTTACTCATTTTTATAAAAAAGCACACGCAAAACAGGAAAATTAAAGTTGTCATGTAGAATATACAAGTGGAAGTTTGAGAATGCCTGAATGACACAAATTTATCTTATTTTTCTAGGGCTCTGTACAGCTCTATATGAAAAGGGAAACTGGTCATGTAGAACTGAACAGGTATCTCTCACTGTTAAGAGAAGAGAGAATGAAAGCACTACTTTAAACGGCGAAAACTACAAGACCAACTAAAACGAAAGGAAACTACCTACAGTAATTACACTATGTTTTTGTTTAAATTAACTTCACAACAAATTGATCCTAATTGAAATATTTTGTTTCAGGAATAATGTCACAGAAATCTATTCTAAAAATGACATAAAATCAGACTAACTGAGAATAGAACATGGTCAAAGTACATAGCCTTCTCTTGAAGAAACTAGGAGAATAATTTTACCTTCTATTATCTTCATGTCAGGAATCACAATTAAAGAACAAAAATACAATTTTTAGGAAGTTCTGGGTTAAATTTATTCATTTCAGCCCCCACCTAAAAAAAGTCTATTATATATAAAGCTTCAGGTTTTTGTTATGAGTTCCTAAGCAATTTTTTCTCATGTCTTTAGGCAGAAATATTAGCTAAGTACTTGTATAAAGATTTGTGTATCTTTTATGTTGTATAATTTATCTGATTTATTACACCCAAAGCAAATAATTTATTTAGGCTTCTCCCCTTCTTTGAAGCAAGAAACACTGCATGACGCAAAGGGACTCACTTTTGTGTATGTAAATATTTCCCTGAAGTGAAACTAAAAAGACAAAAATATTTTGTTTTGTCTCTGCTTTGTTTTTTTTTTTTTTGTCACCTATGACATGCTTTTTGCTTCCACAAGGAATTAATTTCATGGACAAAGCTACAACACAATTACTCAGTGCTTTCAGAAGTTATTAATGGTACTGAAGCAATTCCTTCTAATTAGAGGGAGGGTGTCGCCTACCATCTCTCCAGTTCATTGCAGTAAGAGAACCTCTTATGACTTTAATTAGAAGAGAAATATTAAGAGGAGTAATAGGATCAAAACCTTCCAAGTTTTCCAATCCCACTTATTCTTTCTGTACTGTGGTTAAAATAGTCAGACCCTCTATTTTTCGTGATTTTTGGTCAAGTAGAGGATGCTAGGAGTTCTAGCTAGTGATTTCAAACTGTCTTTAAAATACTAAGAAACACAATTGCTTTGTAAGGCAGACTCCACAATCTAGAAACATAAAAACTGTGTTGCAAAGAAAAGCAATTTGCACAAAAGACAATCTGAACCACTATCAAGGTTAGAACAATGTAGCAATGCTAAACATGCTATTTATAGCTTATTTGAAGTTATTTGCTGCAGTTCACACAGCAGAATTTTTAGTAAAGTAAAAAGAAAGAAGGTTGAACACTAAAGAGATAAGAACAAATTACAATAGAAAATTTTGAAGAAGTCTGTTTTATTCAGTGCTGTCATAGTCTTCCACAAAAGGAGGAGTTAGACCTATGCATGTCATAAGGTTAATTTCAAGAACACTTGAATTTCAAAGCAAGGCTATGAAGACAAGGTTATGTCATATACATTGTTTTGTATACCAGGCCTTAAGACTTGAAAAACAAAATTTGGAAATATGATCTGGCTACTGCTATCTTTGATCATCAGTGATTATATTTTCCCTAAGTATAGGTGATACAGGATATTTTGTATGATTGTAGAAAAGGAAACAGCAAATTTTTTTTAAAAGGAAGAAAGAAGAATGCAAATAATTATAAATGGGTTAGTGTAACTTTATTATTTCCTTAGATTCTGGGATATTGTACTTAAAATATATTTCTAAATGCCTAGAAGAGATATAACCAGATCTTAATATGGATTTTTTTTTGGTAAGTATATCTTGTAAAACAAAAGCTATTTGCTCTTTTAAAAGAATAAAAAATATATGCATAATATGAGTATTAAGTATCACTGGCTACTGTCCTCATGCTAGACCTGCTTCTGCTCAAGATTTATATTTTAAACTTAGAAACATAGTGGTTAATAAATTTATAATGCTTGGAAGGGGAATATCTGCTCTTAGGTACCATCAAAACATAGAAATCAATATGCAGAAATATAGGCTGAAAGATATCTACATAGGTAGCAATAATCTCAGGTTTATGACCAGGCATATAAAGTCTGTTAAAGTATATAATGATTTTACAAAAGAGGAAAAAACCTGATACAGAATCTCTGAAACAAAATCTTTTATACTCTTGCATTCCTATACAACTTTTGGTTACCATAGAAAATTGTGCTAGGTGGTATTTAACATAACTCAGTACGGACATGCTTATATAAAAGAGGAAGTTATCTGGACATTATGATGAAATTTACCTAAATTTTAGGGCCATTTCATTCAAAACATTTATCAATAAACTGGATGTGGGAGCTGAATGCATTTAAGCCTGCTGATGATATCAAATTGGGATGTGCCGATGACTCTGTTGAGGGACAAGAAGCCTTAAAGAGGGATTGAAATTGTTTGGAGCAGTAGGCAATCATCAGTGGTCTGAAATTTAAAAAGTCCAAATGATGGATTCTGCAGCTAGAATAGAATAACGTCATGCACAAGCATAGATAGGGATAGGAGTGGCTGGAGAGCAGCCCTGCAGAAGGGGATCTGTGGTTGCTGGTCACCAGCAGGCTCAGCAGGGGTCAGCAGGGTACCCTGGTAGCCAACAGGGCAAACCCCATCCTGGGGTGCATCAAACACAGCACCACCAGCTGCTCAGAGGTGATTATCCCGCTGTATTCAGCATTGGTTCAGCCTCACCTTGGGTCCTGTGGGCAGTTCTGAGCCGCACTATTTAACAAGGATGTGAAAGTTCTTGAAAGTATCCAGAGAAAAACAACAAAGATGTTGAAAGGACTGGAAGGAATGTCCTATGAAGAGCGGATAAGAAATTTTCATTTGTCTAGTTTGAAGAAATGGAGGCTAGAGGGGAACTTCATTGCTCTTTTCAACTTCCTGCAGAGGGGAGGTGTAGAAAGAGAGAGAGGTACTGATTTCTTCTCCCTGGAGTGCCCTGACAGGAGTTGTTCAAATCTGCACTGGAGAAGGTTTAGATTGGACATTAGAAAGAATTTCTTTACTGAGAGAGTATTCAAACCCTGGAACAGGCTTCCTAGAGAGATGGTCAATGCCTTGAGTCGATCAGTGCTTAAGAGGTATTTGGTCTTTAGAACATAAGACATGTCCTTAACAACATACTTTGATCAGCTTTTGATCAGCTTATGCCTTATGGTTTTGTATAGAACTTAGCAGTTTGACACAGCAGTAGTCGTGCTGACTATCATGCAAATTCACTTATATAGCTCCTGCATCAGACAGTCAGATCAGATTTGTAGCAAATCAACTTGGTCCACAAGCAGAGACATACATGCATTCCCAGTTCATGTGAACCTGTCTTTTGATAGGCTTGCACAGATCTTAGTGTAACTTCTCCACATTCACTGCAGTATGCCCTTAGTGCTTTCATACATACATAATAGTAGTATTTGTTAATAATTATACATATATTAGATGAAAATATTTTTACATTTTAAGTGCAAATATGTTATCCACTTATTTAGTATTAGTAAAAATACACAGAGGAGAAAGGATGAATGGAAGAATATTTGTGTTATTTAAAGCAAGTAGCATCTTTGGCAATGTCTCTCAGACTGGATAAATAGAAATATCTGTATAGAGTAAAGCAGTTGACAGGGAAGACCTGATGTCAATATTCATTTAAGAATATCTGGGTTTTTGCTCTAGGCAAAGTACAATCTAGTACATAGATTGAATGTCCATTTGGAGCGGATGTGTTCCTGAACTGAACCTTCCAGTGTACCTAAAAGTATACAGTTGATGCCTTCTGGGACTACTGACCAAAGCACAATAACTGAAGACAAATGAGAGGTTCAAGTAAAAGATACAGCCCTGATGCCACCTAAAATTGTATTTAAAAGTAATTTTTAATCTGCATTCCTTATCTTTGTGAAGAAATCCTGGCCAGAGTTTACGTAAATCTCACCACAAGTGCATAATGCACCAGGCTGATAACTTTGCAGTGCTTCCAACGTAATAACTCTCTCTTCATCATTATTTCTAGTCAGGTTTTAGATTTTGCAGCTGTTTTTTGCTGGCTGAGTTTTAGCTGGGTTTTCCCCCACCCCATTACTTGCATGACAGAAAGTCAACGAATCCAATAGCTGTACTGCAACACCAGCGAAATGGTAAGATTCTTTGACTTACATAGTATTCGTTTTTATTAATTACTTCAGTAAACAGTTTATAAAACAAATGTCCATACCTGTTATAGATTGCATTTATATATGCAGGGTTTTTTACCAAAATAAGTCAATATGAAGCTCTTTTTCATCTTGACTTTAGTCTTTTTTACAAGAAGGTTCCATATGCTATCAGTGTCAGTAAAATATGAGAAATTTAAAAGTTCTATAGACATGTTATATTAAAAGTAGAAATGACTTTGCATATTTAGTCAAGCATACATGGTACTGATATTGCCCTTGAGAACTCAGAGATACAAACATATAAATCTCAAAAAACCCCTTTCCAAAACATGCAAAACCAGAAAATATAAGGAGGAGGAAATTTCAATTACTTGTTAAAAGTGTGAACAAGCTCCTGATTCAACACCTAGATCTAGGTATGTATAGATTATCTAGGTGTCATTATACTTGACACACTAGAGAAAAGTAGATAGTTTCTGAAGACACCCTGAAGTACATATCTACATTTGGTGAGATAAATGGCTCTATTTGTAGACACCTAAATTTAGGTCAATAGAGTTCAAATACCACATTAATATAATTTTCATTGGTATAATACTTACTTTTAAGTCATGAATCAGATTTTGATTTTCCATACCATATTCTCTTTGGAGGGGGATTCTTACACTGATATTTAATTCAATCTCAATGTATTCAGTTTCTGTGGGTCATATCCCACTAGGTATGAATAATTTTTTAAGGATCCTATCTAATTCCTGGAAATTTAAATATGCTACTTTTTGTTTTTTAACCAAGTCAGTAAAATATAGTATTCAGGAGAGGATCTAGGACTGGAGAAATCCAAGCTAATGTCTAGAATTAAATGTATATAATGACTGAATGTTTCCTGTTAAACTTATTTCCAAATATATGCCGCTGACAGTGGTGGTGCTGCAGTACTCTTGATTTAGTAGCCTATGAATTACATCCTCAGCTGTATTTTTTTTCCTGGGTTTGGTCACATACTTTTGATTTGCCATATTCTAAGGAGAAAGAAAAATTAAGTCTGACTAACACAGTAAATAATTATGGAATATGCAGCAAAGTAGCTACAACATACATGTGTCATGCTTGAATAAAGAATGCTGCCGAACCATGCTATGATTGTATGATTACATGACTGCTTTGGTCACAACTGCATGTTCTATAATGAAGCAAGCATACAATTTTATTTTCCTCCCTCTGTTAATTTGACTTTTGTCCTTAACTTTTTCTCTTGTTCATTTTCATTTGAGCCTATTCTCTTCGTCTCTTGGGCTCTATTCCTCTATTTTTTCCAGACTTTCCCCTTCCCCACAAACCTATCATTTCATATTCTTTTATGTATATACACTTATACAATAATCTAGTATTTTTTTCTTATAGACCTTCACATACAGATAACCCAGAACTCCCTCAATCATTTTCTTCTCTTTTCATAACTTGTAAGACCAAGGGTAAGGGGAGAGGACACAGCAATTCAGCATTGTAGTATCAGTACAACGTTCCATGGTATAGGAGAGGTCCCAAAGAGTGAAGGTCATCCTAGGTTTGCCTTATTTTGGTTCTATAATGAGCACTGCCAGACTTAGGGGAAGCATGTAAAAACCAGGACATAACTAGATAATTTTTATGCTGACAGTTTTGGGGTTTTTTTCCTGACTTATGTTTTCAGCAATGACAGTTCAAGTGAAAAGATTACTTCTAGAAACACATTTGGCTGAACATTTCTGGAGCCAACAAAAAATAAAAACATTATTATTTACCTTTTTAATATGAATAATCAGTGTGACAGTCTGCACTTGTCAATGAGCAAACAAGTCCTTTTCCCAAACTTATTAAATGCTCTGGTTTCTTTATATTGTCCATTAGAAAAAAGGTCTCTACAAAGCTCTTGTGCAGAAAAAATGTCATCAGGTGACAGTAATGGCATCTTTTAAAGTACATTAGCATAGAAGACAGAAAAATCCATTCATGTATGAAGGGACAGTTAGAATGAGAGAACAACTACTATTTCTGAATCAAACTGAAAACATAAATATTTAAGGAAAGAAAGCTGCTGAGAAGAGGATAAGGATTTCACAGGAAGTTAGAAATCACTTAATTAGTAATAACTTAGTTTTTTTAAAAAGTGCTCTGAAAGAGGAGGTAATATCAGGTATACTGATAAAACTTGCAGTTTTATTAGAATGACTGTTTTTAAATTAAATGTAGAAAGCCGCAGCTAAGTAAACCTTCTGATTATTTCCTTAATTTGGCTGCTTGCCTTTACATTCATTGTACTGAGTTTCTGGTTTTTTTTTCATTTACACTGATGTGAATGTGTATAAAATTAGCCATGCCTGAAACCATTTCTAGCAGATAATTTTGTATCTGAGAAGTGAATGGCAAATATTCCTGGATTCCTTTCTGCAGCTAAACAGCATGTTCATCACACAATTATACCAGCCTTCATTTGATGGCATCTACAGGAAAAGCAGATATAGGTAAGTTTGCTTATACTTTGTATTAGACAGATATCTGGAAATCTTAAATACTGATAAAAATTTTAGAACTGCCCTGGCCCATTTTTGGTCCAGACTAATCAAACCCTGCAGAGAGGTATGGGAACAGGATTTTATTTTAACGTCACTAAGGTTTCAGCTATTAAAAAANAACAAAAAAAAAAAAACCCAGTTCTTTATTCTCAAATTTGGACATTTCATCCTACTCAAAGATAAAATTATGTTTAAAAGCAGCAAAAATAGTGCATAATTAACTATATCAGTTTAGCATTATATCATTAAAAAATCTCTGTACTCGGAATTAATTTCCCTCATTCTAATATTACATAGTAAAAAGCACCAGATAACATCTACCAATGTGATAAAAACTTTGCTGCATACCTACATTTTTGTTTCTCCAGCACAAAAGCATGAATTCAGATGAGGTCTGACTCTTAACAGACGTGTATTAAGTGCTAACTTTCTAAATAATAGCGACTTGGAGAAACAGAAGAAAACTGATTAATTACATATTAAAATTTCACCTTGTTTAGCAAATTCTTAATTTTTTTTCAATTTGGTGCTTATCAATGACAATAACAAGTAATTGAGCTCCAAACACCTTTCTTTGTAATAATTTAAAAGGCTGCACAACAGAGACTCCACAAATCTTCTTCTGTTATTGAGTAATACAAGTGCTTCAAGCCGCAATCTTCCTCCCTATCTTCCTTCTTTTCTCCTCGCTTTCTGGCTACCAAGTAATTAACAGGAGGAAAGGAACAGTGTTAATTAATTAACCTCTCAGAGAATTTGCAAAATATGACTAGAACTCTTAGAAAAATATGGGATTTTTTGGAGAAAGCCACAGCATCATTAATAAGAGAATAGAGAAAGGACCAAAGTAATAGCCAAAGGGACCCCTAAATGAAGAAGCTTTAAGCTAGAGCATCACAAATGAGTCATTAACTCCTTCAATATATAAGAACTGATCCCTACTAGTTTATTGGGTATTAAAAATAGTGTATATAGAAACTAGGAGGGCATTTCAGAATCCTGATGCTGTCATAAACCCTTACATTTGTGTTGTGATGTGTGGTATTTTAAAACTCTCAACTATTCAGATGGTGCCAGGCTAACTGAGACTACCTTCCTATCTGATACATACAAACTTCACTATCTTGCATCTTTTATTTCTGATTGGCCTACAATCAATCCAGATTTCAAATTTCTGTCTTTCTCCTCTGCCTCTAAATTCTGTGCTTAGAAAAATTAAGATGTATTCTTCAGCACTGAAAATGTACTTCAGAAAGATTAGAGTTCAAGATTTGGAGGTGTGTGAAATTGTTAGGATACTTAAAAATTTTTTATAAGTACTTGAGTTTGAAAGTGGGCTAAGGCAGTATGAAGTGATTTAAAATTACTGGAGCACTTTTTCTTATTTGGGAGATTTGTAGTTTCCCAACTCAAAATTGGTAGGCTTTTTTCTAATGCATAAGGAACTATGAATGGAATTTTAAATGTTTGATCACCCAAGACTGGGTGAAGTAAAGATCAAATGTCAGGAGTCTAAAGGAACTACTGTACTAATGAGAGTGTTTCAATGGACTATTAACATGCTTCCTCTGATGATTCTTTCTACTGTGATCTATGTGGCCAGATCTTTGATCTCACATTGATTTTTGCTCTTCTGACCCTTTAATGACATAAAAATGACAAAAATTTTAGCAGTAAATTATGAATATTCTTTTTTTCTTTCCATAGTACTTTACTTTTACCACAATTATCAGAAACTCTTTTTGCTTGTTTTGAAACTACCTGTCACAGTACGTTCCAAAGAGTGAAATAAAGCAGAAAGATGAGAAGCCAAAGTTTCATGTTCTCCTAAAACTGCCAGTGTTCCTGGAAAAGGACAGCAGAAATCTGTTTCTCTTTCAATTCACCTAGATTTATCTTTTTATTTCCAGAAGTCAAAACCCAGTATTTTTGTTGTGCAGATAGACACACACAACCTTCTTGAAAAGTTTCATAGATGACCTGAAGAACGTGGGCAAAATACAGGTTGTAGAGTCTTTTTTCCTAATTGTCTCTTGTTGGGTTTTTATTAATACTTTTTTTTTTGCTTCTGTTTTATTTTTATTTTGCTTGGTCTATGTTTTTCTTTGATCTGGATCCTACTTGTAGTTACTTCTGGAAATCCCTAGGGACCTCTGCAGACAGCAATTTCTGCTAGCTGTTTCCTGAAGGTATCTTGATTAAAAAGGAACAGCAGTAGTCTGTAACAGACAGCTGAGAGAGGAACATCAGGCTGCTCTTCATCTGCTTTGAGAAGAAGCAGTTTAGGTGATATGCAGGACTGCGGATAACACAGACATCAGCTGTCACCAGAGCAGAGGATTGAAGAGGGTCTAGAAGTTCTGCTCCAGACAGTTTGGGACTCTGTGACTGAAGTGGTGATGGACTGTGGCTATTTCTCCATCCTTTGCCAGCTGTAGAAAGCACCCATTGAAAACTGGAGTCCTTGACTCAGAAGGAGCTGCAGAGGATGGGTGCCTGCACCTAGGCTTGGGGCTGCAGGGGTGTCTGGTGCCCCCCCTGCTCTGGGATGACAGCAGGAGGTACAGGAGAAGGAGGGAGCAGATTGCGTAGCACCAGAATGCTGATTAGGAGACTGACAGTTTTCACAGACACTTAGTAGAGGAGAAAACTTTTGGCCACACAATTCTAGAAAGAAGGAAGACCTTAATGGCAAACCAAGACTCCAAAGATGTGGGAAACTGGAAGCTTGTGGTGACAAGAAAAAACTTCACCAACCATAGCATCAGCAATGGCCTAATTGCAAAGGAAGGCTAGCAAGTCCAGTTGAGGAGGGCCTCCAAGCCAGCATGGCATGGACTGACCACTAACATTGAAAGGAAGCAGTGGGTGACAACGGTTGGTGATTCCCTTCTACAAGCAATGGAAGCACCTGTGTTTTTTCTAGGAAGGCTATCCAGGAAGATTTGTTGCTTTCAGAGAGGAAAATTCTGCTGCTGAAATTTTCCTGGCCTTTGGAGATAAATCTTGCTGTTCATCTGCAGGTGAACAGGCAAAACTTGGTTATCAACTGGCTGTTGCTGGTGCTACAGGAAGGACTTTGGTTATTTTAGCATGTTCCCATATTTCAGAAAAAAGAATTGCTAACAAGATATAAATCTTGGTTAAAAAAGAACATTAAAGAAAGTGACAGAAATCAGAACTACCAGCCAGTGAGAATTCTGTTTCATTTCACTAAAAAAGAATTTTCTTGAGATACATTCTGTACATTAGAATATAGTTAGAGACACTGAAATTGTTGGTATGTTTATATAAGCATAATATAAAACAGCTGGTAATTTTTTATTTTTTACTCCCCAAATCATTAAAATAATAAATTAATAATAAATATCTGCTCTTATCATAAAAATGTACTTGAAAAAAAAAAGAATTACAAATAAATAAATAAATTTTGAATACCTTATTAGCATATCAAGTGAAATGTCATAGAAATATGATTCTGTCGGCATTGATTTTATTTGCAGGCAAAAAAATTGTGTTACAAATAAACTTTCTACAGATGAGCAGTAGTCTCTGGCTAGGAAAAGGAGTCATTGCCCTTACTCTCACACAGTCTCAAAAATTCTGGGTAGCAGCAAAGCCTCAGTGATGAACTGAGCAGACAAGGAAGTTGAAGAGCTTGCCCAGCTTCCCCTCTTCCCTTCTTTACTACTAAATGAAAGATTGATGCCTCCCTTAAGAATTGTATCATTTTCCATAGAGAAAATAACAAACTCTAACACAGACTAGAGAAAACAATGTTATCAGAAGCAGGAGTTATTCCTGAATTTAAAGGACTGCAACATGAAGTCCGAATCTGTGGTCCTTTTTCAAACTGTATACTAACTACTGATAAATTGTAATCATACAAAGATAATTTCTATTTAAACTTGTTGCTTCACAATATCTTAGTGTTTCCATAAGAGTATGCAACATGTAAGAAGCAGAAAGCAAGAAAGTAAGAAAACAGACAGGAAAAAAAGTTTTTTGAGGAAGAAAAGTGACTGATGAGACAGTGACACAAAGAAAAGAAATTCAATCAACAATCTTAGATTATACAGTGCAGTTTAATTTGACTAAATGGACATATATGTTTCCTTAATTAAATCACCAAAAGTATTTCTGATAATATTTGTACATCGCTGCTGCTAGAGAAAGTGATGAAAACTAAATAACAAAGCAAATTATCCAAGGATTCAAATGTTTCATTCACTGTAAAAGAGACATTTGGGAAGTGAGAAGTATCTGAGCATAGTATGAAAAAGTCTGTATTGAAATTCAGAGTTATTATAAAAAATAGTTTTATGGTGACATTTGCCTACAGTATAATTATGTATATGCAATACTTTCAGACAGTACATCCTGATTTTAATTCCGCCCCAAGACACTTTTGGTTTCTGCTTACAGGGAAAACATTAATCTGCAATCTTTCATGTACCCTGGCAAGTAAATTTAATTCTTATGATCCAGTGAACATCTGAAGTAAAATATAGATTTTTAATTATAAAAAATTAAGAATAAGACAGAATACAAATGCACTGAGATAAAAATAAAATTAAAATTAACAAATAAAGACAAAAAAACAGAAAAAAAAACCCAAACCAAAAAACCCCCCAAAAACCACCACCAAAAACCCCCAACCCATAATTTATCATAAAAGTAAAACAGTTAAACAAAGCTGCAAAGCTTAGCTGTAAAGTAAAGTTGGCATTAAACATATTAAGGGCAACCTACAGAAATTAAGTTTGTCAGCAGATAAAGAAGTCAAAAATGTATAGAATTAAAAAATAGCTTGGTGTATTGTCATACAGACATTTAAGAAACCCATGTAACTCTGACAAATAGTGAAATCCAGGTAAAAATATATTAAATGTTATGTTTCTTCTTAAAGTATAATGTTTGTGTATTAGAAAAAAATGTCTCTATATAGCAAGTCTCTTTCGGAAAACCTTGATAACCATTTTATACTTCCTTATTTTCAATTTAAAATGGAGTTAGGAATGTAAAGTATTCATATATTTGTCCCCATCTTAGAAAAAAAAAAAAAGAATATTGTTTTGGATATAATTCACATTTAATGAACTTTTTATCCCCACATCAAAAATTTTTATAGAGCCTGAGATAAATTACTTGACTATAGCCAATAACTGAACTTAACACAGAGCTAGTAAATTGTATTTTTATTAAGTTATATAAAATAATAATAACTATTATTACAAAAAACCCATCTTAGATTATTATCATTATTATTATTATTATTATTATTAATATAGGAGAAGTATTCATTTAGAAATGTTCTTTTAAAAGTTGTTTTCCTGGTTTTTTTCCATGGCTGAGGCTCATAGCCTACTTCATGGTTATTGACACACCATTATCTTCTGATCTTTCAAAGTGAAGTTTCATTTTTGTCACTACTATTTTCAAAAGTGAAATTTCTGTAGTAAAAGCACTAGTACCTACTCAGATAAGATCAAGAAGTCCCTGGCATATGTCCATTGGCATTCCCCTTGGGAAAACATCCCTTGTCTGCCCTTTCCCAGCTTTCTGCCAGGTACAACAGACCACAGTCTTCTGTGCTGGAAGGGCAGAGCAGCCCTCCCGCCCTCATTGTCCAGACTGATCACTGCTAGTGACTGCTATGAGAGCTTCTTTCCCACAAACTGCCCCTTAGTGGTGTTGGCCAAATCCATCTTCAGTTCATCTGCATGATATTGGAGCAGCAAATAAATGGAAAAATCTAGGCTTAGGGAAGAATGGGGTAATATATAAAAATCATAACATTTATTTAAGCACGCTAGGCATTTACTGTGTCATGAAATCAAAAACATCTGAATTTTAAGAAATAACTTTCTTTATTCTCAGCTCTTCAAATTTCTTTGGTGATCAGATCTTTGCAATGTCTTTTGTGAGTTGCTTTTTACACTCTCACAATGTAATTAATTTAGTTAATTGCAGGAGGTAGAGGACTTTTTTATACTTTAATTTAGTTGCTCTATGACTCCCCCCTAAGTAAAAAATACAAAACATTCAATTGATTCATCATATGAAGTATCAGCAAAGACAGTTTTATATGTGTGTAGTACTTCACAAAGTATAGTAACATTCAGAGTTGTTCTTATTCAACAAAATCAGCGGAGTATCTATTTACTCAGACTAAAATATTTAACACACAAACAATTTAAATATTAATGAATAATGGTTTCACTGAGTCAAAAGATTTTTTGCAAATGTCCTCATTTGTAATGGATGAATTTAGGTTATTTCCTTTCTGCTTCACGAGCAATTACAGATTTTGACTTCATGTCTTATAATACATACAATTATTCTTCTGATGATCTGAGCAGCCTTTTACAATGCTTCTTCTGTTCTTGCATACCACCTTGTTGCTCAAAGACATTAAATGCTTGTTCCAGTTGAATGTCTAAAGTGTTTTACATGACATTTACATTTAATGAAATGTTGTATTACATGAATTACAAGCAAAGAGCATTAGGAAATACAAATGGGAATCTTAACTCCCAACAACAGACAACAGCTATCTAACCACTTAGTACAACATGCAAAATGGCACTTCTGCCCCGGGCATTAAGCAGAAGAAGAACTGAAGTAAGAAAATTAAAGAGAAGTGCAAAAAACTCCACATCGCTTCAATGATTTTTGTTCTTGAGAACAAAAAGAAAACCTGATGATTAAAGGTTTCAATCATGTATATTTACAATCCCTACAACCTTGCTGGAGCATCTAAGTCATACTTAAACCTCTTTGATTACTCTCTCTCTCTGGCTACAAGACTCTTGCATACTCAGAGTTTTGGTTTTTTCTCCATCAAAGTGTTTTTTTCAGAACATATTTTTGATTACTTTTAACTGAAATTTCTCATGTCTAGACAAGTCCATTATAACAGTAATTTTCTGTTTCCTGGGTTATGTTGGAAAGAAAATTGAGGTAATGCAAGTAAGCAAACCACAACAAAGTCCATGTCTGCATTATATTTTTATACTTTCTGACCATTTTTTAATTTTTCCAAATTCAGATCTGCCTTAATCCAAAATCCATTGACTGTAATGGCTTATCACTGTTTCCAAATGAAAAGATTCAGAATCTCAAATGTGTTATAAACTTAGGCACAGCACAGTTAATAAGGATATGTGTCTTTTGGGTGAATAAATGTTTGACTTAGAGACTAGCACAGGACTGCTTATAAAATGTTATGTAGGTGTATCTTCAAAAATAAAAACCTGTGGCAGGGGGTGTTGTAGACAAAGTGGGAGCTTCAGACAAAGCTTGTTATGGAAGCCCTCCTGTTGAGTCACAAGGTGCACTCAAAAAAAGAGCTCTCATGGTTACCAAACTACTTCTCAGAGGGGAGCCTGGGTGTGGCTGGATCCAGTCTTGGCCTCAGACTTTGGTAAGCGTTTATGTCTAAAGATTAAATAGGTGTAGTTGAACCTTTATACAAATTTGTCCTGGGGGATTAAGGATGGCAAACCATATATATATATATATAAATACATATGATTTATTATAATAATTAGACAAAAATATCAGAAATTTTTACTACACAGTATAGGAGCTATAACAACTATGATAATATAGTGCTCTATGAAGTAATATTGAAGCAATTATACTAAAGCAATTGTATTAAAGCTAGCAAAAGCAATTATTAAGTAGTGATTGATGTTACCCATGCCAACTGTGGGCAAATCTCTTTTACTCAGCCTCAAGGCGTAACCTTGAGGAGTGTCCCCACTCAAGGGAGGAATCTGCACACATACACTCCAAGGAGGGATATTAGTAAGCCCTGATGTTAAAATTTGGGACTGATTTTTTGTAGTATGAAATAATTGACTGCCAGTCATATGTCTCCAGGCCAGCTGTGTCAGATCAACAGCTTTGGATAAGTTATCAGAAGCATCACTTTTTTGTTGGTTAATCCAGGTATTTTATCAGGTCTCCCACTTCTTCGCCTTACCATAAGGATATTTAACCTTGGGATTGATGAATCAGACTGGTTTCAGCATTATTCGAAACCAAAAGCAACATGACACCCCCTTCTTCATTTACCAATGATAACTTTGCAAATAAGGCATTGTTCAAGTTTTTTTACCTCATTACAGGCAGAGCATCCTGCTACAGGGGGTCATAAACACAGGCTTTGGAAAAGCAGTATTTCCTACACATAACTCTAAAATGACACACCCAGTAGTTTGTTGTCAAATAGGAGCAGCACATAAAATCTATTCTTTTTCTTCTTTAAACACTAAATCTTTATCTCACCCTTGGATATAATTTCTAAATTGAAAAAAAAAAATTTAAATAACTCTGTTTTTCTATGACTAGAAGCATCCTCACTGAATCAGGCTGGTTTTTTCTAGGATTGCTATTTGAATTCTGCTCACCTGAGTCTCAGTTATTTTGTCTTTAGTTACTATTCATCATGAAGTAATGGAAGCACCTGTGTTTTGTCTAGGGAGACTATCACATTCTTATGAGATTTTCCAGTTAAGTTAAGCAGGGACTTGAGTAGTTATGAATGGCTAACCAAGAATGACAAAAAAAGCTTGAGAAACACCGATTTAAATTTCTGTAGTGACACACATATAGAAACACAATAAACAAACATCCAGGACCATCTTCACTATGAAAACTAAAGCACAAAGGCAATTAATGTACCTCATGCTATCGAGATCTACGTATCGCAAGATAAATCTGTGTTATTTTCATTTTTACCTCAAATTTATTATGGTTAATATCTCAAAAGTTTGTTGGGTTTTTTTGTTTGTTTTTTTTAATATAGTTTTACTTCCAGATCAAAAAATTTAAAAAATTACAATGTGAAGAAAAATCCCGAACACATCTCTACAGATCATAGATGTGCGTTTTGAGAAATAAAAATAAGCTTTTTTTATTGGTTTTTATTATTAAACTTTGGATAATCCATAACACAAATAGAAGTCTGTTGGAGATAAGCTTACCATATTTTCTCTAGTGACTTTTAGTTCTTGTGCACAGAGGAATGCATGCCTGAATCAGTTCTGCCCTTACAGGCTTCCCCTACTGAGTTCTGAGTACATACCTGACAGATGTTCTTGCTCTCACAGAAGGGGGGCTGCTTCTGTGCGATTCCTTTTTCTTCGACCTGGTCTCAGCACTATGATTCTGCTTCAATGGCAGGGATCAGCCCACTCCATCTCACATCTGCCTTGGTGGTAACTCTGTTGCTATGCTGCAGTCTCAAAACAGTGCCTTACATTATGCAGTACTCCATGACACAATTTATAATTTCATCATGGCACAAATTGCTACAGCATGTCATGAAAGTTAATAATTTCAATTGGTTTCATAAACTGTCACGCCACTGAGAGCTATCAAGTGCAAAGAGGAGGACTATGGAAGAGAAAGTCTCTTGAGCCACAGATGACTAGACAGAGTGGGTAGTTTCACCATATGCTCCTTGTGTTTGCAGTTACCATTTGCCCCAGAATATACTGTTGGCTGTGGTTCTATGCAAGATGCTGAGCTAGAGACATCCATTCTTATCAAAATATCATTCTGATGTCATTTAACTTCCGACATCAGTTAGGGTTGATTTTTTTGTAGTGGAAATACTCTTTCCAGTGATCCTTGCATAATACTGCTTAAATTCCTGCTTTTTTTTAGACTTTGTTTCATTTTTACACTTCAAACCAAGCAAAGACCTTCAAAAACCATGAATCGGGTTCATTTTATAACACCGTAATAAAATACTAGATTACAGTTTTCATTGATATGTTTAGTTCGTCTCTAGCATCAACTCTGCTTCCACTGGAGAGAAAAACAAAAAGGGAAAAGTAAGTTGATAATGTAAGAAGACAGATATTTCTTTTTCTTTTATATGTCTGAATATCCACTGGATAACATAATAAAATAAATATAATATAATAAATATAATATAATTAATATCATATCAGATCATACAATATCATATCATATCATATAATACTGAATGATATAATCTAGCCAAACTTGAATTTAAAAAAAAAATTAGAAAAAGAAAAGATTGTATATTTACCTGGTCATACAGTAAATGTTGTAGTGCCCTGCAATTGAGCAGGTCCCTTCTTCTTCACCTTCTAAGACTCTACAAAGGTGGCCCAAAGAAGTTGGGGGCTCTTTTGTGCTGCCCTCAATATCATGACAACACATCAAGCCATGCTGACAGGAGTGGAACAGGGTCCAAAGAAGAATTAATCCTCCTGTGGCAAAGACTGCATGCAGACTTATTTTCTGGGATGTGGAGATTGACGACCCACTTTCTTATCACTGTCTACATGCTTAGCTTCTCCTTCTATGATAACTGAAATTGTAGTGAATAGCTGTCATCTCACAATAGCTGTTGCCTGGTGCTATCCTGAAACCCACTTGGGATATGCATGGGATTGCAAGAGCCTGAAAGCACTCCTGGGTTTCCTAATTTTGGGTACTATCCAGTAGAAATATTATCTTCCACACATCCAGATTGTAAGTCACATCAGTAGCAAGACAGTCATTTCTGTTCATTTCCATCATGAATCAAATGAGCAGTTTCCAGGTGTATTTATCTGGCACAAAAAGCTTCAGGACTCTCATTGAGTATCACATACAAATAACTAAAAACTACCATGTATTGAGAAGGGTTGAGCCTCTACCCATTTTTTAATTTACCTGTAGGATATAGCTCCATATGTACAAAAATAAGGTCTTAATTACAAATTTGTCCCTCAGTCTGCCTCTAATATGTTTTATTTGAACTACACATATAAATGCTATGAATGTGCAATATCTCCCAAACAATTAAGTATTAGCTGTTTGTATAAAAGCAGGGTGGTACTTAGTGATCTTATTATGAACCAAGCCACTTGTGTCACAACTAAATGACAAAAGTAGTGAACTTGTTACAAACAGAAGATGCCTCTGGATAAAACAATTTTATTTGTGCTGCTTTTGTAACCAGGTTTGCTTCCCCAATCAGTAAACTAACACTGACACCTTGTCAGGGCAAGATGATAATAATTAATAGTGCACAGTTAGAATTTCATAACACATTATATGCATTTGGGGAAATAAGATAAAAGAAAATGTCACTTATTTATAGTCTGTAAAAGCTTTAGCAACTTAAAGCTGCCTGTTAATACATTAATTTCCTTCATGGAAGAGTTGAAAAATTGCCCTGAAACATTTCCAGATCAGAATGGGGAGTGTAATCATGGAATAAATTTAGTTTCTGTCTGCTGTATTCTAGCATTTCTGTCTGCTATATTCTAGCAAAGACTTTTGTTCTGAAATACAGCTATAAATATTGGTAAAAGTAGTCTGCTCTGGCGAGGGAGTGAGGTCAGAGCAGGCCAGTGCAGGGCCTTTGCTGGATCTCACAGAAAATGGTCCAAGGTACTTTAAATTCCAGGTTGTATTAATTGCATACAGATTCTTAAGAAAGCTTTTCTTAGGTTTCTCTGAGTAGGAGCCCCATTAGAGCAGACATGGCCTGTCCAAGATCACCAACTTCTTGAATACAATGCCTTTCACAAGTCTCTGAGTACAGGGTGGGAAAGCTGGAGGGTGCATTTCAGTGAAATTCACAATACTGACTTTCCAAAGACAAAGAAATTATAGTGGCATCAGGATACTACCTTTTATAAACCAGAATAAACTTCACTTCCACCGAAATATTTTTTTTCAGGCTTGTTGGATGAGAGAGAGTCAAATGAAATGATAAAGTTCTATTTAATTTAATCATCCACTGTTTAATAAATGAACAGAACTTAATGCATTATAAATGTTGATGTTGGACTGCTTATTTTAATCATAAAAACAAGATGAAGAATATAAACTCATTGTGTAAAATATCAGTCTTGTTCTTCCTTTATTGAATGTTCATCCCATTGCTAATGTGCAGAAATAGCTTTATTGTACTCTGTTATTTTATGAAAGTGAGAATTAAAAAGTAATATAAAAAAGGGCTGAGGAAAAAGCTACAATTATTTAGTTTGCTACTACAAATTCTGAATTTTTGAAACATGAGATTCCTAAACTGAAGACAAAACATATTCCCCTCCTCTCAAATGTATAAAGACTTACTGAAACTCTTTTAAAGTAATGAAGAGATCATATTTTATCCAACAGCAGCTGGTTTAGGCCATCAGAGATTTATCTGACTTGAAGACCGGTTTTAGGCACCAAACATCATAAATAGTTTAAAACAAGGTGCAATTATTCCAGCCCATTTGTGGAAGGAGAAGGAAGTTATGAATGAACTCTGCTTGTGCTAGATGTTGTAACATAGCTGCTTTTCCCTAAAGAGCAGTATTTCCAGCTCCAGCTTCCACTTCAGTTAAACCAAGACCTTTACTGACAAGGGGCAAAGGTTTTAAATTAAAAATGGGCAGATTTAGATTGGATATAAGCGAGACGGGGTATTTTTAAGATGAGGGTAGTGAAACAGGCTGTCCAGAGATGTGGATGCCTCATTCCTGGAAGTGTTAAAGGTTGGACAGGGCTTTGAGCAGCCTGATGTAGTGAAACGTAGCCTTATCCATGGCAGACAAGGTTGGACAAGATAAGTTTGAATGTCCCTTCTAATCCACACCATTCTATGATTTCTTTAATCTGATTAGGTGGTAACAACTTTTAATCTAAGTACATTGAGCAGTTTTCTTGATTCCTTAATAGAGTAAATATGGTCAACTCTGTTTAAATAAAATCTATCATAGATTTTGGTCAGCTTTGCTGTCAACAGGAAAACTGATTAAAAATAAGGATATTGTGGTACTACATTTGCATTTACATAAAAAGAAAAAATGCAAACCATCCAGCAGCAAGAGAGGTAAACTTCTTGACTAGTATAATATATATTCGACAAATGAAAAATCTTGATGCACTTTCTTTTAATATTTCAGACCAATAAAGAATATTTTTCCTGTGGTTTATAGTAAATTCTTCTTGTCATTATTTTTGGTTTCTCTCCATTTTCTATATATCAACTAGAATAAAACAGATAGAAAAGCATTAATAAAGAATTAATTTAACTGTGAAATCCCCTAATCAAATCAGTTCCACTATGTTTTCTCCTAATTCATTTTCTCCCGACTTGAATAGCTTATTAAGGTTCATGCAGTTTTGTAACTGCTTGCAAGAGAACTCTGACAATTTTAGCATAAGTTCACCTCAGTACTCTTAGTTCAATTTCTCTTGGATATATAGTTGTAGGTTAACGTCAGAACCTAACACTACACTTCAGACAGTGAAAAAAAGCCTGTCATACATGCTTGCTAAACTTGGGGTATATCATGCATAAAGAAGTATTATAAAGCATATAGAGAAGCAGCAGTGCATACAAAATTTCTGCATCCTGTCTGAAATGTACCTCTCCAGAGTAGCTCTCTAGTACAGAGGTGGCACAGAGCCAGAAATGAGTGAATCAAGGAAACAAGAGTCAGGATTCAGAGAGATTGGCAGGGCAGAGGAAGGAAACAGGTAGATCTTCCTTCTTCCTATGAATTTCTATTTATCAGAAAATAATTAACATTCAAATATTTGATTGCTCTCCAATCACTTATTAATCTCACTGTCAATTGTGGTGGTTTACTTGCATCAGTAGGACCAAATCAGAGGTCTAACATGGTCAGAATGAATTTCCATCCAATACTGTCTGACCTGGTATAGCAAAGGGAGACACAGTTTAAGCACAAGCCTTTCTGGAGACTACAACATTAACCACAGCCTCCTCAAGAGCTGGAACAGAACACCAACAGGTACACCTTTCCTGGACATTCACTATTTCCTGTAGATATGTGAAGAGGAGTTTGTGAGGCATCGCTATTTTCTCATTGTTGGAGACAGGATGGCAAGAAAGAATACTGTCCTTTCAAGTCTGAGAAATCCCAACGCATGGCACCACTCCCAAACGCCATCCATTTCACAGTCCTGGTCCTACAGTAGACCAGTTTCAATCTGGAATGTGCTCTCTTGAAGACTGGGTGGCAGGATGGGTCATCAGGTGTTGGCAGGGAACCCTTGTGCTAGCCACAACACTTTGGTGTGAAAGAGTAATTTTTTTCCCTGTAATGAATTGAAAGGCCAAGCTGCCAGAGAGGATCCAGCCTTTGAGAATTAACAGAAAACAAAAAATGACAAAACCAAAAAAATTTAAAAATTAAAAAAAAAAAATCAGAGAGTTGCTTTACTCTTTCCAGTAGAGTAGGAGAGAATTTAGTCTAGAGTTTCTGCTTTAGCTTCTCTGAGAGAAAATCATGGTGCTTGCCAATTCCTCCAAGATCGAGGTTTATCTTTGACTATAGCAGTTCCAGAACATAATCATGTAGAATACAAATCCAAACAAGCCAAGTAGTTTGTTTAAAGCTTGTTTGGCAAAGAAACCAAGCCCTAACTTAGACCAGCCAAAGAAATGCAGTGGCTAATTAAAACTGTTTACTCCACTTCTAAATTAAATCCTGAGTGGGATTTCAAATTATATGACTTCAGAAAGCAGCATGAACAAGAAATTAACAATTCTAAAGAAAACTCATTGAGGAAAATGTGTCTGAGTTACTCAGCTTTGCATTCAGAGCTGAAGGAAAAGATTCATTGTTTATTATTCATTTTGCCCATCATCTCTCCCAGTTACTATCCTTGTCTCAAAACCTCATCTGGTTTTTGGACACCAAAAAGACTGTAGTGGTTCGACCTTGGCTGAATGCCAGACACCCACCAGAGCCATTCTATAACGCCTTCCACAAGTGGAAAAGAGAGACAAAATATAATGAAAAGTTCATTAGTTAAGATAAGGACCTAGAGAGATCACTCACCAATTATCATCACAGGCAAAACAGACTCAACTTGTGGACATTAATTGAATTTACTACCAATTGGAATCAGAGCAAGATAATGAGAAGTAAAACAACTCTAAAAACCACATTCCCTCCTTCCCAAGGTCTACCTTCTCCCCCAGTGGCACAGGGAGGCAGGGAATGGGGGTTATGGTCAGTTCTTCATATGTTGTTCCTGCCATTGCTTGGGGAGAAGGTCTTTCCCCTACTCCAGCATGGGGTACTTCCCACTGGAGACAGTTCTCCATGAACTTCTCCAATGTGGGTCACTCTTCCAGGAGGTGCAGTCCTTCATGGACAGCCTTCTCCAATATGGATCCCTGACAGGAAACTTGCTCCAGGGTGGGCTCCTCTCTCCACGAGTCCACAAATTCCTGGATGGATCCTGTTCCAGCATGGGGCTCACAGCCTCAGCTCTGGTGTGGGTCTCCTCCAAGGGCTGTGGGTGGATCTCTGCACCCTTGTGGACCTCCATGGGCTGCAGGGGCACAGCTGCTTCACCATGGGCTTCACCACAGGCTGCAGAGGAATCCTAGCTCCAGCGCCTGCAGCAGTTCCTCCCACTCCCTCTTCCCTGACATTGGTGTCTGTAGAATTGTTCCTCTCACATGGTCTCACTCTGTGCTTCTCTGGCTACAATTACATCTGCACAATAACTTTTTTTCCTTCTTAAATATCACAGAGGTTTTACTATCGTTCCTGATTGGCTTGGCCTTGGCTGGTGGCAAATCCATCCTGCAACCAGCTGCCATTGGCTCATGCCAGGATATGGGGGAAGCCTCTGGCAGCTTCTCACAGAAG
The DNA here is from genome assembly GCA_013397115.1 of Edolisoma coerulescens. Taxonomy (NCBI): domain Eukaryota; kingdom Metazoa; phylum Chordata; class Aves; order Passeriformes; family Campephagidae; genus Edolisoma; species Edolisoma coerulescens. The sequence goes on along the minus strand of VWZW01013753.1, from coordinate 1,907,484 downwards.
CCACCCCTATGACCCCCTCACTACCAAAACCTGGTCATTCAAATCCAATACACATGTATTTCATGAACATCTGCAATGGACTTTATAATTCCTTTTCTCCATCCCATCACCCTTTCTCCTCACAAGTATTCAAAGATTCAGGATGTAAGAACATAAATACAAGTGTTTAGATATCAGGTCCTATTGTAAATAGTGGAATGATAATTAATTCGTTAATCTTGTCTAGGCAGCTGTTCATCATTTAAAGCATAAGCACCTTCAGGACGATGTGAAAGCTTCTTCTGTTCTACTCATGGCTTTATGCTAACTGCAGCACACTGTGCTGGCTACAACTCTCACTTGGACATCTAAACTTAGATGTCCACATTTTAGTATCAAATTCTTCCTTATTGTGAAAAAATATCTGGGTTTGTAGAAACTAATGAAATATGCACTGTTCTGGGGAAGGATTTAAATGTATGTGAGATGAGAAAATTGCACCTCAACTGTATCAAGAGAAATTATTTTAACACTGAAATTGAAAATTAAACCAGGTGTGCATACCTACTCTAAGCAAACTCTGTAAGGAATGGCTGATCATCTCTGCTACCTCCTAAGCTTAATCTTGCTTTAGGTTATTTCTGGCAAAATAACCCAGTTTCTACCAAACAGATGAAGGTTGTATCTGTTTTATCCTGAAATAGCCAAAACCTCCCACATGGAAAAAAATGTAGGGCAGATAAAATTTAGTCTGGTTTATACAATACATAACCACTCTGTGACAGTCATATAAAAGCTGAGAGTGAGTTCCTACCCCAATTCTACTTTTAGACAAGAAATGACTCACGCAGTCCCTTTCTTGGTTGCTTTCTTAAATACCTAAACAGCATTCAAAGTCCAGGAATTATTCATAAGAATAGGAAGATATTGCATTACAATATTTAGGGCCTAAAATATTCTGTTTGGGAAGGCATTAAAATTGTTTTATGATTCCAAACAGTAATCCCTGGAAAGGTTACATCTAGACACCTAGCATGAAGTACAGTGACATTCACTTAAATATATTTGCATCCTCTCTAACCATAAATTATATGAAGCTTGTAATAGATGATAGACAGATGACATGCAACATTTCAGGACACATTGACGGGACTATAATGAGAGTCATCTTTAGTAGTTCCTTGTCACACGGGGATATAGAGGATACTCTTTGTTTAATTAGACAAGACTCTGGACAGGGGGATATGTCTCTATCGTTTGATTATTCTGTCCCTCTATATGGATTTTCTGGGATAAGGGACCAAAAGCATAGCTCCCCTCAAAAAAACCTTTGCACAATAAAATGGAGATTTTCTATTCCTCTAGAAATGATAGGAAAACTATTTAAACTGACTTCTTAAAGAGTTGACACAAAATACAGCCAAGGACCTGGCATGTATTCTGTAGAGTTCTCCTGAAATTCTAATTAGCCACTTCAAATTTCTTTCTAATGTTATCTGTGTCTGAATCTCAAATTTAGTTTCAGTAAAAAGCACAAGCATGAAAAGGATAAAACTTTGGTTCAAACTGCAATCAAACCATCTATGTAGCTAAAGCTGTCATATTTTCTAGACCGTTTTCTCAAACACATCAAGGATCATTCCCTCTGGGAGAAAAAAATGAAACGATCATTCTTTTCTCCCTCTGGTATTTGTCTTCTGTCTTCCTTTGCTCCCATGGCTGACTTTGCAAATGTAATCTAATAACTTAATTTAGAGTAATGCATATTAAGCTAATGAAAATAGCATTTTTGAATGGCACTAGATTATTTTAGTCTGTTCCATGGTGTTGTGTGAATTAAAAAGGTCACAGAAAGATCAATCTCTCCCTGCCAACAAAAGCTCCAAAACCACCTACAAAGCTTCTCAGAAAATTTTCTTATTCATTCAATCCTATCAAGTTAGGTTTTTATTATTATTTGGGTTGTAGCTTCCTTATTTTTGAATATATTTTTAAAATAATGGAAAACTGCAGAAAATGGAACACAGAAGGGAATTGGAGAAAAACTGTTCTTATCATGTGCATAATCATTTCATTAAATACAACCAGCATTCATCTGTCATTGACATTGAACATAAATATATAAAAAATATATATAAATATATCTCTATATATCCCCTGCAAACTTGAAGTGTATATCAGATAAAGCAAAGAGCATGCAATGAATATCTACAACACTGAGAATAAGACCTGGACAGGCTCTCTCAGTAAATATTAAACAATCTGCCAAGACATTTTCACCTTCCATCTGCTCTAAGAAAATCTCTATACACATACATAGCCCCACTGGAGACGCATTATCAAAAGCCCTGTCTAAGGAGAGAATGAACTTCTCCATGTGATTTTTTTATCCACAGAAAAGAATAGAAAGAATACACAGAAGGGCAAGAGTGCTTTGTTTGTGTATTTTTTGTTTGAAGAGTGTGTCTAGACATATTTTTTAATCAAAGCAAGCACAAGCCTTTACTTGACAATTCCTAAGGAATGAAAGTGACAGCATAAATGCAAAAACATATTGTTATTTTAATCACCATAGAATAAAGTATCACACAACTACTCATGCTCAAAGTCAAGTCCAGTTCCTCATGTCAGTTTAACGAAATTACAGCTTAAAACACTGAGTGTTGCTCTGAAGCAAGGATCAGAGGGTTTCTCTGTTACAGGCTTTTGCCACTGTATTTCTACTACATTCACATCTATTGTCTCTATAAAACATTTTTTCTGTTTCATATTTGTTGCGCAGGCCTGGATTCCACAAACGGTTCTCTCTGCCTGCATTCTGTTTTGCAACTTCACTTCTTCAGACCTCCAGGCAGAAATCTCCTACAAGACTACACAAATTGAGACATTCTTCTCTTCGTTAATGAAACAGAATACATTGTTGTTTAGTTTTCCGTAAATCCACAGTCCTTTTCTTTGACTGAAGAATAGGTGGAAGTTAAACTGCTGCTTTTAAACATTTCTTATGGTCAGATGCTAAAAGTGCAGAATGTGAGTTTAAAAACTAACTGCTCCATAAGAAGCACCAATTTTATTACTGCTAGGTCCCTCAAAAAGTACTAAATGTATTATAATACTCATTTGATTGATCTGACAATAATAAATTTCTCAGTTTTGAATCCAAATAGTTTCATGACTTTTTTGAACCTAACATATAGGAAAAGGAAACATCTCTCAAAAGCAAAACAGTACATTTTATCTTTGCATATTTTTCGCCTTCCTATTTTACATATTCCCTTTACCAGTGACAATAACTCTGTCAATGCAGTATCAAACACCAGCATAGTTTAAATGCTTAATAGCTACTTTTCTTTTTTTCCATTATTCTGGGACCAATTAATTTTGTTTAGGATTGCATGCACTAAATCGTTTATGCTGCATGTCATTTTTCACTCGTTTATATATATGAAGTAGAAAGAGAAGTTACTGGAAAATATAAGCAATACATCCCTAGATATAGGAGTTTCTGAAAATAGGAAAGTCATTAAGGTAAAATTAATTCGTGTGTCAGAGTCCCAAACAATTCCCAAAGACCTTGATGTTAAGTGTGCATTACCTTGCTCAACAGCACTTTTAAGTACAGTGCAGAAGTAGCAGCTTCTTGTATTTATCTTCTGTTTTGTAGCATCTGCGTTCAATTAAAAACAGTTGAGGCGAAAAATGTCTGCTTTAGATTGGAGATCTGCACTACACACCACTAGATCTTTTTTCCTTGCCTATATGTTATATAGGCATGAGAGGACCAATCTGACTTGATTCTTCAACATCATGTAATGTAAAGCGAGTTCCTCTCACATATTCTTAATCTGCGCTTCTCTGGCCACAATTGCTTCTGTGCAATAACTTTTTACATTCTTAAATACATTATCTTTGAGCTGCTTCCATCGTCTCTGATGGGCTCAGCCTTGGCCAGCAGCAGGTCCATCTTGGAGTCAGTTGGCACTGGTTCTGTCTGACATGGAGTAAGCTTCTGGCAGCTTCTCAGAGAAGCCCCCCTTCTAGCCTTCTCTGCTACCAAAATCCAATACACAGTCCCAGAGCTGGATGAAGCACCCCAGGTGGGGTCTCACCTAAACAGAGGAGAGGGGCAGAATCACCTCCCTTGACCTCCTGGCAACACTTCTTTTGATGCAGCCGAGGATGTGGTTGGCTTTCTGGGCTGCAAATGCACATTGACAGATCATGTTGAACTTCTTGTCAACCAAATCAGCATAAATTTTCTTTTTCTGTGAAAATTTTGCCTAATATTAAGTTTTTGATTTTTACAGAGTAAACAGGAAAGGGAAGCTCCCAACTGCATATCGTGAAAATTGTCACGCCACCTGAGACCCCATCCTGTCTTAGAAATAGGCACTGAAGGGTAGAATTTACTCACAATTCTGTCTAATTTCATGGACTACTTTTTTCTGTTTTGATAGAATTCTATTTAAATATTCTGACATCACAATGGTTGCTTAAGCAAGTTTGTTACACGTCCTCCCACCCTTCTACTTTATTGTGGGCATCTAAGGCTGAAGCCACAAAGTTGTCATTCTACTTTTTCAAAATTCTTGCTCGTATCTATTCTCTCCATACATTTCCCCTCAGGAGGAGCAAATGATGTAATTGGATTTCTTTTTTTTCTTTGAGGTTCTGTCCAAGTGTTAATTCAGTGAAGTTATTCAAAGGAAATGATCAATAAAGAGTTTCTTCTCAATCGAATGAAGACTTCCGGTTTCATGGAACATGGCTTTTTCTAATAACCTGATATTTTTAGGACTTTATTGTGCCACGATTAATAATTAAAATAGAAAATATTTCTAATTTGTTCCTGTATCAGGTACAATGAAATTATGTTCAAAGAGATAATTTTCCATATCCACATTCTCATTTGTTTCTCTTTTCTTTTGGAGAACATATAAGACCATTGCAGTGTACTGAAGTGAGTTATCCTATTAAGATTTCAATCCAAGTATTATTTCAATCAATTAAGTATATTTCTACATTTATTTGTCTTCAGATTTTTTGATCATAAAAAAGTCCAGATCAAAAATACATACAATTTCAAGATATTTAACTATATAGACAAAGAACTATTAAGATAGAAAAAAGAGACTGTATTTTGGAGAAGTCATGATTCTAATTATAGAAGTGAAAAAGATCTAGAACCAGATCAATACACAGGAATGCTTCATTCTTCTTTACTGGACAAATCCAGGAGTCTTTTTGTGAACATAAGTCCCCAGAAAATATTTTTTTTTCCAGAGGAGAAAACTTACAGCTGCAAGTATGCAATATCCGAATTTAACATCACTGCTTTTCCTGCTTTAACATTCTTGAGAGAAAAGAAGGCTGGGGTGGCGGGGGTGTGTGTGGGGNGGGGGTGTGTGTGGGGGGGGGGGTATGACCTAAAAAGGGAATCCATTTGGGGCATCTGTAACATCCATTTTTAAAAATATTCAGAATATGACCTGATCTTGTAAAATGAACAGAGAAAAAAATCTATCTTGAAGCATTTCATGGAGTATGTCATGAACAAGATTTTTTTTATTGCAACCATTTTACAAATATCTAAAGAAATCCTCTTACTCCACATCTCAAATGACTTATACATAATACAAAGCTATCAACTTTGTGTTGCCCCTTTTTTTTTTTTTCCCTGTGTTCAAACAGAAAGGAAGAACATGCCTAAATTGCACTGGGAGGTGTAAAATTCATGTGTAAGAAGATTTTTCAGTATCTAAAAAATGCTTGGTTTTCCTCAGTATATGTTCAGGAAGATATTTAAATGTTCAATCAATTTGAATCTAGTTAACAGCCTTATTTTTCAAACTGCATGCTGTTTGATCATATGTAGAATTTTGGCTTTCAGGACAACTCTAAGGCCATCCAAAAAGACGGAAGTTTATGTTTGAAGTCTAAATGCAGCTGAAAAAAAAACAGTCTGAATCGTTACATAGTTTGGTGAAAGAAAGAAAACAAAGTCATATAATTATTTAGACGCCATTTCAGTAAAACTGATCTGGCCTTAATTACTGATTTGTTGATTTTTACCTGCAGACAATATGCTGAAGACACTGTGCAGAATTACAGCAGGTTATCCTTATATTAAGGAATGAAATATCTCTCTTGGGATCAGAATATTAGAGCATTAATCTAGAATGAATAAAGAATGTAGACTCCCACTAATGGACATAGACACAAAGTAGAGCAACTACTACATTTAAGAAGTTCAGGTGTTCACCCTCAGATATTAGTACATTTTCACTTAGTTATATTCATTTCAATTTATTAATGAATCTTTAAATACAGGAGTTTGAAAAATTTGGCCAGGACTCATCAGTCCATCCACATCTCTATTATTTCATTGCAAATTAGTCACTAGCTGACATAATATTACTTTTGTATATTCTTTCTCTTCCTGACACCTAAAATCAAATTGTCTATGCAAAGTTACAGTTTCAAGAGAAGTAGAGAAGGATGGACTCAATGATCTTCGAGGTCTTTTGTAACCTTAACGATTCTATGTCAGCTCTCTTCCCTCTCTCCTGTCCCCTCCTCCCCCATCATGTATCAGTTAATTTTTTGATGGCTTAGCACTGTTTTGGCAGAAGACGTGTGTAATAATTTACCACTATTGTTCTGTACTAGATTTTCTAAGACCATCCCATAATGTAAAAGTCTACAGGAAATTAAGTGCCCAGTTTCTAATATTTGAAAAGTTCATTTGGTTTCATTTTTAAGGTAACAGACTAAGTTCACAGCTCTGTAGTTATACAGAAGATCCAATGAAAGCATCAGCATCCACTTAAAACTGGGGCCCTGAGAGTTGTGCTCTTCAAATGATATGGCAATATGACTCAAAGAATCACTTTAAAGTGTTTCAATATAGCAGTTGTTCTTGGTCTGAAATTGTCAGTCTTCAAAGCAAGGGCAGACCCAGAGGAGAGCACAGGCAGAACAGAGAATATCTCTGTCCCACAGTGTCACTGAGACACAGATACACTTTTAGGCTGGTACAGCCTCTATCATTGGTGACTGCTCTTTATTATACAATAGACTGAATTTTCAGTAATTTCCTTTTGTGCAATGCATTCATGTCCTTTCACTGGACTCCCTCTTCTAAATCCATGTCTTTTTGCTGCTGGGAGTCCAGCCCTGGTCCCAGCATTCCAGCCGTGTTTCCACAGGGCTGGACAAAGCAGGAGCTGCTCTTTGAGCTGCTGGCCAGTCTGCCTAATGCAGCCCTGGAAGCTGCTGGCACCTTTTGCTGCAAGGGCTCATTGCTGGCTGATGGGAAGGTTGGTGTTCACCAGGAACCCCAGATCCCTTATCTGCATCTCTATCCAGACACCCCTGCTCCACCCCTAACATGTATTAGTGCATGAGGTTGTTACTTTATGGAGCAGAAAGTAATAGAATGTAGCAAGAGCAGAATAAATTCTCATTACATAGCACATATATCACATACCATGATTATGTGGAGCATAATTTAATGGTTTTATCTGTGTGTGAAAGGGAGAGCAGCATATCTACCAAAAGATAAAGGATTTTACTAAATTTATATTTAGGGAGGTGCAAAAAGACATTAAAATGGGGAAAATTCACCCATAAAGGTTGAGTTAGACAAAGTTCGAGAGCAACTGCATTCAAGAAAGTATAAAAAGTAGTCCTAAGATATCCAAAACAAATTGAACTTCCTAATAGAAAAATAATGTCCCATTCTGAACAAATGAGTTTTCCATTCTCTCTGAAGAACAGGTTTTTGTCTTGAAAACACCAAAATAAATGAGGTGACAAACAACAGTATTTGTATTAATACAGTCAGCAGAGAGCTCAAAGGCAGCCCAAAACACAATCGATGACAGAGCTGAAGGGAAGATTTATAGAGCTAAAATCACTGGTAGAAAAAGGTAATCATCCCACCATTCTCAACAAAAACATATATTTAAATATAATCAGAAGAAGATAAAGAATTTGACATTTTTACATATGGATCTACAAATCTAAATAGCAATAAAAAGTAAAAAAACTTTTGAAAATTAAATCCATAAGTCATAGGTAGAGAAAAAAAATAAACTCAACCAGGCATTCTGGTTTTCTGTGATTCTGCAATCTGGCAGTGATGAAAAGATTAAGATATTTAGGAACAGAATTCAGGAGAAAATCCTTCATGAGCTATAATCTCCTGTTTTCAATTTAGTAAAAGCAAATGGAACCAAATCCAGTGAAATGCTTGAAATATTTTCCATGATGCTATTTGAAGTGTCAACTAATAGAAGTTCTGAGATTACATTTAAGAATTTGTATCATAATGTGTGAACAGTATTTTTTGGTTGCCTTGCACTTTAAACTTATCCTAGCAGAGGGCACTGATGTTATACACTATATAATGCATTCAAACAGAACGGTGAAAGAGGTCAGATTTGATGCCAGATGACTAATCTATCTCAATTATCTAATTTTAAACCCTCTTGGCACAAAGCGAGGGAAAAGAAATTTTCTATTTACCATTAATTTTCCCACTGAGCACAGCCTGTTGATAAAGAAAGCAAACAGAAAAACAGTCTAAATGGATAATAACCTGGCACCATTGATCTAGTTTTGAAGGTTAATTAATCATACACTTGCCTTCAAGAAAGTGTTGTATTACAATGAACCTTATTTCTTACTGACTTTATCAGCTGGGTACTTCCACCCTCAGCACCCACAGCCAAGGCAAAGACTTGACTTTCAAAAGCTCCTTAGAAGCTCAGGTTAACAGTATGCAAAATATCTACAGTTCAGTTCAAATATTTATCACTGCATATCCTGTATTATTTATAGCACTGACTAGAGTAGCCATAGCAAACTGGAACATACATGTAAATTCTTTCCACAGTGTAGTGCACTGGAAGGGAGTTGAAGGTCCTCTATAGAACAATTACTCTCATTTCAGTGGCAATAAATCAGTGAAATGAGAATTAATAATTTCTATCCATTATGCTACCCCAGAAATTTATTCTGAAGTCATGAACGAGAAAAAGCTCACAGTGTATTGACTCAAATTACTTCTAAACGTGCACTGGATTTTGTTCTCTCTAAAAAAAGTATGTATTTACTAGTTAAAGCAGAATGATGTATATTATTTCCTCACATAAGTGATGATAAAGGATGACATCTTGATAGCTCAAGTATACTCATAGTCTATGCCACAGTCAAATAAAGAAGATAGGAGAGTATTTTGACACTTATTGTGTTTGACAGACATACAAGACCATCAAACATCAAAAAAGACACCTAAGACCTGGGCTTAATTTAGAGATGTGAGAGTGGCACACATCCTACAACTAATGCAAACAGGCTGCAGGTCGCACTTCTCAGACTTTGTTCAGATCAGTTGAAAGCATGCCACATTTTAATAAATCCTTCTTGATCAGGATTTTAAAAAAACATATTTATTTAATATTAATTTGCAAACCCATTTCTTCATCCTTCCTTCATTCTAGATTTTATTTTTCCCCATGTGTATAGCATAGGGCTTAAAAAAAATCTTTATAACACAAAATCCTTTAATGCTTTTTTTAATGTTACTCCACTGAAATGACTTGGGAGGATCATATAAACTAGTCTTTTACAGTCACATGCCTACAGATGCATCCAGTGAGCTGCTTTGAGTTATATTTAGCACATGTTGCCTTTGCCCGCTCTCTAGGAGATTGTAGCTGATGTTTTTATTTACATGAAATGACTTAATCAACCTTTTTATTTTTTAACCATATCCTTCCTGAACAAATGTCTTGAAAATTGCCATTACTGTTCATGCCATTTCACCTCAGCACCTTCTAATCCTTTCAGTATGATTTAGATGTATGGTGCATCACCAGTCGACCCAGAACCTTCTTGTTCCTCCTACTGCATGACAATAAGGATCATTGACCCTACTAGATGGTGTTTATTCAGCTTGCACCCTCTTTCAGATTTAATAGGTAATCCTTCATCCAAAAGTAAACAGCGCTTAAATGGCCTCAGATAGATCTGCAAAGTGTTTGTTGTCAGCATTGCTGCATTCCATTTCATTTATGACCTTTTACAGTGAAAAACTGACTTCATATTCTTCTAAATGCTTGGGCAATAATGGAAGGAGAAACCAGATATAAGATCTTGGGCAAATATAAAGTGCATTTACAAGTAAGAAATTAAAGGAAGTTTAACACATTTTTCCTGCCAAAATACACTTAAATAAAGAGAAAAAAGTTGAGCAAACTTCTGTGTTAAACTCATTTATTCCTGATCAAATATGGCATAGGTCCAGAGAGACTTCTTTCTCATTTTAGAAATATGTTTACACAATAATAATCTAGGTCTCTTAAATCATAACAATGGGAGGAAAATAATTATATATATCTTTGCTACTTAATTAACATCACATAAACTAATTTTCTCAATCTTTGCAAATCAGGTATAGCTCTGATGTCTCTATTCTTGCCAATTGACTGCAAGTAGGGTGACTTTTTTTCTCTTGTCTCTACTGTTTTCAGATAGCTATATTGAAGGGAAATATTTCAAACATTCTTCTATTGTATTCTGAATAATTTTTCAATATTAGTGATAATCTTGTCCTCCAAACATATAAATTTTAAAAAGTATAGGAAATTACAATAAAGCAAGAAATTTATTTTAATGTGGTATTTAATTAAAGTGAATGGTAATTCATTAACTTTTGCATTAAGTTTCATCCGCTGACATGAAAGTCACATGGAATATCAGCCACTGATTCCTTCATGTTAATCTGTCTAATATATTATAGATATTAAGAAGAGAGAGAGCAAATATTTTATTGTGATGTATGGCTTGGCCTTAATAAGATATAACACAGAACATAGGTCTGCACCCTTATATTTAAATTTAACACAGGAGCAAACTGCTGAACAATGCCTGAATCTGATATTCATGGTTCTAAGCCATGTGCCATTTAGGGGTTCCAGAGGAACTCATTATACTGAGTAATCCCTTTCTTTTTCTAGCCTAGATATTATTTTTTTTAATATACATATTTTTAATTTTTTTAATGAAATTTTTTGGAATGTACCAAACACTAAGGTGCTTCAGTTCTGCTGTCTGCACTACAGGCTGTGGTGAATATTGTTTTCTGTATCTTGAAGTGCAACATTTTTGCCCAAAATCATAACTACTCAGCTGGGCTGAAAAATGTGGAGGATTTGTGAGGAAAAAGATGCACTCAGGCAGACACGCATGTTCGACTGCAGCATCATGTGGAGCCTGGAACAACCGTCACAGAGGTCCCAGGTCCCCCAAGGGCACTCTGGAAACATGAGGGGCAGGAGGAAGGGAAAGCTGGAGCCCACACCTAGCAGGCAATCTGAGAGCACATGCCTGGCTCCCACCATCCCGCAGCACTTCTGCAACCATAGCTACCATGGTGGCCAGCTCCTACCCCTCTTCCTTCTGCTGGAGGTCTCCTCTTATGGCATGGACTTTCTAGGCAGGTTGGGCTGCACATAGCTTTTCCCTGGGCTGTTGTTATGCTGCTGCTAATTTATAGTTTCTTTCACTTGTCTTATTTCTTCGTAACTCTTGAAGCAGCCCTTTCATAGCTGTCAAGGCTCATCTCTTCAGTGACCGACTGGCAAGTAGTGATTTTTTTCCCGAACTTGTGCCCATATTTTTAAGACTTGCACTATTATCTCACACTTAAACTGTGTATCACTACAAGAGGTACCTGATACCAAACTCTAGTTCACACAGGCCAGTATTCTAGCAACGTGACTGACCAAAGCTAAAGCAGCATGCATTTAGCATTCAGCAAAGTTAGCACAATTTTACTCACTGTTCTGCTACTAGCAATGGCAATACTGGTTTTCTTGGTCACCATGATGCAGCAGTAGACTCAGGGTGACCTTCTTTCCACTAAAAGAAGAACCATGCAGAAATGCTAGCTAACTACCTCTGGGGTCATTTCTTCATTAACACTGGGCTGCTACATAGTTCAGATGGCTGAGGCTAGAAATCCCTGCACCGCATATCACTGTGCAATAGTTATATCTTTCATAAGGTGTAAAGAATATCAGATGTCCCCTTACAGATGCTGGAATAAATGCCTGCCTTGAATCAAATAGCTGTAACTTCCAGTTGTGTGACAAACCCATCAATTCCCTCTAGTGAAAGAATGAGAGCTAGAGTTTCTGTGGGTAGCTCTGGAATGTAATTATGTAATTCATTATATCATAAAGCTTATTTTTTGGATGTTAGAAAAGCCATGAGTACACATAATATTGAGACTCACCCATATATCCACTGTGACTGAGCACACATTATGCTTCTTAAATTTAATTAACTCAGTTACAAATATGTGTATATGTTACAATATATGTGTTATACAATATCGTATTCAATTATTTTTTAATTAAAAGAGACAAGAAACTGGTTAATTGGAGAAAATTATCAACTATATTCTCCAGTATGGACAATTCCAGAAAGCAATTTAAATGTGTTCCTGCACATGGGTTTCCATTGCTTGAGAAGCACAGGCAGCAAAAGCCGAAAGAAAAATAAACAAGCAACCCTTTTTGGGACTTTTCATACTTACACCAACTGTTGTTCTGTTTCCAGTCTTAGGAAAAACTGGTTATATAAACAACAAGAAGACACAGTACATTAAAGTTATAGTTAACTCAAAAGATTTCAGAGTTTACACACACAGCAGAATTATCATTATGCATAGCTGTATCCAAAAGCTGTATTCAAAACTTTATTCAAACCTTTAACATAGCAGAATTTATAAATGAATGTGACAATGATTATTGGTTTGGAACGCTTGTTTTCTTATCTCTCCCTAACATGGTAAATTATACACTGTGAAATACTTGTTAAATCACCTTCAAGGTATAATGATAAGATGAGATTTATCGACATGACAGTAAACTAATTTCAAATTGATTTATGGGAGTTCATTACATTATGAAATGTTTGTACTACATAACCACTTTATCAAAGCAAGCAATGAAGCTTATTTTCTAGCATTTATACCAGAACTGTTTATTTTTACTATATTATTTTTACAGGAACTCTTCGTGTGATCAAAGATTAATATTTACTTTGTATATATTTCATACTTTGTTCACAGAATATCATTCTGACCTAGTTGCCAGAGAAGATGTAGCTTTACTGGGAGCTTTAGATCACCCTTCATTTTACCCATTCTTTAATATTGGCCACAATGGAGTCCCTGTGGCCACTGAAGTCACAAAGAGAAAGTCCAATTCAGAATTNAAAAAAAAGGTCCTTTTCAAGAAGGCTACTCTTGACAGTGTCCATATTCACCACAGAACTCTTCACTTCCTCTGCCTCCTTAGCACAGCTGCCCACAGTGGTACTGATTTAGCTACTGATGGAAAAATGTCTTCACTGTTAAAGCTTTCCACCTGCTTTTCTGTACCTAACCCATCACCTCAGCTGTGGATATTTTTTTCCTTCTAAAATGTATTCAGAAGAGATAAGTAGAATTAAAATACCATTGTCCCTGAAATTTAAATTTGAATATTACGAAATCTTTGTGGATTGGCCTCTAGAGCTCTATGAAGTAGTCTGTAGACTTGAGTAGGGATATTAAGATGTGATTTAGTGAAGGTAGTGATGGTGTAGATCTTTAATATGCTTTCACACCTGATACTGTTAATTATTTGAACATTCTCCTACTGTAAGAGTATTTATCTGTATTACAATATTTTACATATAACATTCTATTGCTAAAGTTGCTGTCAACATTCATTATGGAGCTAGAGTAGTGACCAAGTAAAAGATCAAGTAAATTTAATTTGGGGTAATCTAAAGAAGGAATTATGTACTGGCATGGTACTTTTTTCTATCTCTTTCTATTTTCTTTTTTCAAACATTTCAACATTCAACAGACTGGTTAATTAATTAGTATCAAGCTTGCTGCTGACTAACAACAGCTTGTATACATGAAGTACTAATTAAACTGAAAAAAAATTACTAGTTTATCTCATTGAAATGGTTGTGTCACAATTCAAGCCTTATCCATAGAAAATTGGCACTTTATATATAAGAGATAATTTTTGTTATGGGCTAACATTTGCCCCAATTAATTATGCTGTCATTAGTTATGTATGGCATTAGCCACACACTTTGCTTCCTTGCCTGCTAAATTGCTATATAATTTTCTTTTATCCTTTATCTACTGAAAAATAAAAGATTAATCTAGAATACCCATTTATGTATGTATGGGCAATTACATGTACCATATGTCTTTCTTAGAAAAGTACCTTTTGACTCTGCGATTACTCAAACTGGTTTTTTATTTATATGGAAACTTTGATTCATCTTAGTGCTTTATCATTTATTATGAGAGAGGAATGGATTTAAGTGTCTCTGTCATACTCTGGTAGTAAAACTACAAGAATCTAAAGAAATTTAGATGACCAAGTCGAGATTCCTACTTTGGATTAAGCTGACTAGCTTTCTCATCCCACTGACTCCATTGACTAGAGCCTATTCTTGCAGCCTAGATATCAAGTTCACTTGTAGACAACAGAATTTAAGCGTCCAGCTATAGACCTGAAGCCTTCCCTTTCTGATAAAACTCTGTTTCTCCAAAGGCTTGAGGACTTGAAGTAATGAATGTTTTGAAGAGTTCACTGTCTGTTTCCTACTTTAAAAACATTGAGTATCCACATGTTAAACATCCTACTTCATTCATTATTAAAGGCTGTGCAAGCACAATGAAACCGTCATGTCCATGAAGGCAACAACAGTCCTAAATGTTCTTGCCCAGACCCCCAGAACTCCCCCCACCCTGCCCAGGGTCCAGGACTCCATGTTAACTCCCAGGGACCACTAGGTCCTGCTCCAAAAATGCCACTCGTCCACACAGCCCTGCCCTTCTGTATATTGATTTCAGATGTAGAGAAATTTTTCCCCTTAATATAAGGTGTGGTAATATTCAATATTTCCATGTCTAACCCATTCATGGAGCCCTACCAGAACCTCTCTCTTACATGCCCAGCACCCAGCAGGTCTCAGAAGACAAATGCTACTTACTCTATATAACGAAAAGTATCCTTCCTTGCTGAGGGAAAAAACATGAAAAAATACGATTACTCTGTAATGACAGGTTATGTCAAATTTGTTAATAACAGAACTTCAAAACTATATAGAACTTGGTTTTATTATTTTTACCTGAAAGAAAAAAATTGGTCCCTGGTATTCCTTTCTTTTAAAGCTGTTTATTAAAAATCTATCTTGCACTAAAGTAAAATTTGTTTCAAGTTAAAGTTACATTAAAAAATTTAACATTTATGTGGTTTTTATATGGGGACATTATCATAAAATCTGCTGCTACATAAGCATAAAATGTATCACTTATTGTGTTATACCAAATTCACAAAAGAATTTATTATTAAAATGCACAAAAAATAGTGCTTGCTCAATGTATTATATTGTAACTATATAATAAAGATGAAAATTTCAAATTTATATATATATATTTTTTCACAACTCACATTTCCAAACTGCAAGAATAATAAAGACATTTTCTCATAATGCAGTTGAACTGAATTTGATGATATATTTTAGAAGCCAAGTTTTAGCTAAAAATAATGTATAATATTATGACAGAAATTACCATTAAAATGCATTAAAGACAAAATGTTGCAAAAATACTGATATAAATTTAGTATTTTTTATAAATAAATTTTATCATTCTCTTTCTTTATTTTCACACATCCAGGATAGGGAAAGTGTCATGATGTCATTAAAAAGATAGTTAGTAAATTATATTAGAAACAGAATTATTCCTCCTGCTATAGACTTCATTGAAAAGAAGTTGTGCAACATGAAGTCTGCCTAATATATTAATACTTTATATATATGTAGAGTATAATTTATATCATTTAAATTAAACATCTGTCTCTGTAGGTAACACAATCTACCAATTATACAATTCTTTTACTCTTCAGAACTGATTTCAGATCACAGTCTGTAATGAAGGTGATATAAATGGAGATAAAGAACATTACCTATGCATATCTTACATGACACAATGGTACTGAAACAAATTAAGAACTCAGTGGACGAAAGACCAGCCTTTGAGAAAGCCATAAAAGTACTAAAGTATGGTTGAAAATAAAGAAATACCCAATACTTTAAAAGAATGTACTGATAGAGATATAAATAGGGTAGAAACAGTCATTTTAAAAATCAGTATAAAAGATAAGACATTCCTGTTTCCAATGAATACAGTGGTTATAAATATGCTGCCATATATTCATACATTTATAGCCTATAAAATAAAACACAGTGAATTCTATTGTGTGTAAAAACTACAAGTGAAGATGGAAAAAAACGCAGGAAATATATTTTATGTCTTTCTGTTTAATTTTTTTTTTAGAAAGCCTTCTAAATTAATGGGTTTTTTAAAAGTTTAGTATTACCTTTCTTTATTGCTTTAATTAGTAGTTATTATAAATCTATTTCTGTTAATGCAACGTATTATGATACAAATCACATGCACAAAAGTGGTAGGTTTGGAAATGTAATTTTGGATGGAAAGTCTATTTGTGGTTTCATATCTACATATTTACACAATCAACATACATTACAAACATATACAAAGCCTAACATAGAATTAAAGTTACATGTTGCTTAATTTTTTTTTTTCTTCAAATAGCATGTATTTTTTTTTTCTTCAAGGAAGCACCTTGCTCCAATATAATTCAATAAATAAAGTATATTACTACTCAAACTATGTTCCTCGGGGTGAAGAACAAAACACAGAACACAACCTGAGAAAAAGTATCCATTACCAGGAAGCACAATTAGCAGTAAAACTAGCCAGCAGTTTGAAGTACTGATAAAAGTAGTTTATCCCATCAGAGTATTCCTTGATGAAGGGTAATTCGGTAATAAAGGTTAGAGAAGTTATTTTGAAAAACTCTTCTATATAAAATACACATTTTTCTGAATATGCATAGGTATACAGGATTTTTCCATTGCTTGAATATTCTCTGGAATATGGAAAAGGGATATTAGGTTATATGAGATTTTCACTTTGTCTGGATTGAGAGTCAGTCTATATTCTTGCATTGAAAAGAAAATGACAGACCCTCGAGATATTGCATGTTTGGTTTGAGTACAGTTCTGATCTGCATGATTTTAAAATATTTATGTTCCTATCATAATGGTGGAATCACACTACAGCAGTATTCTCTTGTCCTGAGAACTTGCAATTCATAACCCCTGTCTTAATGAGTAAATTATCCATGACTAGCCTTGAGAATTCCTCTATTATATGCCACAGTAAACATTTAAAATTATTTATTTTCTCTTTAAGAATATGTTACAGTTATAAAAATTTCTCTACATGCACTCAAGAAATACACTTATTCCTCGTCCTGGTTTTGGCCAGCACAAGGTTAATTTTTGCCATGGCCAGGAGGGGGCATGGCTGGGATCCAGAGATTGTTCTATACTACCTCATGTCATTGCCAGGGGCAGGGGGAAGGAAGTCTTTTCCAGTTTGAGGTAATATGGGATGGTCAGGTAATGGTGAACATTTGCATAGGAATCACTCACCTCTCTTACACATTTTTGTTAATATTGTTGCTGCTACTGTTCATTTTCTCATCACATTGCTGTTTCCCGGAAATTGTTCTTATCTCAACCTGTGATCATTACTTTTTGTGCCTCCAATTCCCCTTTCCATCCCTCTGCAGACAGAGGGGCAGAGGGAGAGGGGGAATGAGGAAACAGCATATGTTTCGGACTGGTTTCAATGGGAATATTAAATTGAAGAATACCATTCCTAACCATGAGAATCTTAAAAAGAACAAAAAATGGTACCTGTTTTATACAGCATTAGTGGCTTTTATAGTCTCTCAACTACACATTTTAGACATAGAATGAGGAGGAAAATCTGACAAGAGTAGTAAAAGAGTAACTTTGCTTGTGATTATCCATGTTGGTTATTCAATTAATGGGGACAGGTAAAATGGGAAACACAGAAAGCTGGCTTTGAGGATGTGAGTTCTCTGAGATGCAACCAAAATCTACTGTGTGGAGGTTTTGTTCAGTTCATGTGATCCGTTCTCCCACACCTGCCTGATGATCTCCAAAGTTTCTTGCTTACTGTGCACTGACTTTTCAATGGAATTGTCATTTCAATTGATGAATTCATGAAACATGAAGTAAAGATGTGCTCCCTGGTTACCTGATATGACTTCTGGTAAGGCACCAATGTCCTTTTTAAAGAGTCAAGATCTATGCCAGTAAATAAAGAACATCATTACAGAAAGAAAACAGAGAAAGTAGGCTTCTGAGCCAGAGGACCCTGAAGCAACATCCCAGAAGAAAGAGAAAGAAAGGAAGAGTCATTTTTTTTTTCTTTTCAGTTAGTTTTTGTCTTTCTTTGAATCTTGATCACTGTATATGTATACACCTAAGTCTCCTTCTTGCAAATGATACTAGATTTCTAACAGAAATTTATGGCTATAACATAAACCACTGATGTAGTACTATACAGATGGCAGCATATATCTTCTGCATTTGCACATGTTCAATTCCTGTTTTGGTAACAAGGAAAGACAGAGTTATTAAATCTGTAAAGCTTTGCAGAAAAAGGAAGAGCAAAGAAAAGTCTTGCTTTTTGAGTCAGGGCAAGCATAAGGATTAGGATGAAATAAATGCAGAAAACATCATAAATTTTGTTTCCCCAGAATGAATTCTATGGAGATCATAGGTACAAATTGGACGTCTCAGATTAGCTTGCATCTGTGTGAGGGGTGTCTCCCTTTCCCCTCCAACAGTGATCTCTCTGAAAAAAGACAGCCTGTGGTATATAACCTTACCAAAAGCAGAGCCTAGCTAATTAGAACAAGGCAGATGATTGAAGAGTGCTTGGTTTTCAGAGACTAATGCACAGCTCTAGGTGAGCAATAGGTAGTTGGTTACTTGGCTTTATCCCAGCCATTTTCTTATACATTTTTTTTCATTTAGTAAGTCATGCTTAATAGGAGAGTTTAAAAAGTCTAGATCTAGTCTAGATCTTTTATAAACTTCACTGATATATTAATAAAAACCTCTTTAATGAAAACACATATTATAATTTTTAAGCAATATTGTATATAATTTCTTTGAATGTGATAATCTTTTCCTCCACAAGCTCTAACTGAAATTAACCCAAGCCTTTTCTTTTTTGCGTTCAGTGATCTATACACATACTGGGATGTAGTCCAATTCAAACACATTTAAAGGATTAAAATAAAAAATTGGTTTGAGGATTTAAACATCAGTGAATTATGTCAAAGCTTAAAGAGATCCTCTGATCATACTGGAAGCCAATACCTAAGTGCTGAGGATGCTTTGAGGTTCAAAATGAACCTCGGCTGGCTGACTGATTTTAAGGATTAAGTAAAACTTGGTGTACAGACCCCACTATAAAATACCCTGAAGGACCAAGATTAAGATTTGTGATGTCTAACATGACACTAGAATGTGTCCATATCTCTAAGCAAGTAATTTTCAGTCTTTTTAATATAATCAAAGTTAAAAAATAGGCACTGTTGGAATCTTTTAGAAGTACCTGTCTGGTCTGAGATTGGCACTTTAAGATGAGACCAACTGAATCCCAGAAATGTCTGCTTCTTTCCACTAGCATTGCAAATATCATGTAATCATCATTCTTAAAAGGCGCCCAATCTATTTAAGTGTACTGCCAGACTTTATACTTATAAATTGCCAGTTTCCTACTCTTTTTACTAACAAGAACAAATATTAACTGTTAGCTTGTAAATTCTGAACATGTAGATAGGAAAATTGCTGAAATAAGCTTTTACTCTTGAAAACAGGTTTCCCAGTAAGGCTGTGGACTTAGACAGCCCTGGAGATTTTTAGAACTCAACCACATGAAATCTGGAGCTGAGCTTTGACATTTACCCTGGTTTGAGCAGGAGGTTGGATTAGATGACCTTCAAAGATCACTCCAACCAAAGACTTTCTATGGTTCTAAGAATAATAATGTCAGCTCCAGTAAAAAGAACCCACAGATGTTTGATTAATGCAGAGCAAAAAGGCTGAAATAGAAGATATTACTATTGCTGCATAAATATTTTTTATAAAACAAAATATTTATGCATATTTCAGTTTCCTTAATGTATGAAACATTCTACTCTTAGCAAAATGAGAAACTGATAAACTCATGATTTTAAGTACAGAATGTGGCATAGAATGAGATTAGATATATGCT
This sequence comes from Edolisoma coerulescens, assembly GCA_013397115.1. Taxonomy (NCBI): domain Eukaryota; kingdom Metazoa; phylum Chordata; class Aves; order Passeriformes; family Campephagidae; genus Edolisoma; species Edolisoma coerulescens. The sequence continues at coordinate 1,887,227 of VWZW01013753.1, read as the reverse complement.
AATTAAGTCAATTGTGTTCAAAGGCTTTCTACAGTATGTTGAATGTAATTTGAAAAGGAAACTTTTGGCCTTTGCTCTTTTCTGTGAGCCCTCATGAAAAGAAGAAATGATTTTCATACAGGTTTTTATTCTTTTAGTAGGGGCAGAAGAGGAAGGATTTGGTTGAAGATTGTAGGATTGGTGAAATTTCCATATTTGACAATGTAGTATTAAAATTTCTAGATATTATATATTAAAAAGTGTTTTATTCCCAATCCCTAAAAAATATTTGTCAATTAATATTTAATGTTCTTTCATATTTCTGAAACATCAGGAATCCAATCATAATAAAGAATTCTAATTATTTTGAAAGAGACAAGGCAGAAGTGTTCCACACATTTTTCGCCTCTGTCTTCAACATGGATGACAGAGCAAAAGGGTCTCAGTGCCCTAAACTGGAGGACCAGGACTGTGAAAATTATCAACTCTTAACTGACTCTGAAATTGTGGGAGATCTGCTGCTCCAGCTGGATCCCTAAAAATCTACAGGGCCTGATGGGATTCATCCAAGAACCCTCAAAGAGCTGGCTGATGTCACCACAAAACTTCTCTCAATGATTTTTGAGCCATCTTGGGAATCCAGAGAGGTCACAGCTGTCTGGAAGCTGCCAAACACCTGATTTTCAAGAAGGGCAAGAAGGACGACTCTGGAAACTACAAGCCTGTCAATATCACTTCAGTGCCTGGTACAATCATGGAAAAGATTATTCTGGGAGGCGTTGGAAAACACCTGAAAAACAATGCAGTCATTGGTCACAGCCAGCACAGATTAATGACAGGGAAGTCCTGCTTATCAAACCTGATTTCCTTTCATGACAGGGTAACTCAGATACTTGATCAAGGAAAGCCAGTCGATGCAACCTTTTTGGATTTCAGTAAAGCTTTCAGTGCTGTCTCTCACATGATTCTTCTGGAAAAACTGTCCGGCACATAGCTGGATAAACACATCATGGGATGGGTGAGCAACCGGCTCATGGGTTAGACACAAAGGGTTATAGTGAAGGGTGACGTCAGACTGGTGAGTTGTCACTAGAGGGGTTCCACAGAGCTCCATCCTTGGCCCTGTGCTCCACATCTTCATAAATGACCTTGATGCAGGACTGGAAGGGATATAAACAAGTTCACAGACAAAACAAAACTGGGAGGAGCTGTTGACTCCCTTGAAGGCAGACAGGTCCTGCAGAGAGACCTTGACAAATAGGAGGGCTGGGCAACTACCAGCTGTATGAATTTTCACAAGGGAAAGTGCCAGATTCTGCACCTGGGGTGGGGCAACCCTGGATTTACAGACTGGGGAATGAGAGGTGGGAAAGCAGTGCCAGCAATGGCGCCAGGGGGTCCTGGTCAATGGCAAGTTGAACACCAGTCAGCAGTGCCCAGGAGTTGCCCTNCCTGCAGAGAGACCTTGACAAATAGGAGGGCTGGGCAACTACCAGCTGTATGAATTTTCACAAGGGAAAGTGCCAGATTCTGCACCTGGGGTGGGGCAACCCTGGATTTACAGACTGGGGAATGAGAGGTGGGAAAGCAGTGCCAGCAATGGCGCCAGGGGGTCCTGGTCAATGGCAAGTTGAACACCAGTCAGCAGTGCCCAGGAGTTGCCCTCCTGGCAGCCAGGAGGACCAGCCCTGTCCTGGGGGGCATCAGGCACAGCATCACCATCCGGGCATGGGAGGGGATTGTCCCGCTCTGCTCTGCACTGGGGCAGCCTCACCTCGAGTGCTGGGGGCAGTTTTGGGTGTCACAATATAAGGAAGACATTAAACTGTTAGAGAGTGCCCAAAGGAGTGCAACAAAGATGGTGAAGGGCCTTGAGGAGTAGCCACAAAAAGAGTGGCTGAGGGCACTGTTCATCCTGGAGAAGAGGAGACTGAGGGGAGGCCTCATTGCAGTTACAGCTTCCTCATGAGGGGAAGAAGAGGGGCAGATACTGATCTCGCTGGTGACCAATGACAGTACACGAGGGGATGGTCTGAAGTTGTGTCAGGAGAGGTTTAGCTTGGATATTAGACAAATGTTCTTCCCCCACAGGGTGGCTGGGCACTGGAACAGACACCCCAGGGAAGTAGTCACAGCATCAAGCCTAACAGAGTTCAAGAAACTTTTGGACAATACTCTGGATCACATGATGTGGGGGATGGGGACGTGAAGAACCAGGAGCTTGACTCGCTGATCCTTGAGGATCCCTTCCAAGTCAGAATATTTTGAGTTTCTGTGAAAGAGATTGTAGCTATTAAATCTGTCAATTTGCACTTACATTTCCAAAATATTGACATCTTGTTTCTGAATTTTTTATCAGAAAGTTACATTTTTTTGAATGGATGATGTTATTAATATTATAACCTAGTTTAAGACAGTAGCAAACAATGATGAGAAGCCACATCCTGATTAAATATTATTATGTATTTAGAGATAGATATTCTTACCTCTTCAATCACTTCTTGTTATGAAATATTCAAAAATTGAAATCTAGCACTTGATTTAACCTACCTAAATATAGATATTTAGTATCATCCTGGATAAGTGGCTGAAAAAAGGTGGAAAGTGTGGAATTTCAATTGGTAAATTTTCCACTGGTAATCCTGTGCTGGAAAGCTTCAATGAAGCAGAAAGCAACAGAAATTGCGGAAAGACTATTTGACTGTTGGCTGAAGATGAGTTTGACTGAAAAAACAAATTTATTTGCAGCCAAATTTTTTTCCCATCCCATTTCTGAAAGAGAATGGGGGAGCAGGACAGGGCGTGGTGGGGAAGAGGATCTACATACATAAATATTCTCCTTTTGATAACCAAAATCTGTCTGAATCCAATAGGTAGGACTTGGGCACTTTTAATGAGTAACATATTGCAAATAAATTCAACACAACAGAATTTCTAAGTAGACAATCATATTCAATATGGTAATGCTGCTCTGGATCTTAATGAGCATACACTGGTGATTACCAAATAATGTTAGGAGTTCTTGCCATATGGAAAGTTATCTCCAGTGGTTACAATGACTTCATGCAGCTGTCACTGCAAAGTGGCCAGCACCAGAATTACTCTCTTTTCAATCTGTTGGGGAACTTCAAAGGCAAGATACCATCAACATGGATTATTGTTTTTCAATATTACACTCCATACAGATAAGAAACTGTTGCAGACAGTCACTTATAAAGTCTTATATTACTGAACCTTGAAATGTCCATTTCTATAATTAATCCTTAATTTCAAAAGAAAAAGGAAAAAGAGAATACAGAAGACATGTACAGATATTGACTGTATATTACATAAGACTTCTCTGCATATACACGAAGATGATCTGTCTAATCTCTCAGTGGCAGCACATTTTGTCCTTATGTAGCACTTTTTGTGAATAGGTCCAAGAAGAGAGCTCTTTTGTCATGAGCGAATTAATGAAATGCATAGAATCAGGGCTATTTTGCTGCTACAACCAGGGGCATTGATTTTCAGCATGTGAAAATTTCCTCCAGGACAATATATGCATTTAATCCCTGGTTTCAGAGACAGTTAAAGGTTGTGTGTCTTTGTTGCTAAAATTTAGTTTTGTGGTAAGATCACAACGGTTTCACATTTGGGTAAGAGACGTCACAGGTAGGGAGATAATGTGGAGTGGTAGTGCTGCAATAGTATGGGAACAATGAGTAGGAGTGCTCTGGAGGCAAATGCAGATACCATTAGAAAGGAGTCAGTGGCAGTTTTGCAGGTGTTAAGGTCTAAGGGATAGTGCACCTTAAGTAGTGTCAGGGGACTGAAAATATTAGGATGAGTTGATGCAGCTTCATGACCCATGGGAATCCTTAGCTAGCACAGTGGACTTTCTTAATCTTGCTCTCTTCTTTTACATCTTGTGTCCTTATTTGGCAATCTGTCTACACTGTGGCTTGTTACTGTGACCTCCTGCTCACTTTGCCTGCTGCTGTGAAGCTGATTTGAGCCTTGCTCTGCAAGCCATATTTATAACAATAGAAGTTATTGTTGTAATGGGGAAATCACCAGAAGTCAGAAGAAAGGGTGATTTGAAAAGACAAGCTACAAGAAAAATCAGTAAATCTGGAAAATACAGGGACTATGGAACTGCTAAACAAATTCAGACATGTTTACTTAATTGTTTTTGCTCTGTCATTAGATCAGAATATGAGACAGGAGCACACTGGCAGCATATTTTCTGAGAGCTATTACTGGGAACACAGTGCTTGCTCTTTGAAGGTCTGCAGGTGGATAACAGAGCCCTGGCCTGAGGCTGGGCTATCTGAACTGCCATGAGTGTCTGGGCAGAATGTGCAAAATAACTAGGCATGACAAATAATAGAGCAAGTATGTAACAAAATTATAGATAGTGCTATGAGGAATGAAGAGATTTCACAGATGGTTAAAGGAAATTATGTGGAAGTCAGCCAAACTTCACAGATATTTGGAGAAGATGTTTAAGGATCTTTTGGAGAACAGCGTCTTGCAGAAGCAGTGGTGCTTAAGTTACCATATCAGCAAAACAATGCATGAAGAAATCACTGTGTCTTAGTATGTAGCCATAACAAACTCGTTCATCACAAGCAGGGTGAAAAATTGTCTTGTGAAAGATATGCAACTTCTATTGATTCTTTACTGTAGATGGATAGACAAATGAAAGTTTAAAGACTGTTAGGGTGAAGTTCAAAAAATGATATATATGTAAAAGACCCTTAGACTGCTATCTTCTTCCCCAGGCAGTAATGTTTCAAAACAGCAGTTTGTTCACTTGTTAATTCATTATTTCTCTCTTTCTCTCTCTCTTTCTCTATTTCTCTATTTCCCTCTTTCCTTTTGTATTGTTTTCTTTTATTTCCAAGTTGAAGGGTCCTTTTTTTCCAGGGTGTGTTTATTTTTCTTAAAAAGTACAAATAACTTATCAGTAGTTATTTCACAGACCTGAAAATGTTTCAAATCTCTTTGTACAACACAAACTACACAAACCAGGATGTTTGTAACATAACAGGAATTACATGTTATAATAAAATAATAAATTAACAGAATCCCTAAAATCAGTAAGTATTCTAACATGGTAGTAATCCTGAAAATTTTATTTCTAAAAAAAATTGAAAGGAAACCAATTGTGGTATAACCAACTTTTCCTTATTTTCAGAGAAAAATAATAAAAAATTAAAAGATTATTTTTATTGAAAAATTGTAGTTTTATTCAGGGAAAGGAGAAAGTAGAAATCTCTGACTGAAAAATATGAGAAGAGCAATACTTTTTCTTCTCTTCTATATTCTGTTTTGTCCCTGCCCTCCAAAAGAAGCAAATGAGATAAGGAAAGAGAAAATGAAAGAGAAAATAACAATACTGTCCTTACTATTGATGCATGAAAATAATGGAAGACATATTCAGACAAAAAAAATTCCAAATTTTAGTGATGTGTTTATGGAACTTCTTTTGTCTTAATGAACTTTCAGTTGACAAAATTTTCACTACCACTGGTAATGCATCTAAAAATTGCATCTAGGGTAAAAAAACTTTCTTATTGTTTCTGAAATGTCTTTTTCTTCACCAACTAACCCTTGTAAAGCCACATCATTCCCTGTGATCATCATTTTGAATGCACAAGAAATTAATTTCCATCATAAGTTATAAAATGTCTAGTTCCTTTTTCAGGCTGATCTTCAAAATGGAGTTATCAGCTGGAAAGAGATCAATAATTTCAGGTCACTGTCCTTTGAAAATTTTTCTCAGGTGACTGATAATTAATAGGTCAGAGAAGAACCTGTTCTCTCATAGATGTAAAAGGTTAATGTTATCCTTAAAACCCCAATTCAGTTAATTTAAGACAAACATTACTTTCTAAAGGTTAGGGAAAAATGCATCTTTTACACAAGAAATTTTACTTTATCACAGAATACCATGGACCTAAACAATAAAGTTTCAACTGGTTAAAATCTTTTTGTTTTGCAACAGAGAAGACAATATGTATTACACTGCTGGTGAAGTTTTATTTCAAAATATTTCTGTGCATTTTTGCTCTTCTTCACATAAACAAATCCCTTGAACGATTTTGTCAATTGAAAGGTAAGTCAAGTTCCTTAAGCTCTATCCTAATAAAATGACAAAAATCCCTTGATTTTTCTTGCTACCATTGTATTCTTGCTTTGCCTACATTTACTAAATATAGACATTATGTAAGATACCACTCCCTTTATTTCTCTTCTGCAATGAAATTCTGGAAGCTAAGAATGCTCTGAAGGATCTAGTCCTGACCTACTTCCTTGTAGCATCAAATTTTGATATTTCTTCTGGTTTTAGTATAAGCTTGGAGAACTTCGGATCAGCTATCTTTGTGGTCTTTTCTAATGAACTAATCTTAAATCTCTTCTTCCTCCTCATATGACAAGTTGTTTATCCGTAAATGAAACTGAATATGGGAATGAACAAATGGAGTGTGTCACCATGATAGATAATATCTATCAATTGTGTGTTTGTTTGCAGATTTGTGGATTTTGATGATGGTATTACTGCACCCTGAACTGCACAGAACTGCTGCCTTGTTCTTGTATCACCTCAGGCATCACATGAATAGATTCAAACCTATTATAATCCTGCTATCATAAAAGAGAAGAAAATAAAATAAAATTACATTGTTAGATTACTTGCAAAGAGGACACTTGGGAATATTTTATATTAATGTATTTCTATAGAAGAAGAAGAATATATTAAAGAACTTCCCTTGGAGGAAGAATCTTTTAAAATTCAGCTGCTTTCATTATTACATAATAGAGGGTCTGTTTACCTCTGCAGAATAAACAGCAGTTCTATTTCCATGGCAAATTGTATCATCATAAGAAGATAACCCCAGTTCTTAGTGTTTTGAGTGCCACAGAGGGGATTTTTAGTGCTAGTTTTGGGCCAGCCTCCTCAGGAGCACGTTGGCATGTACAAGCTTCACAACACCTTGCGTGGATTGATTCTGTGTCCCACAGAATATTATTGTGACTCCTGTGAATAATCTGCTCATTGGAAAATGAATCATCTTTTTAAAGGTTAAGATTCATTATTGTTGAATACACATAAAATGTTATTTTAAGAGAATCTTGTTTTCAGATTTTATATGCATGTATATATGTATGCATATATGTATTTGTTTAAATGTATTAATGAGTTGTACGAACAACATAGATATTTTTAAGAGAAGGCCTAAAAATTTTCCATGAATCTCAACAATTTCATTCATTTGCCAAGATTTTAATTTGGTTGTGTAGTAATAAATAATGTTCTACCTCACCCTTGTGAAAAACACCTACTCAGACCCATCTACTTCAGTTACCTTTCACACATTTTGAAGTAGGTACACTAGGCTCCTTTCTTGCCATTTAGTTTCCTTTCTCTTATGGCCAACTATTCACAGAGATCCAAAGTTTAGGCTGAATGTCCTTTCTCAAGGACGTCTGATGCTTACTTTGTTCACAAAGACAATTCACAGATGTAAAATGACAGCTGCCCATGTGGGGAGGCCAAAAGAAATATACTGCAAACTCGAGAGCAGGTTTAGAGATAATGTTAAAACTAGTTTAAGCCTAATCACATTAAATAAAAGATCAGGTTATATTTCTGCTTATTTTTACATATTCACATTCACCTGTGTCAGAAAATACACTTGTAGCTTCTCTGACTCTCTCTACAGTGTGCAGTATGTTTCAAGACAAAGTCTGTAGGAAAAATCAAATACTGTTTTACAAGAATACACATAAATGTACACAAATATATGCATAAGCACATAGGTAGCCCTAGAAATTAGTACCACATTTTAAACAGAAACAAAGGACAAATGCATTATAAAATTGTTAACTGTCCACAGATGGAAGTATTCATCAAAATATTAAAGTCTGAAGTCTAGGAGAGTTCTCAATTCACTCTTACAGAATGACAAGTAAGATTTTCTTATGGGGAGCAGATTGCAATGATCAGCAAAACTAAGTTTGAAGGAGACCATCTGTGGCATTTTAGCCAAGTAAGATTGTATTGCCTTAGCTAATAACAGGCTACTAACAGAATTTGCAAGGCCTCAGGAGTGAAACTTGTCAGGCATGGTTTGCCTGAACTTTCCTTGATGTTTCTGGAGCTTTGATCTCATTTGGTTTACCTTCAACAGATTTTTCTTTTTAAAGATTGGGTAGCTATGACTACCATTTGTTTTATTTTTCATTATGTTTGTATAGAAAAAGTGTAGTAGTAACAATAAGTAGTTATTCTGTGCCAATGAAATATTTATGAATATGATAATGATATAGTGTAGAGGCAAACAGGCTTAGCTTGACAGCAGAGAATTTGAAAAATGTAGAAACAGGATACAGCGTAGAAAAGTACAACAGAGGATGATAAGGAACACAAGCTGACACTGGAGGTGTTTGGTTAAAGAAATGCAGAGCTAGAAGATTGACAAAACAAGTTTGAAAGTAAGAAAGACAATAAAGAATAACTGTTTAACTTTAAATGCACCATATATATAGTAAATTCAAGCAGACAGTGATGTTAAAAATCAGTGAAGAGAGAGTATGTTGTGGAACTTTTCTTGAAAACAGGCCAGTAAAAACAAAAGAGAAATGAGGAAAGGAAGAAAAAAAAAACAGGCAGGAGAAGAAATATATCACCATTTTGGTCTTTGCAGTGCAAGTGCAGGACCTGGAGCACAGATGACTTGCTTCAACCATTATCTATACCCAGCCCTGCCTCTCCTGTGTTCTTGCTTGCTTGAGGAACATGGGTGCTGTCAATCTCAGGGTACGAAGGGGTATAGAAAAAGGGGACCATTACATATAATAATTTTAACTACATTATTATTATTATTATTGCTACAATTATTATGGCTGTGTTTTGTTTTTCTGTAAAAGAATTATAGTCTAGATTGAAATCTGAGCTAACAAATTTTCTTTGAATAAATTTTTAAGATTTACATGTTGCTAAAAAGTCAGATATTTGGGGTTACATATAACGTCTACTTTCTTTTTGCTCATAGAAATACTTTCTGTATAATGGAACTGGAATTCCAGTGGCATATATTGTTATTTTGCACTTAACTTGCTGTAAGACTGCTTATTATGCAAAGTCAATAGATTATACTAGGAGCAACCATATAGGAATTATATCAAACTTTCAGTAGATGAACAGGCATCAGGTAATGCTTTTCACTTATGACGACATGAATCAGACATTTTTCAGAGAGACAAAAATAACAGTATTTTTTGAATGGGTATGTCTGCCTTAACGCTTTTCAGTCAAGCACTCAAATTTTAAGGTGTCAGCTTTATAGTTACCTACAGTTATAGTACTTTATAGTACAATAAAGGCTGATAATAATCAAAATACATAATTAAAGCCCACATTATGTTGTCAAAATACCTTAAAAATTATGTGCCAGGCAGTGTCTTGGAGAATGTTTCTGATTTACCAAAATATGGGCATTGATCTAATATCGATACCCAACTGAGACGGACAAGAACCCTCTAACAACTTAGAGTTAGAAGATGTATGTTTATTTTGGTGCCAGGCACATGCGTGGGATCATTCCCTAATACACAGTGCCCAATTACAAAGCGATACAAAGCTTATTTATCTACAAGAGTTCTAAATATTCAAGATACAAATGCATATTTGTAACATTGACACCTCCCATTCCCCGCTTCATATGATAATTAGCTGAAAAGTCATTAAGCATGCATGGTTTGTTCCTTGAATGAGTCGGTGGTCCCATTATTTGGGGGGAGGTCGAAGGTGATGAAGTAAAACTCATCTCCTTTGCTTTGACCTTTCTACCTTCCTGGTCTTTGACAAGATATATTATCCCTGGAGGACTCCCAGTTCCTGCCCTCATCATTTCAGAATGGGACCTCAAATAGAAAAATTAGTAATTGTCTGCATTTCTTTAGATCTATTAATCAGTGTTTTCTATTTCTCATTATAGGCACAGCTGAACAAATGTAACATGGCAAGCAATCAGTTACATCTCAAAAGCTTATTTCAGGCCTACTTCTCTAACTAATCATTAACTTTGTTAATTAACTCTAGCTGGGTTTGCTTATTAAATCTATTTTAACTGATTTCAGCAAAGCTAACCTTTAACCTTTAACCAAAATCTTAATTTTTAAAACTCCGTATTTCACTTCCATTAAGGAAAGAGTTGTTGAACTAATTGTTTCCTTCACTGAGTGTCCCTCAAAATATTATTGAGGTGAACAGCATGATTTCCTTTAATTTAAACAAGTTTAAGTTGGTTTCTTAATGATGATTCATTCTAAGCATAAACACATGATACCATTTTATATTTAGTGTGTGTCCTGGTCCTGGCCAGGACAGTGTTAATTTTTGGAGCAGCAGGGAGGGGGCATGGTTAGGACACAGAGGTTATTCTGTACCACCTCATGTCATTGCCAGGGGCAGGGAGAACAGAGTTTCTTCCTAGGAGAAGGGGTTCCTTCGGGTTTAGTGAATGGGCAGAGGGAGGCATCTGATATTGTCTATTTTCTGGGGAAGTTTGGTGTGAATTGATTCTTTTTTTGTACCTTCTCTCATTAGTATTGTTGCCTACTGTTTCTTTCCTTATCTTATTGCTGTTTCCAGTAAATTGTTCTTATCTAAACCTGTGATCTTTGCCTTTTGTCCCTTCAATTCCCCTCTCCAGTGCACTGCAGGGAAGGGGAAAGAGAAGCAGTGAATGGTTGTAGTGGAAGTACTAAATGGAGAATACTATTCCTAAACCACAACAGTGGGATACCCAGGAAGACCAGCAACTGCCCCCTCTAGAATGCTGAAGACTGTCTATAGGTCCTCTGCTGCATCTCTCAGTTGCATGCAGGTGCCTCCATAACTTCAACAGCAAAAGACACCAATGTTTATGTTACCACATCATTCCTAAGTGTCTGACTTCCAGAGTGCCATACAGAGACAAATGTTCCGTTTCTATTTCCCAAAGTTGCTTACATTTTGTTATATTTTAAATTAAATGTTATAGCACTATTTGGATGAGAAGTATGGATGTGAGTCAGAAAGTAATCACACAATTACTTAAAGTGGTACTTCTTCTTATTAAAATAATTGTATCTGTTGGTCAAACCCTTAGCACTGGATCAATGTATTGGATCAAACTCCAAATACTCAGCAACTCATGTTCTTGTACTTTAGGCCAGTCAATTCGATTAAAATGCTCCCACTATTTATGATTAAAAGCCCTCTGCAGACACTGAATGTGCTTACTGGCTGGAGCTGACATTCTTAAATATGGCATGGGTATTCTTTTGTTTTCTTATTCCATTTATTGATGTGACACATGTTTTAGCTGTTACCTTAAAACTTACATACTCACTTAAAAAAGGAGACTTTGTGTCCTCCACTGGAGGGGAACTCTCCACAGACAGAATCTCCAGAACGTTGCATGAAAATCCATCTGTGGGCTGTTCAATTCTGCATGAAAGTGGGATGTCCAGCATCTGAAAGGATGGTGGCAATTACTTTCTACCTATATTCTTCTCTTTTCTCCATCTTGGTTAAATAGCTATTTTATTATGCCATTTGTTGTCCGGCCTTTTCATACTCAGAGCCAAAAAGAAACCTACATCATCTCTCTCTTCCCTCATCCCAGTAAAGGACATCTTGTTTATTGAATTTTAAGTTATTTGTGTTTACTTACCAAAAGAACTGGAAAAGTGACCTTATCACATACCAAGACGTCTCTGATTAATTTTTAAATTTTCTGTTATCTGCATGCATGTATACAATACAACTAGATGACATCCATAATATTGTTACCATATGCCTTCCCAAGTATAGAAAGTAAGACAGAATTTTAATAAACAATATTTTACATTCTTTTAGCTCAGAAACTTGACCAGTCATTTTTGAACTTTAATAGGACCTTTTTCTGGTATAATACAAGAAAGATAACTCTATGTGCATCAAATGAGTGGATTATGACTCTTCAAAAGTTAAAGTTCATCTCTGCAATTAAATCAACTCTGACAAAAACAGCAGCTTTGGAAAAAGGTCATGCGTGAGTGCTGAGAGGCTGCAATCCAAAGTAACTGAGATAAACAGCAAATGAACTGACTAAGGGCTTGTAAATCTAGTCCTTCCTGTGTATTTGCTGACAAAGTCATGGTGTTATGGCAAGGAAATTTTTAAATAAATTTGGAAAGGGAGCTGAATTACATGGGGTGTTATTTGCATTGCAGACACTTAGTGGAAATCTTGTTTGTCAATGACAAAAGTTCTATTATATTTTTCTTTCTACTTTTTAAAAAGTGTTTCCAAATGTTAATGAAGCTAGAAATGGGTCTTAATGTATTCAGGAAAACAAAGAACAGGTTTTATGGAAGACAGCACCTTAAATGAGAAAAGATGAAATGTAAGATTACATTTTAAATAAATGTGCAAGGCAAAAATGGGGGCACAATTGGGGTTTTTAAAAACCTGGTATATTAAATCAAACTACAATAATGTGGTCTTCAACAATACGGGTTCAAAAATTAAAAGATTTTTTTGAATTGAATTAATTTTCCTTTTATAATTATAGTTTTCATTATTCATTGAAGTACTTGCAGCAGAATTTCAGAGGAAAACAAAAGAACATATTTCTCAACTTTCCAAAATCAAGACTCCTTCAAAAGATTTACGTGGTCAGGTAAATCAGTAATAACGTGCACAAGAACTAATAGGAGAGGGTTCTGGGGAAACTAGCATGCAAAACTGCTAGAGGACATACAGCCTCATTTCATCCAGTGTTTTGCAGGAGATAGATAAACCTTTAAGTAGGAATAGATCTGGAATATAAATAATACAAAAAGAAATTTTGTACACTGATGATATATAGTGTGTGAATATGTTAAACAAACATACAAAAGAATCTAGCATCCTGTAAAAAGACAATATAAAAAAACCCCATGTTCAATTTTTAGAACAAATCTGCACCTAGATATAGTTAAAAAGGAAATCAGCAGCACCTGAGGTAAATGTTGTTTGGTTTTTCCCTTGCCACATTTATACCACCTAAATATTTCCTGGAAAGGTAAACTTGTTCATTGTGTGGAGTGGTATGAATTTTTTCCACTGTGGCCAACAGAGAAAAGACGTTTTGTGATATGACTTCAGCAGCTCTGCTGGAATACATTAATGGACTGACATTTCATTTCCTGTTAGCTGACTAAGCATTTCAGTTTTTATAGCACTTTTTCATTACCATTTATTTTGTCTTTGAATAATGTGTCTCAATGAAACATGCTCAAACAAACTGTCAATATTTTATAGAGATTTATTTTGCCCTCAAAGTACTATGCTCTGTGATGAACTTGTTCTTTTCATACCTCCTGCAGTTTGTAGCTAAAAATATACTAAGGTTTAAAATTACTATCAGATTTTGTTAATGTTGTCTAATATTATTCAGTCTTCTCTCAGCCAGTTATATGGCTCAAGAGAAGATGGGTGACCAGTCTAGCTCTGATCACAATCTGTTTTAAAATAATTTAAGAAAAAAAAACTCAATGATAAAAATAAGAGGAGAAATAGACAAAGAAGAGAAATATGTATCCCTTTTCTCTCTTTCTCTCTCCCCCCCAACACCCCCCCAAGTAATTAATTGGACTCGTTAAGCATAAATGGGGACTATGGATGTGTTGCGCAACTTATTGTATTTTCACTCCTTTCTTTTGATAATTTTTCTTGATTTCTTAATAAGGGATAAATAGCCTTAGATGAAACCTTAAGCAGCTATTATCTTCCTTTGACTGGAACATCTGAATGGCCAGTATCAATCATACCAAATAAACGAACTTGTGACAGCTCTTGGGGAAAGTAATGCAGAGGTTATTTTTTTTTTTTTAATCTTCCATTTAATTTGGTATTTTCAGTACTTAATTTTTCTAATTAAAAAAATGCAATGAAAAAAATTCGATTTACACTAAGAAGGCATTTCTTCAGTATTCCAGTCCCCCTACTAGGACAGTTCATCAGACTGGAAAAAGCCAAATTTAAGGCTCCAATACAAAACACTGACATCAGTTTACAGTTTACCTTTGCTAATAAATAAAAGGCAAAGTGCTTAGCTATAAAATTGAAAGGTATAATTGTATGAACCTTGTCTCACAGGCATGTTGGAAGCTGTGCTCTGTCAGGCAGGATACATTGTTTGCTAAACCATATGAAAGAGGAAATCACAGGGCAGGCAGCTATAACTGGTAACCACTTTTTGCACTTTAAACTGTTCATTTGATAAACTCATATGCCTTAAATATTCATCACTGATGCTTCTAGTTGGAAAACACTTGCAAACGTTCACACAGGCTTTAATATTTGTACCTAATTTTCCATGTGACAGGCTGCAGGAACAAAAGAGTGCTTATATGGAAGTGTATTCAAAGCAACACCTTATAAAAACATAATTTTCTGAAATTATCTGGATGCATTGGTGACTATTGTCATTTGCATTAGACTGGGGACAAAGTCTTCAACAAAGTTTTTATCATTGATGAAGTGAGTTTGAAATAAGTTTGTCTAAGGACAAATAGTGCAAATGTGGATCTACTCAGAGGAGAGTGGGTTAATAGGGTTGATAGAAAGTATTTGTAAGGAAAGTTTTCTTAGCAAAGAGAGTTGAAAGCCATTTTATGTGCCAGAATGGGAAGGAAAGCCTGCTGTATAAAGAACTAAATTAATGTTTCTTGGTAAAGTAGTTCTAAACTTGCCTACAGATGCACAATAATTTTCACTGTAATGTCTTTGCTGCATTGTCCCTATTTCATATTTGCTCCCTAATTATTAATTTTGACAGAGGTAAGAGCTTAAACAAGAGGAAGCAATGGTCTGTAAAGTTACAGAATGTAGTTTTATTAATTTTAAGAGAAAATGAACATAATTTATCAGAAATACTTGAGTGAAATCCTCAGATTAAGGTGCCATCTGCAAAACATTGCCTGAACCTTATATTAAATAGTATTCACGGACAACCATTGTGTAATGGGCCTTCTCAATAATATTACCTGTGAGTCTTTGACTGTTCTTAAGTCTTAGTCAGAAGATACAGCAATATGATTTCATTTACTTATTGCATCTAGTCTGTCCAGTGCTATCCCTTAACCTAAATTTCAGCCTGCAGGATGCTATGGAGAAGTTAATGCACAAATGAAGTAGTTCCCTTGTACACTATATTGCAAAGCCAAAAATAATTTCAGTCCTCAAAACTACCAATAAGCCAGGTCCAAAATACTGTGAAACACAAGATTTTAACTTGTAATTAGCAACTTCACTATCATGAAGCCTCTGTAATCACTGTATTTTGTAATACAATGAGTCAGGTGGGTTAGTTCTGGCTTGCTTTCTTGATTTTTGATGGAGAAAAACAAGATGTGGAAAAATATTTGCTACCTTTTTTTTCTTTTTCTCTGCCTTTTCCCTCCTCACTTCTGTCCTTACATAAAGGAAGTATTTCCATCCTCACTCAGGATTTATAGACCAAAAGGAGGTAAGACGAGGAAACTGGTGAAAAAAACGCGTCTTGAAAAACTCTTTTCCTTTGAAAATCAATACAACTTCGAGCTGTTCTAAAAACCTGTGTCCATATCTCTTAGGATCAAAATAATCTAGAATAAAGTATTCAAATCCTATTTAAAGCCCTTTAGACTTATTGGCCCAAGACCCCTATTTGCTGAAAAAAAAAAACAAAGTAAAAAAAAAGAGTAAGAAAAAAATAAGTAAGAAAGAAAAATTAACACTTTCATCGCAGTAATGTGTTCAGCAACATCACTATGCAAGAGAAAAACAGGGCAGCACTGTTAACTATCACTTTCATAAGAACTAAACCCAGAAATAATTTTTAAAAATAATACTCATAGATCATTTGTAACATCCCCTTTCTTCTTAGCAGAGAGAATATGTGTCAAACCAGTAAACGTATGATTTTTGATACTATCAGTTGATAACATGGGGCAAATATCTTGTGAATATAAAATCCTCTGGTCCAGAATAATAATGCAATCATATTTCTATAGACAGGATTATGAGGTTAAATAATGAAACATCCACTCTTGGAGGATTTGACTGATACTGATAGCTCCTTTCATTCTGGAGGCTCTTCTAAAAATCATCTATTACTGCATACAATTGGGTATTGCAAAAGACATGGCTAACGAGGCTGAAATAATCTGAATATATTTAGGTGAATTTTATTTTTCTGGATGTGTTAGTTTCTGCACTGAATCCAGCTACTAAAACCAGACCTTCACATCCTCTTATATACCTGAGCATTGAATATATTATATATAATACGAGCTACTGAATATATACTACAATTGTACCAGCTACTATTGGCTACTATGACATAATGTTTGGCTAATGACACTTGGGTTAATTAGACAAATCAGTTGTCTTTCTTGACATACTATTTTCAAAGAAATATAAACGTTATCCTTTACATTTATCAGTAAATAGATGGCAGCCATTCAGTCACATGAGTAGCTGGCAATGATTCTGTGTTGTACAGCTAGAAACAGCAAATGTTTTTCCTCTCTTCATTCAGAGCATTACACAGTCAGACAAGTGGTTAAATAGCACTGGTTTTCCTTTCCCTAAGTGGCCTTGGAAAGCAGAGCCTGTAATTTAGTAACAGCTGCAAGAAATTAGCTGAAAACAATCTAGTACAGACATAGACAATTCATATTATAAAACAAACAAATACAAGCAATTCACCCAGTCAGAAAGCTCATCCCCCAAGTTTATTCAAACTGCTTATTCAGATTGTTTTGATGTTGTTCCCCTGGGTAATAAAAAATGTGAAGCCTGTGGCCGTAAAAAGTAATTTATACTTTTTTATAATACATATAAACCCATTGTATCATTCCTTTTTGGAGGGGCGTGGGGGGCAACTTAAGAAATTTTTCTTGCAATTATATGTAAAACTATATTGTTCTTTGGTGCCAGCACTGTATCAAATTGTTTCAAGTCATAGATGCCTACTTTAGTAGTAAATAAAGTTTTTATTCCTTTCTGATCTTGCTAGTTTTTCACGTTAATTCTGTCTGGAGAGTTTACTGAGGTATAATATTGTTGGGAGAAGTTCTTTATTGTTCCATTATTACGAAAATTTAAAGCCAATACAGTTAATCAAAATTGTTCCCATAATTAAACTGTAAAAAATGCTTTGACCAAAAGGAGCAGATTTGCAGAAATATATTTATTTGGTTCAAAATTTCTCAGATCAGCACTTTAAAATAGAATGTTATTTAAAAAAAAAAAAAAAAGAAAATTTTCTAGGAAAAAAAAAATTATATCTTAAATTCTTCCATTTCCAGGGTTCATTCATTTTGTAATTTGGATGGTTTTTTTGCATTGGGATTTTTTTTTTGTAGGGTTTTTTTATCTTTTTTTTTGTTTGCTTTTTCAAGAAGACTTCATGTTTTGGGGGTTTAATTGGTGCTTTAAGAGGAAGAAGAACTGAAACATTTTCATAATTAATTGTTAAATTAATGAAAAGGGGAAAGAATGCCAAGAACTGTAAAGAAAATATTTTGTGTTATTTTTTGCAATTATTTTTCAACTGCTGTAACTGTTTCAAAGACCATGGGTTTGCCTAAATATTACCAGTGTTCCATTTACAATTCCTGGATCTAAAAAAGGAATAATCTTTCCCCTTTGAAAATAAAACAGAGGCATGGCTGTTGCAGTGCGCAGCTCCCTAAACCTATCTTCCAGTTAGGGCAAGTTCCCACAGCCCCCTGCATTACTATTTACATTGTGTTAGCTCATAGGTTTGTGTATTCCCCTCCCAGTTTTATGTATTACCCTATGTTTATGTATTTCCCCTCACTTAATCTGTATTAGTTCTAGAAAGTTCTTCCTTCCCGTTACCATATTGGTTGATTCTGTAAGTCCCTCCCTTGAGTTATCCTCATTGGTTGTTCCACTGTTGTCTCCTCCCACATATCCTTTCCCTATTGGCTGTTTCCCTATACCCCACCTCCTGCTGTCCCCCTATAAAACCCTGAGCCCAACCTCTTCTCTTGGTCTCCTGCCCCTCATCCCTTGAAGAAATAAACTCCTGGAACTCACGCAGCAGGCCCCTGCCTCGTCCTTTATCTCCGCCGGCGCCTCTTGCAAACGGGCAGGTGACCCCTACAAAGTCCGACTGACAGCGTGAAGCTAGCGGTTGCCCGGCTGAGTGCTGGGGACATCCACAGTGGACGCGGGTCGCGGCGAGGGCAACGCCGGCTCGCGCCACACATGGTCTTAGTGAAACCATTTCAGTTTCAATTAAGTTCCTAGTAACAATTTATTCCAGTAGAAAGACGAGATATTTTAGTCCAGTATGAAGATAGAACCATTTAAAGATAACTTTGATAAATTTCTGATTTCTACACCCAACATACACTTCACTCTATGGTTTATTTGGATTTAAAAAAAATTAGTTTTTATCATAGAAAAATGATGAATTGAAGGAAGAGCACATAACCGCAAACATGGAACTAAGTAGAAACAAAGGAGCTATGTACCTAAAAAGTTATTCAAATTCTATTAATTTCAACAGAGTATCTTCAGTGTACCAAATAAGGTATAAAAATTATATTAGTGTAATTTTTTATGAGATTTTTTATAGTACTGAGTAGCAGTACCTAAATCCTGGAGCATGTGTCAACTCTCCTACACTTAAAAAAAATTCCCCTCTTGCCCCTGTCTTGGATTTTCCGTAGAAAAGAAACACTGATGTTCTGATTTCTGTGCTAGGCAGAAATTAGAAAAATGGCAGTTGTCTAAACATGCATTAGCAATTCCTTGTGCAAAGAAAGAATTTTCTGTCTTTCAGTGCAGTAGTTTCTTGTGGTGAAAGATGGACAAACCACATACAAAATTTGTAATTCTGTTATATACCTCATTTAAGATCTAAATATATATGTATCAAATGTGAGACTTATCTAAACTTCCATCATACTCATGAGATTTCTAGTCAGTATATACACCGGACTATAGAGAATTACAAAGAAGAAAAAAATATTCTGACCAGAGTGAATCTTCATGAGGGGTTTCTGTTCAGCTGCCCACGTACAAGAATCTAAAGCCATGTGTAATATGTGACATGGAGAGAAATGGAGATGAGGCAGGGTACCCAGGAGAATCTCAGATGGGTCTAAATTGCTGGGAGCAAGTGAATCAGATATACAATTCCCACCTCTACAGTCATCAAATAGAAACATTATGATAGCATGACTGTTCCTTCCATAGGAATATCTCAGAGAGAGATCCCAGTTTTCTCTCAAGTGTAAGCAAAGGAAATGGGTAGAAATGTTTGAATGTTAATTTTCTTTGTTTCATTGTTGCCTTTATGTGCTGCCTTGTTTTACTTCATTCTTTATTGTGGCATGGAATTGCAATTGTACTGTCATTAATTCAAAGGCATAAAAGCCTCAAGAAAAATGTACATGGCATAATGCCCAGAGTGTAAATACTCTGTTTCTGGCCAGGTTTGTAAGTATCCAGGAATGGAAGCAAAAGGGAAAAAAAAGAATATTCAGTGTTGTTTCTAACTTAATGTCTGACTGTTTTTCTTTGGATGTGAGGAGGGACTAAATGATTCATATTCTGGTAAAATAGTCAGATCTAATTGCAGATCCTTGGAGCAGGATTTCACAAACTCTTGTATGCCTCCCTGTGCTACAAAGTGAAATAGAAAAACTTAAGTATCTATTTTGCTTAGCATAATGACCAAATTTTGGTATTATGAACAGAAGTAATAAACCCACTTCTTCCTATGCCACCCCTGACCATCTGG
This sequence comes from Edolisoma coerulescens, assembly GCA_013397115.1. Classification (NCBI taxonomy): domain Eukaryota; kingdom Metazoa; phylum Chordata; class Aves; order Passeriformes; family Campephagidae; genus Edolisoma; species Edolisoma coerulescens. Next base: position 1,867,419 of record VWZW01013753.1, on the reverse strand, counting down.
TAGTTTTTATGCATCATCCAGAGGATCATGACCCACAGTTTTTAGAACCATAATCATAAACACGTGTCTCTCTTTGATTAGAGTGTATTTTGGTTTTATTGATGGCAGGCTGTTTATTGACTGTACCAATGAAATTGTATTTTCCAAGAGATTTTTACCACTGAGGTTGGTGTTGCTTGATTGTATGACCTTCAGCTGCAGAAATCCATCTGACATATTGTTACTAAATTAAGCAGATGAAATAAACTGTTCAAGTAAATGAAGATCAGTACAAAATATACTGGAGGATCATTTTTTAATAGTTTGGTACTTTTTTATGCTTTTTAATAAGCTTTTAAATGACAAAGGCACTGTTTTACAAGTCAAAACCTGAAGGTCAAGTTGTTGTTATTGCATGTTTTAACTAACACAATTCCTTTGACTTTTATGGTATGATGGACATAAAACAATTTAATGTGCTTGAAAGCTTTATTTTTATAAGTTTAATTGTTGAAGTGTTTGTAATAATGGCTTAATCTTATATTCATGGATGTTTAAAATGTACGTGGATGTTCAAGATGAGATTTATCTCCGTCATTGCTGCAGTATTTATTTTTTAAAGGAAGACTACATACAAGTTTTAAAAACTCAGTCAGAACATTGATCTGTTACAATTAGATTATTTTCATTATCTATATAGTTTTAATATTTCTGAAGAATTAATGAAATGTTTGCTATAGTGTTCATCTAACTTTGGTTAATTTTCCTATTATTTAAAAACACTAAAAAGAAGTTATATGAAGCTCACTAGGATTGCCCAATTTCCTCTTCTTTCTTCCAACTCTTTTTTTCCCACTGAGTTCCAATTTTTCATAAGACATTAAAAATTGTATCTTACACAAGAATATTCCTCTATATATAGATGCAGAACTGTTAGATCCCTCTTACTCTACTTTCTCTCACAGCATATACTGATACTCCGCAGTAAATACATTTATCACCAGTAATCCTGAACCTGTTCTCCTGTTGTTTCAACAAACAAATCTGGATCCATGAACCTGGATTTTGTACGTCCTTATGGAATGTAATCAGACTCATCATATTAGATTAAAAAACTGCACTATTTGTGCATCTGTTTTCATTATAACTCTAAATTTGCTATAATCAGAAATTAAACCCAGCCACGACCAGCCCCTCCAATCTCTGAGGACCAGCTGGAACACAAGGGGGGTTATTTTCTACTAGATTCCTATACCATTAATGCAACACCAATTAATTTTTGTATTTTTACTCTTTTTTCATATTATTATAAAAAGTGAGTATCAACTTTCTATTTACTTTCTTCAAACCATTCACAACTTTATGGACCTCCATCTTATCTTCCACAGGTTGTTTCTTTTTAAACTCAGAAATACTTTTTCCACGGTGCCACTTCGTAGGTAAGTCATTTCATGCTTCTGATCATCCTTTTCATCCTTCTCAGAGCTTTATCTAAACCTGCTAGGTTTTTTTGTTTTTTCTGAGATGGCTAATTAGCACATTTTATTCAGCATGGAGTATACCATCCATTTCTATGACAGCATTTTGTTTCTTTTTAAATTTTCATTCAATATTCCTTCACTCTTATTTTTTGACAAGATATATGCCTATTTAGAATTATTTTAAAATGAGTTTTGAAAATGGCAATCCCTAATTCAAAGACTATCATTCTGCCTCTTCAGTTAGGGTGATAGTTACATGTGTGCTTTACACTGAATTTATGAGCACTGGATTATCTCTGATTTTTTTATCACTGAATACAATGAGTTCCTTGTGCAATATTTTGCATTCACCTCTATTTTTCACTTTGAAAAATGTTTTTCAGTTGTAACACTTGGCAGGGCATTTTTCACTCTCTTATATAAATACAGTGAATATCACAGGTCACTGCATAGACCCTTCTGGGACCCCAAGGTTAGCTCTTTGCAATGAAGAATACAAACATTCATTTCAGGACTTTTTTTAAAATTTATTATTTATTTTGCTGTCTTCTTTGTTATTTTTAAGCATATATAATCATCCATGGAAGAATTTTCCTTGGTTTTCTTGTCTTTAGGAACTTTTCTAAAGGATTATGTTTTTATTATTTTATCTCTTCTTTCCATTTTCAGTTCTTTTTCCATTTTATATTTTTCTCTTTCTATCTTCCTTTCTTGCTGAGTTTTGCTTTACTTGCTAGCCCAGTTTGTGTTTTTTCTGAATATTTACTCTGCCTCTTTTAACTTTTTGCATCCATTATGATGTTTCTTTAAAAAAAATCCTCTTTTTTTATGTTTAAAGCTATATATCTCCTTTTCATTATTTTCTATATTATCTATTTTTATTTTATTATTTTTCCTCATACTTTTGCTAGATAATATTTTTATTTGCTTCTTTTTGAAATCCAAGCATAATCAAATCCTAGAATCATAAAATATCTCAAGATGGAAAGTACCCTAAGTTCAAACACAATACAATGTATGCACTTTGATACATACATGCGGATTCATGAAATCTGTAAAGCCTTGTCTTCTTGTGTGTTTTCTCACCAAATGCCTTCTGCTTCAGACTCTGCAATTTTCATTGGAATCTCTGTCCTTACTTATGTATGTGAAACAAATTGAAAAAAAATCTTCTTAAGATTCCTGTTGAACAAAATATGTATTTGTGCCTTAGAAATTACTATAAATTTATTCCTTTTACATGTCCTATATATTAAAATCTGCACAGGAAGTCTATATGTTTAGCAGATCTATAAGATCTACTCATTAAACTCTTCTGCCTGCTGCACAGAGAAGCAACTATGTCCAGCAATCTGGAAATGCCTTTCTTTCAATGAAATTTGGATTGTGGCATTAATTTTTTGAATTCAGGCACTAAGTTCTCTTTCTATAGTCTATGAATCAGAATCTTTCATTTACAGCCTTTTACTCTATGACCTGTGTCAGTTTTCCACAATTTTCCAATAGATATTCCACATACATTGATGCATATTATACAATAAAATTACACACAGAAGAGAAACTGAAAATTCAGTCTCTAATGTAGATTTGAGATGAACTAGTTTTCCCAAAACCAACTGTATTTTGACTGTGGTGGTAATTGGAATATAATCCGTCTGTTGTTACCTAGAACAATGTGTTTTCCATCTCATTTTCTATTCTGAGTGGGTGGGCATCTGGCAGCTGGCCAAGATCAACATACCATAGCGGTTATGGCTTGATTATGGAGCTTACTGAAGACAAGAGGGAAAAAATAAGGAAAAAAAAGCTCTTTGTTTGGGACAGAGGTCTTATTGTTCAATTTACCCAGCCAAAGAGCGTATTTTGCTACAGTACTTCTTCAGTACTTCCTTAAACTAGTTGAATTTTTCTTTCATTTGACAATGTTACTATGGTGAATTAAAAGAATCCTGAGTTGAAAAGTCAAAAAGAACATGGAAGAACACAGTTTAATAATATGAAGCTGAATAGTGAAATTTTACTGCAGATCTGATTTTGTGCTGTGAAACTGAATCTGAAGCTTTGGCTTTCTAATTTTGGTCACACAGTACAAAACTCATCTTTATACCTATATTGGACTCTTTCCCTTTCAAAATGTCATGAATCGTGTTAATAATTGAAATTACATTTTTTAAAATATTATAATATCTATTTCTGACATACTTCTTATGTTTTCCTCTGCTGTTCCTACATTTCAGTAATTATTTTTCATTCTTCTGTGGTGTGTAAGTCAGTTTTGAGCTGATTTGTTATAAAAAATTTCCTATAAAATATTAATACAAATAAATACTTTCCTACTGATTCAGACACTTGTTTGGGGTAAAAGATATGGAGCAATCACATTCAGTCACTACTGTTAATTTGGACCTAATGAAACCTTGTGGTTCAAGAGTATTCTTCAACAAGTTGGTACCAAAGTGCTCTACAAAGCAGAGAAGGATCATTCAATCCTATTTTACTGGTATTATTTATTGTGCCAATTTATAAAGAGATTAGAGAGAGCTGGTTGTGCACACAAATGCATTCGTTTACATATGTATCTCAGGTTTGCTTACACACTCATTTCCTTTGGCAGATAATTTCATTTATTTTCAGTTTAGAATTAGTGATACTTTTTTTTGCCCCATATTTTTTCTCATTTTTAAGACATTGTCTTTGGTAAATGGTCTATTTTGACAGTAGATTTGCATGGCTAGTCTTATCTTGCATATTATATCTGTGTTAATACTTGAGAATGTAATGCATAATTAAGGTAAGCCTCTTTTTGTTTTCGTTTTTCTTTCTGTTCATTTATTTAGACTTTCTAAACAACTTCTCACTATAAAATGGGATGTAATGAAGTGAGCAGAAGAATACATTGAAACAATAATTTATTTGATAAATGTATTATGAAATATGATGACTCTATTATTTCTATGACCCTTTCACATCTCTTCTCTCTCATGTATTTTCTTACCTCAAATTGCATCCTTAGATCACTCAAGCTCTGCAAAATAAGATTATTTGTCTGAATGTCAGATATGCCATGAGACTGAAATAGATAATGAAGCACTTGAAAGTTAATTAAATGTCCCACATAGGTGAAAAATAATAGTATTATGAGGTGATAAATAAAATTCATTAGCATCTTGTAATCCAAAACTTTGACTATCATGAAAAAAATGAAGAGCCTGTGAATTCACATTTATTGCTAATCTCAACTTCCTTAGATGGCCCAAACACTAAGTGCATTGGCTCTTTCATTGTATCTCTAAATTTCATTTTCTGCTTCATATGTCAGGCTTTAAAGTCCATTATTAACTGCTTCTGTTTATGTCTAATCGGAGCAGGACAGTACTTACTGAGGCATTATTGTCAGTAAATACCCATCTCTCCATAAGTGCTCTTCTGGTAGTGCCTAACCCTCAGAATATGATTCCTCTTGGCTTCTGAATTAGCAGAATATGAATAATCAAACAGCTGGCACTTGTTGAAATTAAAGATCTGCAGCAAGCTACGTTGTAATGTCACGTTGTGCTGCTGCCCTTGTGCTGTGAGATTACCCACAGGTATATGCGTGCCTACGACTCTGTAAGGGGAATGAGAACAGAACAACTGACCTTTTTGTTTAAAACAGAAGTAAAAAACTACTAATTTGTATTCCCCTGATTCAATTTAAGCCTGAGGATTGCTTTGGTATTAGTTGTTGCTAAATGTTATTATTGTACAGAAGGAAAGAAAGAGAACCCAACCAGCAAAACACATTAAGCAAAAGCATGATTTTTGAAAGCGCAAAGCACTGCTCTTGCCTGCTCGCATTGCATAAAACAGTAAAATTTAAAAAATGCTGAGACCTGAATGAATAGAAGCAATCTAAATTAACAGTTCTGAACATTAGTTTCTAGCTCTATTAATGAGAAAAAAAAAAGATATTTAAAGTGATTGGTAGATTTACAAAATTTTATTAATATAATGCATTTTTTTGCTTTCGAATGAATAAGTTTTATCCAGTCTCGACAGTTGAATGAGCGGCTATGGAGAATGTGTTTTGACTATAAACTACTAATACATTATACAAAAAGTGAGCTCAGTGTTTTAGATCTGAGCTGATGATTCTACAGGAGGCGCCGGGTTAAATCATGCTGCAGCACATATTCATATTCAGTACATAGACATCGCAGCAAAGAATATGTAATAAAAAGCATTTAAAGCATCTTTTAGGAGAAATTTTGCTGCTAAGTAGATGTAACAGAAAACAGGTAAAATCTAGGAATTAGAACTGAGTGTAAATCTGGGGGAAGTATATCTGAAATGCAGTTAAAATAAGCCTAAAAATTGTTTAAAAAGAGCAAGCAAAACAAACAAAAACTTGATGGATCTCATTTAAAGCATAAGATGATTAAATCAATGTCACTATTAGATTACTTACCTTATGCATCTTATAGCTAGCTAAGTTGTTGCTAAAAGCAGAACTGACTGGGCAAAAATTTTAAGTTCTGATTTTTAAAATTTTTTTACTACATTCTAAATTTACTTTTATTCGCCACAAAATATTTTCAATGTCATTTAAACAAAAACCTTTGACAAAACAAAACCAGGTTTTTATTACATAATTACTAAAATATTTGTAAATTAATTTAACATATTTGCAGAAAATAATTAGAAATTCCAGACCTTTTCTAACTTTTGAAAAAGCAGTAAGGTCACTCTCATCAGCCTTTGGTCTTAAAAAAGGTTTGCTTCCAATTATTTTTATTTTAATGAAAACTCTGGCCATCTGTAGGTAACACGGGGTTTTTTTGTGATAGTTCAGACAGAAACTCCCATGTACTGAAAGCAGAGTATCCATTCTACGTAAACCTTTTAAAAGAAAATATTTTTGTGTAAGCTATACACGTTTGAAACATCCAATCATTTCCATTGAAGTCACACATTTTTCCTCTTCTGACTTGTACCTAACAAGCTGACAAAATTTAAAAAATAACACATTGTAGAAGGACATTTAGAGTCCTAAAGTAGGTTACTGTTATGTGCATTATCCCCCAGAGCTGCATCTTGTCTCCAGACCATCATAGGTCAATTCAGCAACAGACAAGGTGAATTTTTAGGTTATTGTTAACACCTAAAAAAAAAAGAGAACATTTTCTAGTTTAAAATGTAATCAACTTTAAGGCTCCTTCTGTTCTAAATATATTTTTTCCCTAATAAAATTATTGTACATTTCCAGCCTCAAATATTGGCAGTTAGTCAAATGGCTATTTTGTGTCATGGAGCCTCATTCATTTGCCTTAAATCCATAAAGAAACTATAAATGGAACAGCATTTAAAACACTTCACTTACTCAGAGGTGAATTTTCAGTGTCCCTCTGAGAAGGAACAGTAAATTTGATTCATTAAGTTAATTATGTGTATCTGTAAAGCATTTTCCAAAATGATTTCTAAAATCTACACAAGGTCATAACATGCCTTTTTATTTAGGCATTAAGTTTAAAAACCCCAATGCTTAAAAAAAAAAAAAAATCACTGTATCATGTAAACATTCCTATATTATATAATATATAGTCACATACACTTTATTCACCTTTTGCATTTCCATAATAACCCCAAGCATGCTATTCACCCATGCAGTATATATATAACAGTCCCATCTAGTGCATATTTTATTTTAGTAATAAAAAGCCTGTTTATGTCTTCATCATAACTTCTAAAGCCAATTACGACTACATCTCTTGAAAATTTATTCTTGTGTGGTAGTTAATCTGCCTCAGTTTCTAGCTCAGGAACAAACGAGGTTTCAACAATGCAACTATGAAAAGAAGCTCAGCAGCTTTCTTACCTCAAACAAGCTTATTTTCTTTGTATACTTTACCAGTATAGTAAAAGCACATGCAATAACCATAAGGCAGAATTTAGTAATTTATAAAGATTACTATTTGCTCTGTCACCGCAGCCTTTTTTCAGGAATTTTTCATATTCAGTAATCTGATCATACTCTAACAGGATGGAATGCAGCTCTATTAATAAAGCTGAAAAACAGGTGTGAAATAAGGTTTTAACATAAGGGAGGTAAAACATTTTAGTTTCAAGTCTCAGGAGTCTAGTAAAGGCAGGAACAGGTGGAGTATCTGAAAAGATACTGGATATTGCTACACATAGGCTGCTTCTGGGTTGCTTGGCCAGAATCTCTTGCATTATCCTGTTTATAAAGTAACCTGTACTGAATGGTGCCAAAAAAAGACAAAATGTCTTCCTTTCACTTTTGTCTTTGTAGTTTGTGTCTTACAAGATATTCCACTCTTCCTAGGAAAAAAAAAAAAAGTGTGTGGGGAAGAATTCTTTGCATACAGACAGGAAAATTATGGATAAACTTCAGCCTGATACCAGCCTGGGAAGTTTCGCTTAACCCACAAAGTCTTTAAATACAACTGTTAAACACAATGTGAAAATATCAGCAACAGAAAATAGAAAGTGATGCAAATTTTGAAGTACGGTAAAGACCATTTTTAATTTAAGACTGATTGTTTCAGGATCTATTCAAAGGCTTAAGAGCTCCATGTCATAACCCAAAAATTTCACAGAAAAAGCCAAAAGTGCACAAAAGTACATTCTAGGGTAAAATGAGTTTTCATGTTATCAGTGGTGTTAAAACACTGACCTTGGGGAGAACCCATTCAAGGTATCATGCAGAAATATGAAAGAGGGTTGAAGAGAAGATGACTGTGTTTTCACGATGAACTCAAGTCATATAAACTCCCAAGATAGACTGATGCTCCTAAATGGAAAAGAAATTGAACAAAAAACCAAAAAAGCAGCAATAAAAAACCCCACAGCCAAACCAGCAACCAAACCAACCAATCTGAATGGATCAGAAATACTCAGATGACACTGAAACAACGAAACAGACAACCAATAAAAGTTCTTATTAGCTCTATCTAGCAATTTTGTCTAGAATTTTGCTTTATATTCCCTCTGACCTCAAGTGGTGCTGTGCCCCTAAAATGCCCAATCTCTCTTTTGTGTACATGTGGAGAAGGCTGTTACAGATGAAGTGTCTGGAAGAACCCCATGATGTGTTACTGCCAACTAGACTGGTGTTTTCAGGGTATGACACTGATCTGTTTCTTTCCGGTTTGAGGCAATAGCAATTCATAGAATGCTTTTTTTATTATTTTTTTCATAGAAAAGAAGAAAATATTTTTAAAATATATTGATCAAAATTCTATTTAAATGAGATAACTGACATCCTTAACTCTATTTTCTCATCCACTATGCCCTGCCAAACTCAATTTTTTTGCCAAAGAAATATATTAATCAACCTCTCTCATGCAAATTTTCTGCTCTATGTGAGTTTCTGCCTTTGTCATCTTGAATTTGATTCTTAGCATTTGACTTAGGGCAGCCAGAACAATGACTTTAAAATCATTCTGAAATAGTTCCTGGAAAGACATGCTGTTGCTGGCTGAATCAATGGAAGATGACCGACCAGTAATTAAATCACTGCACCTGTGACTTTTCTCGCTAGACAGTGTAAAAGTGTTGGTTACAGTAAATGAGCCTGCAGATTACACTATAGGCTTGTCACTAACACAATTTGCTGGGTTATTCGGGTTTGGGTTTTTTTGGGTTTTTTTTTGTTTGTTTGTTTGTTTGTTTGGTTTTTGGAGGGTTGGGGAAGAGGGGGATTAAAGATAACTGTCTAAAATCACTCATATATATTATAGAAGGATTTCTGGCCCACATAATACCACTGCAAATGCAGTGGATAGTATATGAGATTTTGAACAATGCTGCAACTTCTCAAACCCTTCTGCAAATATGTATGGGAAAATTTCATTTTCTACCTCCAGTTATAAAAGTACTGGTTTATGAAAGCTCACGCAATCTGTGACAGGCAACAAGACCACTTTTAGGTAATAAATGAGATTCCTGTATAAGCTAGTGCAAAGCTGGCATAGCATACTGTTCTGCAACACAGCTGGGATAGTAATGATTCTCTACAGCATTCTTTTGTTAGCTGCTCTATGAGGAAATTTTGCTCAAATTGTAAAAATAACAGTGTGGCAGTGTCTATAAAAACAAGCTTCTCTCATCTCTATATCACTCAAAGCAGTTGCTTCCCAATGCATTTAATCACAATCAGGATTCTCTCATGAGCTACACATCAGTCTCATACTATCTCAGAAACACTGTTCTGCACATAGGTTGGCATAAATGCAAGATGCCAGACAGAGCCATTTCATAAGGAAATGCTCTTCTAGAAACATCATTGCTCTCTACAAATTCCTGAGAAGGAGAGGAGAGGGAGGTGCTGAACTCTTCCACCTGAGATCAAGGATTCATGACAATGGCTCAAAAATGCTTTGCGGGAGGTTCAGAGATGATGTTATGAAACATTTCTTTACTGAGAGGGTGGTCAAATACTGGTTAGAGTGGTAGTCGATGTCCCAAACCTATCAGCGTCTGAGGCATTTGAACAAGGCCCTGAACAATATACTTTAACTTATGGTCAGCCCCAAATTAGTCAAGCAGCTGGACTAGATGATCATTATAACATCACTTCCAACTGAAATATTTAATTCTATTCTATTCTATTCTATTCTATTCTATTCTATTCTATTCTATTCTATTCTATTTTTTTGTTAGTCTAATGCATCCTGCAAATGATCAAGTAAAAGCAGTTGAGTGGGCAACTTAAGTCAGAAACAAACTAGAGGTAGAAGTGGAGTAAATACTATTTTTCTTAAAGAAGACTTGCCAATGAGAAAGATCAATGTGGAAGCATTGTACAGCTATGCCATTTTAATGCAGATAATAGGTCATATGTAGGAGCAGATTTTGTCCCTGTTCCAGAAAACATGAGCTATGAATCTGAAATGGATAAAGGCCATCTTTGGGAAGAAAAGAAATGGCAATTATTGCTATTATACCTGTTTGGTTCTGACGAAAGATGGTTCCATTTGCCTTGTCAAAATTTCTGATGATATTATGTACATCAAAATTTGCCTCACATGTATGTACAAGGTTATGTCTCCTTTCTAAATTCTTTTCTCCTGCCTTTCTTGATGTCTCCTTCCTTTTTTTGATCATTCTTTTTCCACAAGACACCATCACTTTCTTCTGATCTACAGCAACATGGTTTCAAGAGTAATTTCCTCTTTATTTTCATTTTTTCAGAATCACAGAATCACAGAATAGACTAGGTTGGAAAAGAACTTTGAGATTTTCAAGTCCAACTTGTGACCTAACATTACCTTATCAGTTAAACCATGGCAATTTTTGATGTCTTCTGTCCCATTTATGACAAACCCATCATCTTGAATAATCAATCCCTATGCCTTCTGTCAGAGAAAGTAAATTTCCATCTCCTCAGTGATAATTTTAACTTGAAGAATGAATGCCTTCCTAGCAAGATGGTCTCTTCCCCTAGAAGTACTGTAGAGGTAGGTGGTACAAAAGGACAGTAGGAAACAAGCTCAATGAGTGAGTGAGGATCAGGTTCTCTCTGATGAAATTTAAGAAATATGTTGACTTTCTGAACCTAATATAGGTTCAGAAACCAAACAAGAAAGAAATATTTTCCTTTATTACAACACCTGTAACAAGTCTTATTATAGCTTATTATGACAAACCTTAGTTTCAACAGATGTCTTTTGTCCAAAGTATTAGCAAATGAATGTCAGAACAGCTGTGAGTCTGTTGCAATTATTAACTTGAAGATGAAAGGTTGACTTGACTGGTCAGGCTTAATTAGCTCTGAAACAAGGTTTCATGAACAGTGAAATAGGCACTTTTGTCATCCAGAAGAAAAAATACCTATTCTTTTTCTTTTCTAGATATATCTCAAATGCAGGGCAAAGGAGCTTCTGAAGAGTCTGTCTGGATGCTTGTTGCAGTTCACTTGACCACAAGGTTACTGGACATTTGACTCATGAGTACCACTAGAAGGCCACAAATTTTGCAAAAATTTGTTTCTAAGGACTGAGACAGAGGACTTAGTGCTTACTGACTTACTGTCAGTGAAAATTATGAAGGTGTAATATTTTGATTTTTCCCATCAGCTCTATAGCATGCAATTTGAATAGAGAAGACTGTGAGGAAGAGTAGAAATAAAAGAATCAGAAAATAAACCTGTATAAATAGGCTAAATATTATGTCAAGTTGTGATGTCTGTTTTCCATTAATAAATATTTAGTTTAGACTCAAATTCATTGAGTCCCGTGGATAAGATAGATATTACAAGCTTACTTGTACTTGTCACACAAATATATAGGTGCTCAGCTCACCCACATCAACCAGGCTTTTTTTTCTTTAATGAGAAGACATTCTGTATTCCTCAAAGATAAAGCTGCAAATCAATGTGCAAAATGTATTTTTGTGAAAATATATATCTTAAATTCAAGTGAAAATACATAGGATTTGCATATACACTCTTCTGTTACCCTCCAATAGACTCTGCTATAAACTGCTGTTCAACGTATGTCAGTGTGTGATGCTGAAAACATAAACTCCAATATGTTTGTGCTTCCATGTGCCTGGCTTTGTGGTAATGACATTGACTGCTGCAGCAGTTGTGAATTTTTAATGTAAGTTACATCTTCTTGCAAGATATTAATGTAGCCTATGCAGCTAAATAGTCATTATGCTGCTTATTATTATGTGCATGCTAATGTTGTTTTCTATCAAGTTATACTTGCTTTTTTATTAAACAACAGAGAAAGGTCACTCTAAAGGTTATACCAGCTTTGCTGTGACAGTATTTAAGCTGCAGTGCAAATTTCCCTGATGTCCTGAGAGACTGTAAAATATGTTGCTATATTTTCATCTACTAATTGCTCCTTCAAGTGACCTGGTTGTAGAGAAAGTATCTCAGCTTTTATTACATATACAGACAGATATGTTTCTTTGCATACTGCAGAGGACTGTAAACATGGCATGAATAAAAAAAAGAAAACTGACAAACAGCAAACAACAAAAAAAAAACCCAAACAAAGGCACAGGTTGTCACAGGCAACCTTGGGACTATAAATAGCTCACAATTGCTTGATTAGAGAAATGCAGTCTTGGGACCAGGGCAAGAAAAAAGAACAAGTTTCTGACGCACATGAAAAATACATAGCAGATTAAGATGTAACATGGCTTTGCAAGGGTATGCATAAACATGTGTGCATAATGATTTTAACTGTTGTTACTATAGACGATACATATTTTGCTTTCTTTATAAGGCATGTTGGTTTTTTTCCACAGCAATATTTTGAATACAAAACTAAGAGATCTGAGTTTCTTGACTATTATGCAAATTGTGATGCAGAAAAAATTGAATGAGAGGGGATATGGAAATTATTAACTGAGATGAAGCACCTAGGCATGTAGGGTTCATAATCACTACAGTTTCTTTAATAAATAAAAAGACGAGCATAATCTCTATTACTAAGAAAAAAATAGGCTATTAGATAGCCGTAGATAAAATACAATTGTTTTTGTAACTTCATTGACCAAAGTTTCTTTACACAAAAGGTAACACTACACCAAATTTACCTGTTGCCATTCTTGTTCTGATTTTGTCTTGTTATGGAATAGTAAATTTGAAATTGAAGCAAAATCTAAATAGGACAGAAAACCTTCAGCCTAAAACAGAAGGGAAAAAAATCAGATTTACTTGATACAGACTCTGTTCTCTGGATAGATGACTCAGTAAATGTTTTTCGAGTACCTAAACCAAAAGACTGCCATCCTCATTAGAGTGCCTGAGTGCATGCTTTGTTCTCAAATTTGCTTTGCAAGCATATCACAGTAATTATACCAAATACAACACAAACACATCTATTTCTAATGATAGCTTTTCTTGTAACTAAATTGTTCCTCTTTTAAATGAAGCATTTCGCCTAGAGACAAAAATGTATGTTAAAGGTCATTTCCACTGCAAGAAGTGCCGATTTCTACACAGCATTTTAGTAACATTCTTTCTTTGACCAGATTCCCTCAAGCAATGAGCAAGGCACAGCTAATACATTTTTTTCTTTTGCCATCAGTTTAGTGTCTGCAGACTTCAGATGCTCACTGGATGTAGCACTCAGGATTCTTCATTTGCTTCAAAAATACTGATGGAAAGGAAAGTAATTTGATATCCTTTTATTCATGAGTTAATGATTTCTGGTTTGTCCTTAGCTCATTGATAGAAAGAAAAGGTTTGTAATGTTACAGTCATTGTTTACTTCTTATTTATTCAATGTATTTAATTTACTTTAGTCTGCAAAATACAGAACAAAGTCTACCTTCCTCCACTCTCACTTCATAATGAGTTCTTCTTCTCTCTGACTCTGACCTCTGTTACTTCTGAACCAGGAGTTTTGCTGGTCATTTGTGAATGTGTACTGGTTCAAGAAGGGACTTCATCCTGCCTATCCCCTCAGTTGCAACCAATCAGCTGTTTTTGCTCATTACCTTCCCACAAAAACTGACACTGACTTCAAAGAACTTTATTCAAAGGGCTTAGTTTTCATATTTTATGTGTACTTTACATGCAAGTAATACACTTCACTTGCTTTTGAACTACTTCACTGCTTTTCTGTGAAGCACAGAAAAGATCTTACCTCTTTCTGAAAACCGCTGTGAGACAATGTAATGTATTTTTTATTTCCTTGAGTATGTATATAAACAAGATTTAGTAGAATATCAAGATGGATATTTTAATTATTTATTACATGACTATTTTAGTAGTGTCTTACTTAAAAAACTTGTTCCTTTATGAGAAATTCATAAGTGTATGAGTGCATTACAATTTCACAATCAACTATGGGGTTCTGGAAAGTCACATTGGGACTGCAAGTGCATCGTATATGCTACACAGACCAAGCCGAGAATGGATGCTGAAAATACCAGTTATCATCAAGAGCTTAGAACTAGGGCCAATTAATCACCTCTTAAGCTTCCAGATAACAGCAAATCTGATCAAAACTGGCAGAATGAAGGGCATGGACCTCATGGTACATGTAAAAAATACTGCTTAGGGAAAAAGACCTCAGAATTTCATGTTTTTCTGTGTGTATCATCGTTTTCTAGTCCTGCCCAAACTAGTATTCAAACTGCAGATGTGTGGAAACTGCCTGTTTTACAAGAGGCATATTAGAAATATATAATGTAGAGTACTGATGTCCAACATTATTTCTGGATTAGCAGTAGTTCCCAAATGCTGGTGGTAGAGGAGGATTTTTTCTGGTAACTTATGACTCTACTTCCTGTAAGACAACTCCCGTAGCATTTGCTTCCCCCTACTTTGAAAACCACACTTTCAGGTGTCTCTGGGCAGTTAAACTTGCATAAGTGTCTTGTTATGTCCATGTATCCCGGAGCACAGAAAGTCTGTTAGTCTATAATTTATGTATTTGCATGCATTCTGGTGCCCACAAACCTATAACTGCATGAAGAGCTAATACATACAGGTTACTTTCATCACAAAAGTGTCTATAAAAGAAAATGAGTTCTTTTAGAAGAGAATTAAAATTATTTCTGAACTCCACAATAAAAAAAAAAAAATCTCCATGTACCCTGATTCTTATAAACCTATGTTATTATGGTCTATTTTTGTTTCAGTTTTGGAATAATAACTTATCATTACTGTGAATTACATGCTTTTTATTTCCTACATATTTCAGATTAGACCATGTAATATGGTTAGAGAAATTTCTTTGTAAATGTAGTTTGCTCTGATCGAATGTCTAGCTATACTGGGATTAATTGTTTGCATTCTAGTCCCAGATAGTTTAGCTCTTGTTTTACTTTAAGTGACTTTGTTTTAATCACTCATATGTATTTTTTTTTTCATTTTCTTCTTTCATTTCCTTTTTTTTTTTTTTTTTAACCAAGTTATGAATATTTCTACCACCAAAAAATCCCCCAGAAAATCAGTGGGCATCAACAAATTAAAAAGTATGGAATTAGGTCATATGAGTAACATCTCTGTACTACACACCACATGGGATACAAAAAAATAAAGAAGAATTTTCTTATTAAAAATGTCAAACCTTTAATTAAGATTAAGTCATCAGGATATAATAACGTAAATAGCCTTTACACTACAAAGAACAGGCTTCTACTATTTGGGGTTTTTTAGAGGTGGGGATGGGTGGTAACAAATAATAAATCAAATCAAATCAAATCAAATCATGACAAAACTCAACATTTTTTGTATCATATAAATCAATTTTGTAGTGTGCATAGTCTGCTCTATTCCTTTTTCTGCAGAGCAACTTTCCACAGAATTTGCCTCACTGAAAGACAGAGCTAAGCTGATGTAGACACGTGTAGACTCCTATCCTATTCCCTGTTGTGGAAATGTGTTGAGGTAGAACACTGGCAATGAAGGGACCAGCAGTGTGTTCCAGTTTTTGAATAGCCAAGAATTAGAGACACCAACAGGTGGCATTTTTGGGCACTGTCCACCTGGGCTCAGATCCTGTACTGCATTTTCTAACTGGCACAGCATCACTCTGAGTATTAATGTGTTGGCTCCGAGCTGCAGAGCTGGCCAAGTCATTGGTGCCAAGACATTAATACTCCTTGTGAATAGGAAATCAAGCTGCATTCTGCACCAACAAAGTCAATGAAATCATTATTACTTCTGTCCATTCAAAAAGTGAGTCTTGGGTAGGAGAATTGCTACTCTGAAAATGTAAAAAAAATAATATTTGCAATATTTTTAAAAATAAACTTTTATCCAAAGAGCATAACCTGCTCTCCTCATCCCCCTCCATTATTCTAAACATAAGAAATAAATACAGGCATGTAGATGTGAATGCTGTCAAAAAGAAGATGAGCAAGATCAGGCCAGTAGTTTTTAAGAAACTGTGAAAGTGAGAAATGGAAATACAGATACAGTTAAATCCAATCTGATGGGGCACAGCAAAGTCCAGAACTTTAACATATTCATACAGAGAGTTTCATGAGAGGATCATTGAAAATATCATACTACTTATGCCAATTAAACACATCTTCTGACCTTTTCAAAGCAGACTAATTCTCAGCAACCTCCTGAGAAGATCATTCCTCTAAGCAGACCTCCTACACTGCAGCTAAAAAATCTGTCAACAGTTTCACTCTTGTGTCAGAATCCAATGTTCTCTGACCAGGCTCTTTCAGATTCTCTGCACAAGGAAGGTTTAAAGTTTTAATACAAAATTTATTTGTTTGAAGATATTGGATGTTACATGGGATTTCGATTTAGCAGGGTATGCAGCAGGGTACGGAGGTTCTAACACAAGCACAATAAGCAATCGCAATATTCACCTCGATCACATTACAAACATAATTCCCATCATCAACTCCTATATATGTGCTGTGACAGTGCTGAGCACCCTCAGTCACTGGAAAGAGTATTGGGAGCTCCAGCCTGTTGCTATTTTCAAAGCTTATCCTGTTGGTTGCTCAGCTTGTGTATTCTCTTTTGGGCTGAGCCACAAATACACTTCCCCCATGCTGGTCAAGCTGGCTCAGAAAGACATTAAAACCATTAAGGTCATTTACACAGTCAGTTGACCGGCTCAAACATTTTACTAAAACAAAGGTCACCATCTGTTCTTTCTTGTTTTAAGTTCAGCTTTCCTTAAAACAGCTCTGGTCACTCCCTGTACCTTTCCCTGAGTATCACAAGCATATTCCCTGTGATCATCTTCTCTGATCCTTCTTTCATTATAGGATTTTGGAGATTGGTTGCACCATAATATTTCTTCATGACAGCTGAAGGAAATTTCTCTTCACGAATCAGCATATTTTTGATGTTATGTGTGTCTGGATGGTGTATGTCAGAATCCATGAGTACAAGATGCCTTACAGTCTGTGTTAGTCCTATCACACATTTCTTGGTCTCACAAAGTTTAACACAGCAGGTTCTCATTTTACCTACACGAGTCAAGAAGAAAGCTGCCACCTCAAGTGGGTGGGTGGTGCTGGCATAGCATGTCTATGGCCTTCTGATGGTGTACAGCTACAGGTATGTTTTGGTGTGCACTGGAATACCATGGAGCATGCCTGAATCCTGACAGGCATGAGGTATCTGCCATGTTGGCACAATTGCCCAGAAAAATGTTTCAATGCTAAAAGTCAGTTAAAAGAAATGGCTTAAGAATTTAGTCCAGACCATGGGGCATCTCTAGCTATGAATTTCTATTTTGATTAACAGAAATAACCTCCCGTAGGTGACCTCCTGATTAACTTTAAAAGGCCAAACAACAATCTTGTTATCTAGAGTGATTTTGCGTTAACAAAACTTTGCTCAAAACATAGAAAACATGGACAATATTTAAGTCTGAATTTATTGTCTCACTTTATTACTCCCATTTGGCTTTCCTTCAGCTTCAGTTACTATTGCTATTCTGTTGGAATATAAAATACTGTGAGGAAGCTTATTTATATTTGTTTTCAAATCTTCCTTAAAAGGTGTAATCCAATACATACTGAATAAACATGGAGGCAAGTTAACCTCCCACAGTTTCAGATCATAGCAGAATCATTTTTATTACAAACAAAAATTATAAGGTACAGAAAAATCAGTCCTAGAGAGCTTAGTAGGTTCACAGATTACAGGTTTTAGGTGGAATAAAGCTAACAAATTTATAATTTTCTCCCTCATTTTTTTTATAATAATGTATAAAACATTTATAAATTTTCTCATATTACAAAACTGCATCTAACATGTTCATTTCTGGTAGAAAAAGAGAAATATTTAATAAAATATTTTTTGGGGGTTTGATATTTTCTAAATATTTGATGTCTTCTGTAATATCTCTAAAATAAAGAGTGGTACAGTTTAAATATATTTTTGAATTATTAAAAACCCACCCATCTTTTAAGTTTGTGGCATCTCTGAAAGTTAGAGCTAATCAAATCTCTCTTTTGTGAAAGGAAAAATATTCACTTGGGGGTTTATCTTTTATTTCATATTTTATTCAGTAATTTTTTTACCGTAAGTAAATAGAATCTAGCTTTTCTTCTGAAAATTTTTGTTGATGTATCAGTTTGTATCCAGATTGCTTGGAAATACTTGGTAATATATTATATGATTTGACATGTTATTTATGGCACATAATTTGCTTACTTTGCTTACATTTAATGCATTATACAAGCAGCAAGCTCAAATCAATACCAACACAGAGAGTCAGGAACACTTTTTTCTGCAAGTAAACTTATTTATATGCATCATGAAATTTCTTTTCCTCATATGAATTTTATACACACACGCAAGCAAAAAAAACCCCTTCATAGACAAAATATTATAACAATTATATAGCTTGAAATATATGCAGCCGAATTGACTACCTTAGTGCAGAAAGAAATTAACTATAAAATCATTAAATAGCTTCTGTTGTATAAAGGGTGACAGATAATATTAAATTCCTTAATATTCATGATTTATGTTGAAGTTGATGCTAGTTCTTATCCTTTAGTTGTGCATTAGTAATTTCCCGTGGTAATGGACCATATTTGGCTATCCAGTTCCTTTTTCCCTATATTTCTCTGCTCACTGAAAGGACCAGGAAGCTCAAATGGAATGTGGAAGAGAAGAGAGACTGCCCCTTCCCTGAGGGAGCTACCATGGGCACTGCCACAGAGGTTGAGAGACATGTTGGTGCAGGTAGGGCTGGCAGTGGAGGCAGGGGGGCATTAAGGTGGGAGAAATGACTGCCCCCGAAGGACACAGCTCTACGTAGGGCATTTTTCATTCTGATTATTTTCTGGTTTTCTTGACCTAATTGCTTTGAGATTTTTCTACATAAAGAGTCATGTTTCTTATCTTTATCCCAATAAAGTGTGGCTGTCCTTGTTTTAAACCTCTTCTGATGTCCTGTGGGGAGACGCCCCAGCACAGCCACCTCAAAGGTCTGGGCATCTCGGGATCCTGTCACAATCCCAAGCTACGGGATGTAGAGGGAAAAGCAACATCTCCATTACTGCAGTCTGGAGGGCTGTGGTATGATTACCAGTAGGCAGCAGTACTGATGCATTTCATTCACACCACATTGACCTATAATTCTCTTTGTTTATTTCCGTGTTATATATATTTTTGGCATTAAGACTTACTCTGTCACTGTTAGTTGTCTATCTTACCTATTTACCACTTCATTCTGAACAAAATAAAATTAGTCTTAACACAACTGTTTGATTTTGTTTTAAATAAGTACACTAAACAACGTATGTAATAAAGCTTTTCTGTTTTTTCATGACAGAATATAGTTGACCTTCCTAAAACACATCACTCTTTTTCTGTTAGCTTGTAAAATGAAGTTTTAGGCTGTTCTGCATATTGTCACAGACTTCATCTGTAATTGCAAAGGAAATGCCCATTTCTACAAGTGAATCTCTTTGTTCTAGTTAAAGAAATATTTGGACATATTCAAACAAGGAAAACAATGTTTAACTGTGATTTCTGTGCTTTCACTTTTATTTGCAGTACTGCAAGGGTACTTACCCTGTTCTAATAATAATGTATGATCTTTGAACTCCCATAGTCAGATGTTTTTGTTCTTAAATCTCACATGTACCATGGAGAAAGTTCTGCAATGAAAATTCTGTGATTCTTAAGACATAGAATGGTTAATTATACAAACTATCTAATATTTTTTTCATGAGGCTCCAATCCAGAACAATCTGAATTAAAACTATACACCAAAGAAAAGTAAAACATTTTTTCCTAAATTTTGGTGAAATATTCGATTGCTTGAACTCCAGGACAAGAAAGACATAGAGGATGGAAAGGAAGAACTTTGTTTTACTTGAACTAAAGATAATCTAGAGCATCATGTCCTTGTTATTTTGTTGGCCAATGTACAGCTAAAAAAGAACCAACATAAACCCCTGAAACCTCTCAACCCCCCTCCCCCTCACCTCAAACTTATTAACTAGGGAAACTCATAAGCCATCTCAAATGCAAAAAAAAATAGGAGAAAGAAAAAACCCCGTTATATAGAATCTTAATGAGGTTTTGTTTTGTTGTTTTAGAACTTTGCCCCATTGCCTCATTAAAGTTAACATTTCCCAGCTAAGGAGTTTCTGTTTGGCTTTTCTTTTTTCAATAAGGCCGACTGAGTTACTGAAAAATCCTTGCACTTTCCTTTCCCAAGGACATTCTCTTTGTCATTGTTTGGTTTTCCTCCAAAAAATATTGATCTATTTCTAGTATTTCCACCTGAATGTTTATGAAATCACTGTGATTCTGCCCAACCATTGTCACAAGCTGTCAGTTTACAGAGCTCTGTGCCTCTTGGCAAGTATTAGTCAGGAGCTTCTTCAAGAGGCTAAAGATAATGGGGAAACAGTCCGACCTTGAGTTTATTTGTGCTTGGTGCAACTTATAAACATCAGACTCTTCAACTCTTTCCATTTTTTTTGAATATTAGTTTCAACCGTGTGAATGTTTTAATTGTCTTGAAAAATATTTATCTGAGCATTCATTCGGAAGATAAGCATATTCATAATTTGTTTTTTCTTTTATGTATTTTCATTAATGTCTTAAGTTATACCACATCACATTTCTTTGTATTAATTTGGAAATCAGCTTTCACATTAAAAAAGTTATTTATGGATTTTTTTAGTTCTCTACTGGAATATTTGGTGTAAAATGGAGACCAGGCTTAAAGATTTGCACTAAATTAATGTAGTAGTGTGTATGTGACAAACACCAGGGTGTGGAATATGCATCATTAACTCTCATTGTAAAATAATTTTTAAAAGGAAAGAGAAAAGGTATTTTCTTTATCTGACATGAAAAAAGGGAATTTTCATCCTCACTGAATATCTTAGAATATGGTGGGAAATAGACACCAAAAAAAATAATTCTTTTATGATCCTGAAACTTTGGTATTGATGATTTCACATTAAACTGTTATCATGGTTTACAGCAAGAAATGAAAACATGAAAAAAGAATACACAATTCTCTTGTCACTAATGAATAATGCTATAATGGAATATGTAATTTTTTAAGTTTATGGAGAATTACTTTGAAAAAATATGGATATTTTTATGGGTCTTATATGACGTATAGTCTAGCTGCAGGTAAACACCTCAAAACACAGTTTGTAGCATGTATAACACATTTTCTAGATTTTATTTAAATTTTGATTGGTAGCTAACTTTTACTCATTTGTTATGAATTCAATGGAGATTAACATAATTTCAGTGACAGTTATAGTAATGATGTACTATTTTCCACAAGCACTAGTGTTTGGGGTTTTTTCAGCTTTGAGAGACTCGCACCTTGTGCTATTAAAAGTCTTACACTTTACATGTAGCGGAGACATTTCACCAGAACAAAAATTCTAGGATGTAAGCAAGACTTTGTTAGTTCATTCTGTTATACCACAGTTTATCTAAATCCTTCAGTTTAGACAAGAAAACATGTTTCAGTTTTATATTAGTTTATATTAGTTAATTATATTATTAATAATTAATTTATATTAATTAATAAAATTTATATAATAATATGTTATATATATATGCCCATTTAGGGCATAAGTGTGTGGTATTTAGACCTTGGGGTCAAATGCCTTCCCTATTATAGAAAGATGAAGAGAGGACACAAGACATTTAATTATTAGATTTAATTATTATAACTTATTACAGACTTGTACCAATTGATACCCTGTAATATATATTATCATGAATATGTATGAAGTTTAAGTAAAGCAGGAGTTGTTTTACCAATTTCAAGATGAACACTGAGAAAAAAAATTCTAGGGAAACAAAACATCTAGGTTTTAGAGCGATACATTTGCAAGTTTCAGCTAACATGTGAATTTGCATTCAAGTGGCAATCTGTATGCCAAGTTATTCTTTGGTTTTGAAAGACAGTCCTTGGAGAAGGCCAATGCAGCAATTTGTCTTCGTTTTGAAAGGTAGAAAAGAAGAGGGAAAATCAGACGAAAGAGCTGAAAATTCTTGCTTGTATATTAAGAGATTACTGAAACAAAAAACCCAAACAACTGTGTCTTGGATGCTATTGAAGGAAGTCCCTTTCTAAGAAATTTAGGAGATGATTGTGTGGGGGTTTGCTGCCATTCAGAATACTACAGGGTTTAATGAAATGGAACATGAAAGCATTAGTTTGTTCTAAAGGACAGAATAAACAGGAGAAAAGCTGTCATAAATGAAATCTTTCTTTATTTCTGAACTGACCTAATATCCTTGAGAGAGGTAATTTAAAACATCTAGTTCAGTTCATTTTCTGTTAAAAACTATTAGGAGTTTTTAACATGGAGGATTAAAACCTATTTGCTGGGTTTGAGGAGTTTAGTCCATGAAGAATTTCTGGTATTTTCTTTCAAAGCACTGGGAAACTTGGATTTCAGAATAAATTTATAGAATCATCTCTAATTTCTGCTACTGATTACCCAGGGATTCAGTAGAGAAACTAACATACATAAGGCTTCTACAATTTTACCTACTGAATTATGATGTTCTCTTTTATTCACAGGTGTTTAAAATAATTTTCAGTAAGTATTTTCAATGCCCTTGGACAAATGGAAACTTATTTACAACAGTGAAGAAATATGTTTCAAATAAGGTCTGGAGTTCAGAAAATTAGTGAGTCAATAAACAAGAAAACTTTTGACTTATTTAATATACAGAGAAGAAGTATTTGAAATCCAACCTGACAGAAATATAACAGATTAAGAGACACTAAAACGCACATCTATTCACATTTACTCTAGGATTGACAATTGAAGTTAAAACCTCTATCATGTTGAAATGAATGTCTATTAAAAAGTAAAATGAGGAAACTATCTGATGGCAATATTATTATGAAAGGATGAAGAGATATCACGAAATCCAATACCCATAAAATGTGATACTTAGAATTTAAGTTCAAGACAGTGCACCCTAGTCAGAAACAGTTTTTCTGGGGTTTTTTTTAGGAATTTGAATTGAGGCAATCAAAATATAGTTATATGCTAGGTGTCTTAAAAACAACACATTTTTGTATGTGTATTATTATGTATGAGTGCATACAAAGGGTGGAAGGACTTTTTGGTTAGTAGTTTAGAGCCTTAGCAATTGTGTTTAGATTGATTATTTCCAGGTTTGTACATTGTGCATTTTGCTAACTATGACTTTAATATTTCTGAAATAGCTGTGATTAAGATTTATATCAGAGAACAATTGGTTTCTCATTTACTTCATAAAACTTCAGGCACGTTTCCATTCAGACTATCTATTTTTAGTGTTGATTTGTATTCCGTTCCTTATAAAGGAACAAAATTTTGCAATCACATAATGAGTGAGTAGAAATTTAAATAATTTTATATGTAAACAAATGAGATTTGAAACATGGCAGAAATGCCCCTGTTTCTTTTTTCTTGCAGGTAGCTATTGTGGACTCTCCACACATAAAGATGTGCATAAACTCTGCTTGTTTTTTGACCAACACTAACTCCTCTGTGTGCTCCAAGACCAAAAACATTTAAAAAGAACCATTTGGAAGTTCAGAAAAGTACTTTATGCATCTAGCAGCAGCTAAAATTCCTTCTTTTCTGCCTGAAAGGAATATATAGTTGTTGTCCCAGAAGAAATGTCACTCTACTTGCTGATTAAACATGATCCTTTTTAATCTTATTTTCATCTTCAGGATTTGAAAGACTAGAAATGAAAGTTGTTTGGTGTTGATAAAGTTCTAGATGATGAGGTAACCAACACAAGAAGTAAAAACTTTCACAGAAAGGTGAAATAGCTCTGTCACTGGGATACATGCTAAAGAAAATTCTTCTGATTGCTTGATTTCCTTGCAAATAGATTGCTAATTATATCATACCAAAGAAATACATTTTTATTCTGCAGTTTGCCTTTATAAAGCATTGATAAGTTAGATGGCCTTGCATTTAATTAGCCTTGCCTCAATCCAAGTCATTCTGATTTCCTTGATGTGAGTCCACACTGGAAAATATCAATATCTTTCAAAATATTTGTATGGCATCAATTTTGAAGGTTACACTTTTAAGCTACTGACATGGACAATTTGTAGTCATCTCAGACTGTTAAAAATACGAAGTTAATGAAAAAATTGCATGCACAGCAATGTAATGATTGTAGTTCAAGCAGTGCTTCTGTTGAGCCTTTAGTAGCCAGGAAGACTGATTTAACAGAAGGAACACTGGGATTATGATATGTCCTGTTCTTTGCCTTTCTCCTGTGTCCTCGGTCATAGAAGCCTAGATCTTTCTTTTGAAGGAAGAGATATAAGTACAAATATAAGTGTATGAGCCCTTGCATTATAAATGTATTTAAACCACACCATCAGGAGTATTTCACTGATATTTCTTCTTCCCTTCTAGATGTGCATGTACTAAAGGGACAGTTGGGTTCTAAAATGCAGCAGAGAGGTAACATTATTCAATTCAGTGGTAATTACACTACAATTAGCAACATTATTTTGTCTCATATTCTGTGGGCCTGTCTTCATTTAGTTGGAAAGAGTTGCTCTTCTAAAAATTTTCTGTGATTCTTCTGGTGGCAGATCTGAGTTAATGCTGCCTAATGCAACCCAAGTATTACCCATTTTAGGATTAAAAACTCCAAACATAGAAGTAAAGTTGTAATTTCACCATAATTTCTGTACTAATAATTGAATATTCTTGTTGGCTCACAATGATTCATCCATTATACGGAGATCTCTGGAGAAAATTAACAATGCATATGGTAGTATTTTATCAATACATGGCATTCAAACTATTAGTAAAATAGAATTTGGCTTCAGCAAACCTGAAAGCATCATACATATCAGAGAAAGGTAAATTCAACAAATAAGTGCCAAGAAGTAAAAATTTTATGCCTGGGGCACAAGCTGGATCTACAGTGTGGAAACTGAGAACTGTCATTTGAGACAAATCTGGAAGACAGAGCAGACGATTACTGCATCATAATTGTGGACAAATATCTACGATATTTCATCTCTTGTTCATCTTGATTTTGATTTTCTATCATACCCTGAGGATTGTTTATTTCAGCAGTGGGTCTTCTGATATGACAGGGCTTTTTGTCAACTGACAAAAAAAAGGTAGATAATGAAATCACATCCTACATAATTTTATTTCTGCAAATGTCAACGTTTTCAGTTCCCACTTTGTTTTGCCACTTTGTCTTAGTATCATTATATTTCTTCCTTATTTGTTTTTTTTTCCTTCTTTTCTAATGTATCTTTTCTTACTAGTTTTTTTCATTAATCCACACACAATTTTCATACTCAGTTCCCATCCTGTCTCTTTTCATTAGAAATGAGTGAATTCAATCCAGAACACTAGGTGTACAGAATACACAAAAGTCTATGTTTTTGTAACTTAGCTGCTGAAATATACATTTTAGGTACTACCTAAATAATATTACCTATAATACTACTTGCTATTAATGATTCTTTTGATGTCCTATTAAAAGATCAAATTTTCATTCTCTATACTGTAGTTATCTTTAAAAAATTGAATAATGTTTAGCGTTAGGAATCAGTCCTAAGCTGAACTGCTACAATCTTCACTTTGTCTTTTAAGTTTTGTGTTGGGTTTGGGTGGCCAGGTTTTGGTGGTGGGGGGGATACAGGGGTGGCTTTTGTGAGAAGCTACCAGAAGCTGCCAGAAGCTTCTGCATGCCTGGCAGAGCCAATGGCAGCTGGCTCCAAGACGGACGTGCCACCAGCCGAGGCCGAGCCAATCAGAAATAGTAGCTAGGCCTCTGTGATAATATATGTAAGAAGGCAAAAAAGTTATTGTACAGAAATAATTGTGGCCATTTTCCATTACCTACTGAAAAAGGAGAAAAGAAAAAATTCCTACAATTTTTTTTTTTGTTTAGAAAATAAATTTTAAAAAACCTGCATTATTTTATTAAGGACAATTCATTAGAAAACTACACATTGGGTGGAGGAGGGAAGAAAAATACGTGGAGTTGAAACATTGCAATAGAAAAGACCTCTTTAGCAGAGACAGATGTATGATGTTCAACTAAAATCAGAAGCACATTTTCTGGATCCTAATATTCATTGTCAAAGGTAGACTAAATGGAAGGTAGAAAAAGGTAGAAAAATGTGGGAAATGGTAGTAGGAATCATCTTTTAGATAGCTACAATATCATGAGAGAAGATAGTTTTGCTGCAGCCATTATGGGTAAGTCCTTTGGGCTACAATACCTGAAATCCTGAAAGTGTGTAATGTTCTAATATTTCTATAATTTCTAATTGCTATGTGTAGCCTCAAGACAGGAAGTGTGAAGGACATTTGGAGTAATAAGATGGACCTGAGCTTGCATCCATCCCATTTTCCATACTTGAATTTTTAAAATATTATGCAGCAAAATAAGATCTCTTTTCTCCCTTCTCATGGTTAATTGTGTTTCAGTTTAAACTACAGAAACACTTGAAAGCAATTTAATTTAAAAACAAATGAATTTAAAAACAACTTAAATACAATTCAATTATTTTCCATACAAATCTTGTATATTTTTAATTTTAAAAAGTGTTTAGAAAAAAATAATGAAAGTAATTTGAATTAAAAACTATGACATTGAGTCTACCGTAAGTGTCAAATTCCATAATGTTGACTATTTCTTATGCTAATAATACTAGTGATTTTGTAACATTTGGCTATGAATTCTGATTTAAAGGTTAATATTTCCAAGGGAGTTCCTCAAATTCATATCAGTATCACAATATTCCAATTCAATGTCATAGAAAGTGTGGGTAATGCTGAAAAATGAGGATGATTCCTATTTAGGAGTCCAGAAAAAACTTCTAAACCCAATATTTAAAAACATATCAATAGATGTATTCAATATCTACTGTTGTAATAGCAATCTAATTAAAGGTAAAAGAATCTGCTTTCATTTCTGTCCTAGCTTTCTACTAGACACCAGGAATGGTTTTGCTAGAAAAGGAGAGCAAGGATTATTAAATCCGTCTCACAAAAACACAAGACTCTACCAAAGTCTATTCAAGGGGAGCCTGTGGGAAATGAAAATACCAGGAACCTTTTATGAATCAAGCAAAAAAGTTTAAAAAAATAAAAACAGGCAAAAAAAACAGATTCAAGTGAGACCTTTAATAACACATTTTAGCTTGTTATTTTAAACAGGCAATTTGCACATCCCTTAGAATGGAAAGTCTGAAGAATTTGCTTTTATTAAAAAGACTAGCACTTCAATAATTAAAATCTCTACATTAAATGAAAATTTGATCCTCATATTAGCTCCATGGTGTGAAGAAATAGTCTCTGCTTGCTGTGTTTCCAAACTTTCATTCTTGTCAGAATAACTAATGCAGACTTGGCCCTTTTGTTTATTTGGGTCTTTTTTAAATTAGTGGATCAGGTCTCAAAAGATGTATTTACCCCCACCTTTTAAACAAATGCTTAACTTTTGCATATGATATCTCTGCAATTAACTTGTTATTCATTTCTGTACTGTCTAACAATAGCACTTATATGCAATCTATCATTGACAAAACTGTAGATGATAAGTCTGGAAAAACAGGACATCATTAGTCTTTTTGCCATGACGGTAAAAGACAAGGGGAGAGATGCAATTCATTACATGGGACACTCTACACTCTTCTCAACAGCCGTAACAGGGTAGCTGGCCTGCTGCCAGGTTAAAGGAGCTGTAGGGTGAAAGTCGACGGCGTTAAAGACAGCAACACAATAACGTAGCTTTAGGCTGTTTTCTACATACTGCCTACTCTAGCCCACTTTTCTTACTTAAAGCATCTGATACCACATATGTGGAAAAATATGTTCTTTTGAAGTACAATGCTCTCTTTTTTTTGAGGAATTTATTCAGTAAATCAGTTTATGCATTTCTCTAAGGCAGATGTTTTATTCTGAATGACAATTTTAACTGCCCTCCTCAAACAGAAATCAGGGAAGCAGTCACTCACTAAATAGTATGTCTTTCAGGTTCTAGAGATTAATCATTTTGCTATGTAAACTCAATTTTATTGCTGTTTTTTTAAAATAATTAGTGATAAGTAGGAAAGTTTGGATTGATGGGTGTTCTAGGATTATTAGGAAGTAAAGGAAGGAAAAAAATGCTGCTCTATTATCAATGATAATTGCTATTAATAGTTGTTCAGAAGATACAAAAAGCTAAGTCATAGAAAAAGGTGCATTTATATATGAAGTTATTTCCTCAGTACTGATAAAAATTTCCCAATTCATGAAATATTTCCAGAGTAAAAAAATCTCCTGTCCTCTGATCTCTCTCCAGCATACACACACACACGTTAAAGCAAATAACCATGAAACACAAACCTACACTTTATTTTGGTGTACTTCTCAGCATATTATGTAGGCTTGAAATGCTGCTTGTCCCAGGTGACTTGCACTGAATCCATCTAGTGCTTTACAGCAGTAGTCAGTGTTGGTAGGATGTTAAATGCTGGATGTTTTCTCATTCCCAAAGGACAGAAAAAAGATGGAAGGCAGAAATCAATTAAAATGTTCAGGAGCAGGGGTTGGTAGGCCTTCATTCTTTAATATTTCAGAAGTAAACACATTTCCTAGCAAAAAAAAAAAAAAGAAAAGTACTCTCTAAGGTAGGGTCAAGGATTTTAAAATGGTTATGAACCTCAAAATGCCATTTTGAAAAATGCAGTAGACCTCCAGTTGGTAATGAAAACTGATATTGAGTTAGATTTGCTTAAGATTTCAAAATTATTTGTGAGGTTCAATGTGAATTACACCTGTTTGATTCTTCTGGGTTTTTGGGGTTTTTTTTAACTTAGGTTTTGTCAAGGCCAGGAAAAAAAAAAGGCACAATATGAAAGATCTTCCTCTCTTGAAAGAAGAAAATTGTACAAAAATAATCTGTAAATTTTTTTAAATTTTTTTTTTACTTTATTATATTTTTTGTGAGTGAGGAAAACCTTTAGGAGACAGGTGCACTGCAATGGACCTAGCAAAAAAAAAAAATTAAATGCAAGATTTAAAATAAGGTAAATTGTGAGAGAGTCAAACTGTTATTTAATTTTCTTGTCTTTGGTTGAATGGGTAATGTGGAAGCCCATGTATTTCAAATACAACGCCACCATTACTTGATTATCTTTTTAAGTAAGTAGTGGATTTTGGGGCACTCTGGTCTGTACTCAATCAAAAATTGGTATTTTGTACAGAGACATGCAACACTTATATTAAAGCATAAGTGAAGTTTTCTTAAATGATATAGTTAAATTCAAAAGAAAACTTACTTAGTAGACATATAAAAACATAAGAGTGAGGCAGACCAAAGGTTCATCATTCTCTCTCTTAAAATAGCATATTAAATTGCTGTTGATAGAGATTTCCCCCCCAACTACCAACCCTGACTGCTGAAGAATCAGCATAATCATTGAATAATCATATATTCAATTCTCAAAAACTTTTAGAACTAAAAGTAGGTTGGGGCACTATTCTAAAAATCATTTTCTTCCTTTAATAAAAGCAACAGAATTGATTTTATCATAACAAAAGAAAAAATATAGATAACATTATATCACCTGTTTTATTCAAAATTAATATAATATAATATTTTAGATAAATATATCTGCTCATGATCCATATAGAAATCTGAATTTAGAACCTTAATTATGCAAAACCAGTGCTAACTTTGCAGATCCATTCCACAACATACTAGAGATGTGCCAAAATGTGAGAAGAAACTCCCGATTGACTGGCATGATCAGTAAAAACATTTTACTGATAGAGTTCATAAACTTTAACCTATTGCCTAGGAAAGTGTCAAGAAAACCAGTAGCAGAGATGTTTGTCTACTATGAAATCTGTCTGTATATTTTCTTCACAACCCTCAGTAACAGTATATTCACAAGGTAATATTAGAGGGGAAGCAAGTGTATTTGGGAAATAATCAGTGATTAAGGACTATGCCATTTTAGGAGCTTTCTCATATGCTACTAATGCTTTTGGAACAGGGCAAAAAGCAAAGCCTGCTCATTCACTCTAACCCGGAGTTTGAGGGAGGTGTGCTGATAACTCACTGTCCAACAAACAATAGTATTCACAGAGAGACAGGTGCATGAATCTGCTCTCTTTCTATTTTCCCCTCAAATTTTCATGCCCTAGAATGCTGTTATGAAGTGCAACATTCACATCAGTTCTGGGATATAACCAGCTTCATTTGACTATAATTCAAAGGAGTTCTAGACATTTATGTAAATGCTGTAGACATGAACCCTTGACGTTGGCAGGTATGTACAGATCAGACACATGAAATTTTGCCCTTCTGAGAACTAATCAGTTAAAGAGTTGCCTTAGGTATGAAAAAAAAAAAAATCTTTCTGATGTTAGGTTGATATGTGACCCAGTTAATTCTTTTTCTCTGAAGGCCAGTTTGATAGAATCTGCACAAAAAATAAATTCAGTGTAACAATCTCCATGTAACTCTTCTAAGTCCACAGCTGCATGCTTTCAAATATTTCTTTATACATATAAAATATAGTATATTATTCCAGTTTTAAGTTCATTGTGACATTTCTGTATAACATTTGTCTTCTTCTGTTTCAATAATATCTCCTAAAATTACGCCATGAAGAAAATGAAATTATTGCATTTAATCTTAAACCAATGAGAAAATATTAAGCAAGATGTGTCCCAAAATAGATACATGAAAACTTCCAGTAGATATTTTCTCCTAGTCTAGTACTGTTTCAACAGAAATCACAGTCATTTCCAGTTCCTCAATTTCGATAGTATAATACATTCTGGTGCCAATACCCATATTCACAGACTTCACTTAAAATTTCCCAGGACGAGATTAAATATTTGACTAATACTATTCATTCTTCTCTAGAAAATGAACTAACTTTCAAAATCTAGCATGAAGTTTCTCTTTGAAACCAACATAGAATTTTATGGGGTTTGAGGTTTTTTTTCCCACTTACCTTTGCCTGAGTCATTTTCTTTCAAAATTAGTTTCAAAGTACCTTGGAATATTTCATCTGGACTAATAGACCTTTGTTTATATGACTCCTTCCCATATGCACCCATCCTTCTTTGCTCATACATTTTTCAAGACCCATGCAAGTTCTCAAATATCTCATTTTTTAATATTCTTCCATTATATCATCCTGTCATAATGTCATCTCTAGTTTGACAGACTTAATAAGATTAATTGTTACAGATTTGATGTGTTATGTGTCACATCTTTCAGAAGAGATATTATCTGATTACATCTTCCACAACAGAACTACATTTTCTCTTTTGATGCTGTTATCGTATAGTAACTCCCATATAACTTCATTTACTATTTTCCCCATTCACTTTGTCAGTCTTTCCATTTTAAAGCACTTTTCAGGCCTTACACATCTTACATTTTACCTGTATATTACAAAAACATTTCAGTAAATATATGTTTGTCCTTAGAATACCATGTGGTTTTTTTGAAGAATAGTTAGCTGGCAGGAGGGTGGAATAACTTCCACAGGATTAAGTATACTACACTACCCATTGGTGGTACAGTGCATATAATGTGTAAGTACTTCTGGACTTAGTCAATGACTGAGAATGTTTTTGGGTGAAAATTTGGTATTTAGATTTTTAATTTATGTCCAAGTTCTGCTTTAAGTGTTACTGCATTACTGGAATTAGATGTGTCATACTGTTGGTCTTACATTCTTACTCATTTCTCACTGATAATGAGAAAATGCTGATTTTTATTTGGTTAAATTTTATAAGAAAATGGAATATGTATACCATCTGTGACAAATAAAAAAAACCTCCTGAAAAATAAATCTGTGTTATCTTTTTTCTTCTTTCTTTAAAAGAAAAATATGTTTTTAACATAAAAACACCAACTCATTGTCATGTTTTCCCAGCTGGAAATTAAACAACTCACTCAACCCCTTTCTCTCTCCCTTACCCTAATGGAATGGGGAGGGGAATCAAAAGCAAAACTTGTAGGTTGAAATAAGATCAGTTTATTAATTAAAAATAAAATAATACACAATAATAATAGGAAAAATAAAATAATAATAATTAATAATAATAATAATTAATAATAGTAATAATAGTAATAGAAAGGAAAAAAACCAAGCAAGTGATTCACAACACAGTTGCTTGCCACCTGCTGGTCTATGCCAGACCCTGTTCCTGAACTCTGATGGGTCTCTCTTCTGGGTAACTCCTCCAGTTTATATACTGGGCAAGATCTTCTATGGTTGCAGNTCACATCTTTCAGAAGAGATATTATCTGATTACATCTTCCACAACAGAACTACATTTTCTCTTTTGATGCTGTTATCGTATAGTAACTCCCATATAACTTCATTTACTATTTTCCCCATTCACTTTGTCAGTCTTTCCATTTTAAAGCACTTTTCAGGCCTTACACATCTTACATTTTACCTGTATATTACAAAAACATTTCAGTAAATATATGTTTGTCCTTAGAATACCATGTGGTTTTTTTGAAGAATAGTTAGCTGGCAGGAGGGTGGAATAACTTCCACAGGATTAAGTATACTACACTACCCATTGGTGGTACAGTGCATATAATGTGTAAGTACTTCTGGACTTAGTCAATGACTGAGAATGTTTTTGGGTGAAAATTTGGTATTTAGATTTTTAATTTATGTCCAAGTTCTGCTTTAAGTGTTACTGCATTACTGGAATTAGATGTGTCATACTGTTGGTCTTACATTCTTACTCATTTCTCACTGATAATGAGAAAATGCTGATTTTTATTTGGTTAAATTTTATAAGAAAATGGAATATGTATACCATCTGTGACAAATAAAAAAAACCTCCTGAAAAATAAATCTGTGTTATCTTTTTTCTTCTTTCTTTAAAAGAAAAATATGTTTTTAACATAAAAACACCAACTCATTGTCATGTTTTCCCAGCTGGAAATTAAACAACTCACTCAACCCCTTTCTCTCTCCCTTACCCTAATGGAATGGGGAGGGGAATCAAAAGCAAAACTTGTAGGTTGAAATAAGATCAGTTTATTAATTAAAAATAAAATAATACACAATAATAATAGGAAAAATAAAATAATAATAATTAATAATAATAATAATTAATAATAGTAATAATAGTAATAGAAAGGAAAAAAACCAAGCAAGTGATTCACAACACAGTTGCTTGCCACCTGCTGGTCTATGCCAGACCCTGTTCCTGAACTCTGATGGGTCTCTCTTCTGGGTAACTCCTCCAGTTTATATACTGGGCAAGATCTTCTATGGTTGCAGGTTATCTCTTTGGCCAGTCGGGTCACTTGTCCCACCTATGCTCTCTCCCACTTTTCTTTTGTGTACCTCCTAACTGGCAGAGCATGAGACACAGAAACACCCCAAAAAGGTCCTTAGGATGAACCCAACTTAGCAAAAGCCAAAACATTAGTGTGTTATCAGCGTTATCCAAAACACAGCAATGTACCAGCTACTGAGAAGAAATTTAATCTCTGCCAGCTGAAATCAGGACACACATACACTCAAAAAACCTTTCACTTTGTCTACTTATAAAACCGTGTTGGCAGTTTACCATGGTAAACATCTGGAGATATGTTTACCTAGATTTGACCAGTTGCATGATGTTTTATCAGATCTGTCCCTGCTCTCAAGCAGCACTTGTTACAAAACCTGTCAGCTATGAAATTATATATTTTTTTGTCATGTGAGTGATAGCTTTGGAAGAGTTTCAGGTTGAAAACACCACCTGCTCATGGAGACATAATTCAGACTTGTTGCAAATGTATAAATCCACTGATGTAGCTGTAAGATGTATCTTCTTGTGACTGTCACATCATTCACTTTTTAAATGTCAAACCTGTCATGTTTCTTGATTGAAGTACTCTTAATGTAAAATACCTGGGTTTTTTTCTGTTGTTCAATCAAGACAAGGCCATGCCAGTGAAAATCTGGCTTTTTAAAATATCACCTAGAGAAAACAGTAACGGGTACATCTTGTACCATGATCTCCATGTATTGTCTCTATTTATTTATAGTTGTATCCCTCAGAGGAGTCACTTACCTTTCTGCTATGTATTTTAAATCTGCCTACATGTTGTGGAAATGACACAACACAGTGGTTTTTCAACTAGCTACAAAACAGCTTTCAATTGAGGACATTTTAGTCAAGATACAGAAAAGCATACTGCATGTGAATTTGTGCTGGAGTTCTACCAACATTTTTCCCATTTCAACACAATTCAAATAAGAACATATAAAAAACTGAAAGCAAAATTATGGGGGTCCCCCTTTATTTTTTGACTTTCTAAGGAAGATATTATGTATTCCCTGTTGGGTTGCCAGCTGGCAAAAAAAAAAAGAAAAGAAAAAAAAAAAGGAGGCACAAAAGAAGGTAAAAATTACTGAAGCACTGCAGAGACCACACAAGCCATGATAGGTAAAGACAAGTACTTTGGAACAGTGTGATAATTTCTGGGGGAAAATTTAAGGTAGAAAATCATCAGAGGAAATCTGTGGATTCAAGGCAGTTACGAAGGGCCAAGTAGGTGATTAGAGGGATAGAGCACCTCTACTGCAAGGAAAGGCTGAGAGAGCTGGGGCTGTGCAGACTGGAGAAGCAAAGACTCCAAGGTGACTTTGTTGTGGCCTTTCAGTAGAGGCCTTTGTTGTGGCCTTTCAGGCCCCCTAAAGGGGCCTATGAAAAAGCTTAAGGGTGGCTTTTGACTAGGCTGTGCAGTGATAACACAAGGTGTGACGGCTTTAAATTGAAAGAGGGTAGGTTTAGATTAGATATTAGGAAGAAATTCTCTATTGTGAGGGTGGGGAGGTATTGAAAGAAGTTACCCAGAGAAGCTGTGGATGCTCCATCCTTGGAAGTGCTAAAGGCTAGGTTGATCCGGTCCTAAGCAATCTGATCTACCAGAAGGTATCCCTGCCCATTGCAGAAGGATTGGAACTAGATAATCTTTAAGACCCCTTGCAACATAAACCATGCTCTGATTCTATGATTCGATGATGGTGATGCCTCTGAGACAGGTATTAAATGAGAGGTGTATGAGAGTTACGGCAGTGGGGGTCTGGTGTTCACATTAGTGTTTATTAACTCCTTCATTTATCGGATAATTTGTACATTTTTCTTATGCTGAAATTCTTCAAAGAATAACAAAAACATAATTTTAACTAGTATCTTTTTTTCCTTTACTTTGTTCTAAGGAATGTTGTAAGCTGACACTGCCTCCAGTAACTCCAAGGCTGGGATTTCATCATGCCCACGGGATTTCATCATGCCTAGGCTGGGAGGTGTTTGCACGTTCAGTGGGTAGCAAAGCTGAGCATGTACCCCAAGGACACATACACAGACACATATGTACACCCTCAGACACACAGGTCTGATTGCACACACTGCCACAGACAAGGCACTGCTGTCAGCAGCACCCAGGGGTAGTGCTCACACAAACATAAGTGCAGATAGCCAACTGTGTCTTGCTTAGGATTGAAGGTCACTAGTGCAAGTAAGTGCATGTGCACACACGCACACACACACATCTGCTACTCTCCAGTCACAAGCACGTGCACATTTGTGGATCCCTTGAGTACTGATATTGCACGTCTGTCCAGCTGGTACTTGTTCATGGATCCTGGGACTCCTTACCTTCCCCACAGGTCCCTGATTCACATGCAGGTGCTCAGCCCTGCTGTCTGACTGGTGGCCCTGCCTCGTACCAGGGTTAGGGGAGATACCTGTCTCCAATCCCCGCAGCCAGCACCAGGCACCTGGCACTCAGCCCCTCACTCACCTGATTCACCTGGCCCCCCTGTAGTCGATTTTCCTCAAACACACCATTTAACAATGCAGCTGAGGCCAAGTCCCTCACCTGCCTCCAGCTGGTGTCCCTGACATCCCGCTGGCTCCAGCCACTGGCATCACCATCCCAGGAATCCCGCACACCCATCTCACTGTAGTGTCTGGTCCCAGTCCACTCACACCCACAGCAACCAGCTCCTCATACAGTCACAGAGTCACAGAATGGGTAAGTTTGGAAGAGACCACTGGAGCTCATCTGGTCCAACCTCCCTGCTGCAACATGGTCTCCTAGAGCACATTGCTCAGGATTGTGTCCAGACAGCTTTTGAATATCTCCTAAGAAGGAGACTTCACAACCTCTCTGGACAACCTGTTCCAGTGCTCATCATCTGCAGAGTAAAGAATTTCTTTTGCATCTTCAGGTGAAATTTCCTGTGTTCCAGTTTCTGTCCATTGCCTCTAATCCTATTTCTTGGCTCCTATGAGAGGAGCCTGGCTCCATCCTCTTAACACCCTCCCTTCAGATGTTTACATACATGGATAAAATCACCTGAACCCTCTGGTTCTTACACTTGCACAGGATAACAAATGAGGAGGCACAGGGAGACCTACCACAGCATTTAAGGAGAACACAGCTGCAGGGCTGGGAGATAAACTTGCTGATGGGGCATGGCCTGCATGCAGCTGGCCTGGACCATTCTTTACACAGCCTTGTCTGTCCCTTACCCTCTTGGTCCCTCCCGCCCCCTTCCCCACACACTCCCTCCCCAGTCATGTGTGGTCCCACTGACACACCCCTTGAACATCACAGATCCCCCTGTGCTTGTTTCCTTCTTATGACTGAAAAAGCCCAGGCTGTTCCTCTCCAAAGCTGTGCCTATAGTCACTTAATGGGCCTTTGGCTTGTAATTGAAGACTTTTTGTCCTTGGTAATGACTCTGCTGCCTCTTGTCTCTTAGCTTTGTGTCTCTCTGTTTTCTTATTTATCGCTTCCACCTTAATTTACTATCGCCTTTGCACTGAAGAGGTCCTTGATGGGATCACTTCCATGAAGCAGATGCTCTCACATTCCACATATGCTTACAGTCTTCCCTGCTAAATTTCTTTTCTTTCATGAATAATGAAAGGTAGAGATATTCTTTAAGGTATTGTTCAGAAAAAAAAAAATTAATATTTAATAATAATATTACTACTACTGCTATTACTACTACTACTAATAATAAGGGCAACAATAACAACAACGAAAACACAGGAAATTGAAGAAAAATGTAATTCAGGACTTCTAGAGGAGACACTAGTGAAACCCTGTCTCTTACAAAGCTGCTGACAGCTTTGCCACTGATTTTATTAGTTCTATGACTTCAAACAGGGTCTTTTGCATGGGGTGTTAATTAAATGCTTCTGGGCTTGGAGAAAACAGAAGAAAAATGTAATATAAACAGGTATGCCTTGATGGAGTGGCAGGTTGTTGCAGCCTACTTCAAATCTTCATATTCTTTCTTCACCCTTTGTGACATTCGAAGTATTCATGCATGTTTAAAATGTATTGCACTTTGTAATGATTGACTAAGTTTTATTTCTGGACCATTTAAACAAAAGTTTTCATTTGCATATATCTTGTGGTTTTCTTACACTGATGTCCAAGCAGAAGATTAATTGGGAAGATTAATGTGTAAGACTGGCCCTTTTTCTTGTCTTTCTTTCTTTCTTTCTTTCTTTCTTTCTTTCTTTCTTTCTTTCTTTCTTTCTTTCTTTCTTTCTTTCTTTCTTTTTCTTTCTTTCTTTCTTTCTTTCTTTTCTTTCTTTCATGAGGAGACCTAGAAGGCAAATTAGAGACTGCCCTTCTGCAGTCTCTCTGCCGCAGGAGCTACCGTGCACCTACACAAGAGGCTGGTCTCTCTCCATACTCTTTAAAGTTGAAGAAACCAATCTTCATTGGGAGGGTAGATATCAGGGTGTCCTACACTCCTACACCTTTGCTGAGCAAAATGAGGCCAGGGGTATCACTTTCACACAAGGTAAAGATATTGTTGCTAGGCCACAGGAAATGTAGGAGAGAAACAGTGTTGATATCAAAGGGGATCCTTATTAGTTAGGTGATTAGTGTAACACGCCCTAAGGATTCCCTGCTGCGTTTAGATTGTTAGAGATAACAATAGACAGCGCTGCTGTCTTTGGATTTTGGTCCACAAAGGATTCTTTTGTCTTTGTCACCATTTCTGAGTGAAGCTGTAATTTATGCTTTTGTCATTGTTAGACTGGGGCTTACTTTCCCACTGCATTACATCTTTTGTGTTCAGTTCTTCAGTATGAAGTTAGAAGAGAAAGGAGACTCAGATCTTGACTCCTGTGGTGCAATTTACTTGCTCAGAAATAGATAAAAGAAGTGCATCTTTTTTTCTAAATGCATAATTAATCAGCAGTTTCTATTGCCAGAAGGTTGTAGTGAGGCAAGGAAATTAGTAGGATTTAAACATATTTAAACTTTTTTTGAGAGTAAAGTAATATTTTACATAGGTTTTTAAGAAATTTGGAGCTGTTCTTTAAAGAAAAAACCAGACATTTGACTGGTCAAAGAAACTCCTTTTGAGGTTAAATTACTTCTTACCTGCCTGTAAAAGGGCTTTCTAAACTTGATATGGTTCATATACTGATTCATACTGATTACAATTGAAGCAATTCTCTTCTTTTGAAATATGGCTTTAGACAGACATCTAGTCAAATAACACAGCATTTCTTTAGTTCTTAAGAAAGTATTCCAGAAAATGCATTTAAAGACCAAATCAGTGGAGACTGAATGTAAGCACTATTTAAATTTTAAAGGATTTTATAATGAAAGATATCCTCTTATGTTCTAAAATACCTCTGATTCAGATACCAGTGGCATTACTAAAGTTCCAGTAGTTCCAATTAAATTCTAGCCCAAGCTTTTAAAATTAAAACTGTAAAGGGAAATTAAATTGTACAAAGGGGTAGTTCTGTCTTTGTTTTTATGAAAAGACAAGTCACAGTGGATACTGGTATTCAACACATCGAGGTCCTCAAGTTTTTCATTTTTGAAGATCAGTTGAGATGGAGTGGAAGATACATTTTCCTCTGATACCAGTTTTGCTGTGGAATCTGCAGTTTGTTCTTGCCTTGGCTAGCTAACTCTGTGAAGGTGGAAGGCAGGTATATTTATATATGTGCAGTCCAGATTGATTAAGGACTCTGTGTCCTAATATTTTACTTAGGTTTTGTCCACAGTGCTGTGATTCCTTCTTCTCTGCCTTAAGTGGACAGAATAAGTCCTGTTTGAGTGAGAGATGAATAAGTGAGAATGAAGTTTGTGAAAATATGAGGTCAGCAAAAGTACAAAAATATTCTTCTTGTACTGTTAACAGCACAACACAGTAAGTTCAGCGATGAAAATAAGACTGAGAGGTACTTAGGAAATTTTATTTAGCATTTCATTCTCCTTCATTAAAAGCAATTTAAATGGAATAATAAGCACATGGAATAAAGACAGAACTCTCTGAAAAATGTTAAACAGAGTGGTGTTATGATTTAAAATATCATCCAAAATCATATTGTATACATTATATTTAAATTATATTATCCACTGAATATTATATATTAGAAAGTTTATGTTAGGAATCACATATATGTTACATAATTTGTATGTTGTGTTGTATCATCTACATATATTTCTGTCACTCCTCTGCTTTCATATAATACAGTGACAGAAAAGATTATTCTGACTACATGAACACTTCTCCAACAAAGAGAAGTATCACAGAATCATCTGAGTTGGAAGTGACCCGGAAGGATAACCAAGTCCAACTCTTAAGAGAATGGCCCATAAGGGGATCAAACTCACAATATTATTAGCAATGTGCTCTGACCAACTGAGGTAATCTCAGGGTTATCATTTTCCTTGGTTACTTTTGAATTATCTAATAATTTCTGAACCCATGTAAAATCAGAGATAAAAGTAATAGTATCATAGTGACACTGACTTTTGTCATTTGTGGTACTGTGAAAAGGAGGATGAGAGACCTTGAATTCAATGATGCTAAAGAAGAGTGTCTCTCAAGCCTCGTCTCATCCTCCTGTGCCCCAGTTGCAGAAAGTAGCTCCTTACTGAAACTCTAACATACATTAGGGGTCATGAGAAAGTGAATATCTGGTTTCAAAAAAATAACAGTGCTTGAAAGATCTTCTTTTAGAAACACAATATTACAGTGACACACAAGGTGACAAAATATTTTTAAAAATGAAACAAACCTGTGGCCCAATTTCACTTGGCTTTTTTTGTCATTTTCTTCCCTCAGATTCTTCTGCTTCAAACATCTGTTCCTCTTAACTGGTGTTGCCAGCCTTTGGAGCCTTGGCATAATGAGGCTGGTGCTTACAATTTTAATATGGTGTCATTTTATTCTGCTCAGAGCAGATCTAATTAATGCCTAATTAAGAATCCATCCAAAGTCACTGATGTCAATAAAGCTGAACAAATGTTAGGAAGGATAACAGTTTGGGGAATCAATCTGTCCAAGTACTAAGCCTGGTGTAAGGCTCTGAACTCTCCGTGTGTATCTTAAGGAAGGTGCCAACTTCATTTTAAACACAGAGCTTCAGCCATTTCCTGTTGACTGATTGCTTGCCTTTTGAATTAAAACTGTTGCACAAAAACTACAGGAATTAGAGAAGATTGCAGTATCTGGTATGCAAAATTAGCTGTATCTTTTCAATATAATTTATTTTGTAGTAAAGCATACCTTAGCAACAAAGATATCTGCAAAAGTTTCCCATTGTAGGGATCATCCTTGACTCACTGGATTATAAAGTGATAAAAATGGCATTTGTTTCTTTGTCACTTCCATTAATTCAGACTGAAAATTTGCTGCCTCTGCCAGGAGCTGCAGGAAGTAAGGAAAGCTTACTATTTGAAACGTAAATTGATCCCTTTTGACAGACAAGGAAAGATTGAGCTGGAGGTATAGGAAATGTATGTAGTATTTTATTACTGATTATAAGTATTTGCTTGCACTTGTCCTTGAAGGTATACAAATTATGCAAAGTTTAACTGCTTATTCCCATGCAAAATACAAATCCTAAAAAAAATTCTTGTAAAAAGGATGCCTAGTACCTTATTTGGAAAAGTGTTTATTACACTTCTGGAGTCACACAAGGAAAACTTGTATATCATACTTCTTTGAGTTACTAAAAAAATTTCCTACAGGGAAAGAGCATGTCTAGATATCCTAGATCAGGGGCAGTTTCTGTACTCTGTTCTGAAGCAGCAGGTTTCAGTTGGCAAATGGATGCAAATCAGTAAGTGATCTGGTTATCCTCTAGAACAGTGGTGACTACCCAGTAGTTTGACCTTTCTTAGATTTCTTTCCATCAAAAGAAATTTTCAAAGGGAATTCCTTTATCTTGGTAAGAGGCAGTTGCACTTAAAAAAAAAAAAAAAAAGTTTGACTAATTGTACTTATTCTGACACAAAAGAAGGAAAAATTGAGGTCACTTACCTTTCACACAAAACCTGTGGAATTCACTGTCAATTCACATGGAATATTTGGCTCTTGTGTTAGTGAAACAGATAAACCTTAATTTCCTTTGAATTCTAATACAAGAGTCTCAAACTGTTTTTTAATAGAGAGGGGATTTGAACATAATATTGGTTTTGATCATAAGTAATTTTATTTCTAAGGAAAACATTGAGTTCCATGCGAGAATGAAAAAAGGCACTGACTGAGAGATTATGGGTCACGATTAAAGGGATGGCAGAATCAGGTGAGATTATACTGGGGGTCTCCCACAGGCCCCACAGCCCAGGAAGCTGAACAGATGAGACCCTCTATAGAAAGATAGGA
Organism: Edolisoma coerulescens; assembly: GCA_013397115.1. Taxonomy (NCBI): domain Eukaryota; kingdom Metazoa; phylum Chordata; class Aves; order Passeriformes; family Campephagidae; genus Edolisoma; species Edolisoma coerulescens. Next base: position 1,825,358 of record VWZW01013753.1, on the reverse strand, counting down.
GCAGCCTCACATTTGTAAGTCCTCTTCCTCATGGGGGACTTCAACCACCTGAATATCTGTTGGAGGGACAACACAGCACGACACATGCAATCCTGGAGTTTCCTGGAGTGTGTTGACAGTAACTTGCATCTCCAAGAGATAAAGGAGCCAATGAGGAGAGGTGCTATGGTGGACCTTGTTCGCACCATCAAGGTCATGAGGAATGATGAAGATCAGGGGCAGCCTTGACTGCAGTGACCTTGAACTGATGGAGTTCAAGAGCCCCAGGGCAGCGAGGAGGGCACAGAGCAAGCTCACTCACCTGGATTTCAGGAGAGCAGATTTTGGCCTCTTTAGGGATCTACTTCATAGTTACTTGGCATAAAGCTATGAAGGGAAGCTGATTAATATACAAAGATTAGGACCAATAAATTTCAAAAAAGAGGAAGTCAGGTGAGAATGCCAGGAGGCCTTCGTAGACTAACAGGGAGTTCCGTGCATCTATATCATCTGGGCAACAACCTCTCAGTGATGGCTAACTGTATGCTGGGCTGCATTAGCAAGAGCATGGGTCAAGAGAAGTGATTATTTCTCTCTACTTAACAGCTCTTAGACCACATCTTGAATGCTGTGTTTGCTTTTAGACCCTAGATTGAAAGAGAAAGATTGACAGACTGGAGACTTTGCAGGGGCTAAATATGAAGTAAAGGAAACTGGACTATGTAATAGTTGCAAAAAAGTACAATCAAGTGATTGTGGTAAGGTAACAGAAGAAAAGCAAATAGACGTGTTTCCTCTGAGATAACACATAGGTAAAACTGCAGGAAACCGTAATGATCTGTTCTGCTTACTCTGTCTTGAAGCAGCAAAGCCCAGACCATTACTAGTTTATATTGCAATCTCATATAAGCAATCTAAAGACAATCTGATCTATGCTATCAGTTGTAGAAAACCAAAAGATTACATACTTGTAGGAATATATTTTATATATTATTATCTATATGTTATATAATAAACAATATTTTTAATTATTATTACTCATCTGATATTTATTATATACTTGATCTTGTTGAGAAGTACCAATACAATGGTAGAGAGATTTTCCCAAAATAGGTTTCTGTTTTTATTCTGCACTCTTCAAGATACGATTCTCTGATATTGTTTCTGTATATGTCTCCTTTACTTTAGCATCCAGGAAGATTTAATGCCTTGATAGAACAATTCACATTTCTCAAATGTGTCTTAACACTTCTTTGTTAAGACACTTTATCTTAATATCCCAGAAATGGCTTTCAGGTAGTCCCAGGGTATTCCAGTATCTTCTTCAATGACCGGATCATGCATACATTCTTGTTTTAGGTCATTGAAAATTCATTCTACAGAGCAGTGGTTCACTAGAAGTGTTTGTGTATGTGTATGTGCGTTTGTGTTGCATGCATGCATAATGGGTTAAGGTTTTGCACGTACTTTTCAGTTCTCTGCATCCATCTATGACAGTGATACTGTTTTGGGATCAAAGTTATTTACCTAAATTATTTTGATTCTGTTCAGGATGCAAGGGTACAGTGAGAGACTGAAGAAAATAAATTTGTTTAGTGTGGGGAAGAGAAGGAAATCTTACTGTAGTTTTTGTTTACCTAATGGTACGTTCTAAAAATAAAGTGCCAGATTCCACTCAAAGGTGCACAGCAAAGGACAGATGGCAATGGGCACAACTTGCACAAAGCAAAACTTTGATTGGATATAAGAAAAAAATTCTTCAAGGTAGGAGTACATAAGGACAGGAGTTTCCCAGAGATAGCAACAGTCTGACCTAACTTAGTAAAGCAATACAGTAAAGACTGGATATGGGGATCCAGTAAAGTAATACAGTAAAGACTGGATATATGGATTTGGTAGATGGGGTAATATTCTAAAATACTAAAAGCAAAGGAATCCTTGAATACACTGAAAATTACCAAAAACAGAACAAATATATGTTTGTTATGTGAAAAATCAGACTACAAAATTCATTTCCATGGGAAGCATTAAGTCAAGAGTTTAGAATTCAGAAAGATTCTTAATAAGGTTACAGCAAAAATTCTGTTTAAGTCAAATGGAAAATAACAGACTTTGTAACACAAAGGTTTGAATCAAAGTCTGTCAGTGATGAAATAGGACCTATCAAGGGAAGACTGTCTTTTCTTTTTATTATTCCCCACACACACTCCACCCTAAACTGACTTTAGTTAAAAGGAAAAGGAGTGAATAATGAATAAAGAAAGACAGCACATTCATTTCAGGCTAGTATCAGCAGTGGGCTGCTGGTACTCCTCAAGAATGTTAGGAGTGTTTCTTGTGCTAAATCTTCCATCTCTGCAACTGAGCCACATGCTTTGTTGCAGAATGAATGGCTGCCACATTATCTGATGGCCTTGAATTGTTCTCAGAGAAGACAAGGAATATTTAAAGTTATATTGTCAAGTCACAACAGTTCAAGCAATGCTTCAGCATGAAGAGAGAAACACAAATTGTATCAATTCAGTCTGGAACGTGTGCATGTGAGTTAGCTGCACAATGATGAAGATTTCACTAAAAAAAACATAGTACTAAAAATGCTTTGAGTAACATGCTTGTACCCATAGTCAAAGATTAGAGATGTTCAGGCTCAAGATAAAACTTTTATTAAGCAGTACGTTCTGCTACAGTTTGCTTTAAAATAAATTAATCAGTTATATGATATTATTCACATGGTTTTGTGAACACAAACCTTACACAAAGAACATTCTCAATACAGTCTCCACATCTGCAGCGTATGAAGGATGAAGAATATTACTAAAATAATCTACCTCTTGCAGGTAGAAAAGCTGTTATTCCAGATTTCCAGACAGGGAGCTGAGTAAGAGAGTAAATTCACTCAGGTCTGTGCATCACTAACTTCCTCAAGCTCAGTCGCAGAGGGTGCATAAATCTGTTGCAGAATGGACATGAATCTCAACAAAACAGATTAAGTGACTTGATTTTATAACAGAGGGAGGACTACAGCATATTTCTTTCTCAGTCTAAATGTTATCAGAAGATTATTTTATCAGAAAATCATATTAAACCTCTTCAGGAGTTATACTTTTTGTCACCTCTGTTCCAGAGACTGAAGGTCAAATTTTGAGGTGTAAATCAGCACACCTGAACTGATTTAAAAAATACAGTGCTCTACACACCTGAACACATCCAATGTTGTCCTTATAATTTAAACTTTATAATGTTTATACTTTCAGGTCATAAGAAAACTATAATTTCTGATGAACAATACAGTCTTTTTTGAGATCTATAGACAGAAATAGCCCACCATTTATTAACAGAAGACACAGATAGCATTAAATATTTTTAGTTCTCCTTTCCTTCCAAGAGGATGATCCTTGTAACCTGTCCAAAGACAAGGAAACCCATACATCTTGTATCTATACATAATAAGGATTTATATCTCCCTGATATTTTGATGCTTCTAAAAGTAACTGTATGTCCTTGGTGACACAAACAGCTTTTGTCCAGTGCTCTTTAATTTTCTGCTTGCTTTATAGGTGATTCGTAGTAAGGAACTGAATCTGTTCTTTTCCAGCTGTGGTAAGTGGTGATCTAGCAAACACATATTGAAGTTTTCTATATTTTTTTGTGTAATGGAAGTTTGCTTCAGAATTATTATAAGTATAGCTGAGTCCCTTTGTTTAATTCTGTTGCCAAATAGTTCACCCACTCCTCATGTCTGATAAAAGCCAGATTTTTGAATCAACAGATACTAAAGTGACAATGTTGCTTAACTCAGTGATTGATTGTATTGGGTTTTTACTTTCGATGCAAAATTATGTCATCTGATTGCCTTATTAGTTTTCTTCAAAACTAAAACTCTGCTTCATACCTTTCTGGCAGCCTTCTCACCTGCTATTATTTGTACTTATTTTAAGCCCCTGCCTCCACTATAAAGTTCATCACAGGTACTGGCTCCAGAATCCGATCACCAGCTGATCGAGGTGGAAGAGGGAAAAAATGGGACTTACAAATGCTTGGAGAAGTATATTATATTTTATATGCCTAGCTGAAACTGGAAGAAGTCCTGCCTTCTGTTATTGTGTCTCTACATATGAATCCAGGTTGAATCTAGTAGTGTACTGTCAGTTCTTTCTGCTTCCTTTCCCAGTTACACATCAGCTGTATGAGACTGCTCATTTTCTTCTGGGGAGAATGGCAGAAGGTATGTTCATAGTACACTGCAGCAATGTGGTAAATATTCTATTCATCTCCATATGAAAACCAGGAAGAGTCAGATAGTTCTTTTAGCTAGGAATTTATGTGTTGACTGTTGAATCTACTCATTACTGAGCTTGCTTTTTCAAAAGTTTGTCTGAGGTAAATGAAACAAAAAAAATCTGTATTTCAAGACGTTGAGCAATAGTTTAGGATTAACATAATGAATACAATTTTTTTTACAAATCTGAGCAATAGCTCAGGATTAACATAATGAATTAAATTTTTCCACTAATTTTAGGGGGGAAAAAGGAATATTTTTATACTACTCAGTATATTTTCCATAATTGTTTTCTTTTTTTTTCTTTTTTGTCCATATTCCAGGATGTAGTAAAGTCTTGTCATATAGCTGGTATATCTATTTCTCTAATTAAATATTTTCATTCTCTGTCATTTTCTTTACATAGAGACGTTTCTTAATAATGGCTTCAAAACTTCTTTGGAATGTTAAGAATTTTCCTAAAAAAAAATAAATTAATAAACCATCTTCAGTCCCTTTAAAGGCCTATATCAACACATATGTGTATTTTTATATGTATATCAATTTATAAATATACTACTGGACAAATCTAATCTCAAATTTTAGATATCACTGAGCAATTGACAAATGCTGCTCAACTGCTGCCTAACACGCTAAGCAAATAAATCTCATGTTTCTAAGTTCCTTGCAGTCACCATACAAAAAAATTAAACTCCTCTGGAAATTACCATTATTATTCATAAGATGTCTTTCATCTTTCTCATTGCTCCAAACCAAAGAGAAGAAAAGGTCTGTATTTGCTATGAACTCAGGAAAATCCCAGTTGCACTTCTGCTCATGAAACTGAATTTATGAAACCCTAAGCAACACATCTTAGGATGGAAAAAGTTTCTTTCCTTGATTAGGTTTTCAAGTTCAGGAACCTATGGTCTTCTTATTTTCTTCCCAGGATGCCTTAAATGTCTTAAACTGTGTAATACTCAGGGCTTTCCATGTGTAGTTCTGTAGTCTGTTTTTCCTCCAAGCTTTGTAACCTTTCACACAAGTTGGTGTAGCTTTTTGAAAGCCTCTGCAGTTTTCCAGTTTTCTCATGCTGTTGGTCTTGTGCTAATATTGCTATTGGCCTGCATCTGCAAACCTTGATATTGTTATGTCAGTTTGCCGTTAGTGAAAAGATTGCCAGAGGCTTGAGTATCGTGCCAACTTCCCCTTGACTTTTTCATATCTCTTGTTTTGCAGGTTTATCCAAAAATATGCAGGAACAACATTTATTGACCATTCAGCATGACAAAACCTTATGAGCTTTAACAAGACCAACTGAAAACTCCTGAACCTGGGCTGGGCCATACCAAAGCACAGGTACAGGCTGGAAGGAGAATGGATCTAGACTAACCCTGGGGACAAGCTCAATATGACTCAGGAATGCGTGCTTGCAGCCCAGAAAAGCCAACCACATCCTTGGCTGCATCAAAAGAGGTGCAGCCAGAAGGTAAAGGGAGGTGATTCTGCCCCTCTACTCTGCTCTTGTGACACCCATCTGGAGTGCTGCGTCCATCTCTGGGGCCACCAACATAAGAAATATGTGGATCTGTCAGAATGAGTCCAGATGAGGACCATGAAAGGGATCAGAGGGCTGGAGCACCTCTCCCATGAAGAGCAGCTGAGAAATCTGAGTTTGCAAAAACTTGCAAGGACACTTCCATACCAAACCCTTTTTGAGATCTCCTTAGACTTCTAATTCTCTCACATGCTTCAAAGGGCATCTTGAGCACTTAATTTGGGACTGAGAACTAAATCAACCACAGCATGCATAGGTCAATTTAAGATTTATAAGTTTTTAAACATCTTGCATAAGCTTATTACAGAAAAAAAAATTACTGGACCTCAATCTTTACCTTGTTTGAAGTGTTACTTCATTACTTTTTCATTGAAGATTAAATTAATCTAAATGTTTCAAGGAAATACACCATTATTTCAGGCTTTTAAAAAATTGTTTCTACCTCAAAATGAATGCCTTGTGATAGCACATGAAGAAAAGTGTTTTGTTTTCCTTTTTCAGAAGAGAAAAGGCATATGCAAGAAGAAAATGAGATGTCGAATTGGGTAGCAGTGGTAGCATATCCCTTGCTATTTTATACCTTCACACATGAAAAGTGAAGAAAGATATCTGACATGTCCTTAAATGTCTGTTTAAAGCAGTGAAAATGAGGTAGGGCAAAGCAGGATGTGGAGTATCAATGAATTCCAAAGCATTTTTGTGCCACTAGTTGACACTTCTGAGAAAATAACAAAAATTAAGGAAGGAAATCCATCAAGTTTTGAGCTGTGAAATTTGTAAAAGTTAAATCTATTCCTTGGAAAAAGAAATAAAATCTTTCACAGTGCCTATATTCTATGTGCCCTGTGTGCAGAGAAAATGTGTAAATTCCAGCTGGCAGGGATATTTGTATATTGTCCTGTAAATATCTGAAAAAAAACCCTATTCTGGATAATCAGGAAGTTGTATTCATCCTACTATTTATCTAGGATTTATACTAATTGTGTGAAACTGTATGAAATCTTCAAAGCCTTAAGAATTTTTATGGGTTTGGGGGGTTTTATTTAATTGTTTAATATAATTTATAAAAAAGAAAATGTTTTCATGAAGCATAAATAGCAAAACCAGCATACACTGAACTTCTTTTCCTACAAATACTTCCATGAACCATCTGACTCATCTGGTAAATGTGTTCTGTTGGAAAACATGGGTCCCATTTACCTCTGGATTCAGTAACTCAAATATCAGTTTAAGGAAGCAAGTGTTTACAGATTAGGGAGAGACCCAAACTCCGTGATGGTGTAGTCATGAGAACCATCTGCATTTCTTCCTGAGAAAAGCATTTACTTTGGGTCAGTACAATTGCTCTCCAGGCTCCATTGGTAGGTATCTCTCCCCTAAACACAGACACATTGTTCTTCTCCTGAAGAGATGTCTTCCATGAACCCTGAATGTATTCCACACAGGTAGCTTGGATGAATTCAGGCACCTAGGTGTAGACAAGTGAATTGAACCCCTAATTAAATCCCAAATTTTATGACACAAAAGACATCTTTATAGCGATATCAGTCAAAAGCAATTAGGATGAAAATTATGACCACATAAGTAAGACTGCTTGGAAGATGGAATGTCAAAAATCAGCATCGGTAATCTAAATTTTTACATTCTGTCAACACCTTTTGTTTCCTAAGAGGTGCGCATTATACCTTTAACAAAAATATTCTATATTCCTTTAAAAATATGCTGCCAATAAGCATTAAAAATCACTTTAATTACTGAAATTAAACCTTTCCTGGGATAAGATGCAAGTAATGTTCCAGCAGTGTTCATAAATTTTATTCACCACAAATTTTTATAATTCCAGCATAAAAAGAGAAATAGTGATGACATCCTGTACTGCAAGTGGAGAAGCAATGTGTACTATGAATTCTCTTTTCAGCTCTTTCAAAACTGGAACACTGAACTGTAAAACTAAAATTAGAAGCAGACTCCTAACATACTTTCAAAGCAAGCATTTTGTAGTTGTGAGTTTCAGATTTTGATATCACCCACTTAACTACTTTTTCCTTATATGAATTATCTTGAAATTTATTTTCTCTATCTTTGGGTGAAACTAACTTAAGAATTTATGATGTTGCTTTACCAGAACTTTACTCCCAGAGTTCCTCATTTGGCACTGTTCTTCCAGTCCTGTTCTCTTTGATCTGATTTCTTACCATTAACTACTTGCAAGTTAGTTTTATTTAGGATTTGTTTTCACTTTTTTCCCTGCATTGTAGAGTTTGGGATTTTATTTTCTCCCGAGTCTCCATCAGACTTTAATGAGGATATACAGATGAGATAGAACTATTCCAAAAAATCCTCTGGAAGTTCACCACTAATAAAAATTGACAGACTTCGAGTTCTGACGGGAAAAAAAAGTTCTCTTTTTAACCCAGGTAAGGTACAGGTAGCAGTGTGGTATTCTCTTTAAGCTAAATGGCAGTGATATTTTTGTAATGATTTACATCTTCCTAGATGACTCACACTCAAATTTTCTTCACATTTTTTTATCTGGATTTTTTTTTTGTTTCTGTAAAAGAGGACTTTTCTTTCCAAAAATATGCCATTTTGCAACCTGGCATGGATGGAGGAACTTCCTGAAACTGTCTGTAATCATTCACCTTTACCAGTGTTTCTTTTGTCCCTTTTCCCCATCTGTATTTTGATTTATAATTTTTTTCCTTCATATTCAGTTTAATATGACCATGCTGAAGTGTCCTATAGCCAAATCAAAGGTCCATGACACTTTAAAATTACAACTGCTTTAATTGGTATATAATTAATATTAGATTGCCTTGAAACCAAGTATAAGGGTAAATTCCACATGATACAGGTGATCAGTGTGGGCCTTAGTCTTCAGTGACAGTACAGACTAGGGAAAGCAGAACTCTGTCACAAGACCTTGGAAGGGAAATACTGGGGAAAAAAATACATTTCTTCTGTCAGAAATGTTGACTCATTGTAAGCCTCCAAGGAATAAGAGGGGTGGTGTTTTCAACTGACTGCAGGTGGTCAAAAACAGATACATAGATATATAGATGTATCTATATATCTATATATATAGATATATCTATATATCTGTATCTATATATAGAGAGAGAGATAGATATATAGTATTGGTACAGCGGATACAGCTTTGGATTCCAGGTTGTTTGAGCTTCTACCAAGGAAAAGGTAAGAGTAAAAATTCTTTAAAAAAAAATCCTTATACTTTTCCTTTCTCAATAAAAACTGATCTTGTTAGCTTTTAACTGCTTCTCTTGTACTGCTTTTTTGTGTGTGTTTGTTTTTTATTTTAATTTTATGTGCACAGGATTATTTATTTAAAAAGACAGTGAACAGTTTAGTTGTGTTCCCTTGTCAAGGATTGTTGAACCATACGGTTTAAAAGAGAGACTGAAAAAAGTATGAATAAGAAATTAATGAGAAAGTGAGATAATTGACTGAGAAGTCAGCTCAAGAAATAAAAAAAAAAAAAAAAGGAAAATATTTGAAATATAGATATCTCAGAGGGAGTAATACAGGTTTGTCCTAGTCTTACATTCCTCCCTAGGCATTTTTATGACCCTTCTGGAGGCTGGATTTGGGGTTACACAAGCTTAAGAAAATACCCTGGTGGTATTTTTATCCCCCTTTTCTGAATGTTGCTGTGCCTAGTGGTTTGAGCTGATAATAAAGAAACATTCCTTTTGTGGTTTCACTCCTTTCATAGAAACTGACAGAATATGTAGCTTCATGTTCTGAACTATTTCAGTGCTATCACTTACTGTAACTGTAACTAAAACTTGGAGCAAGACTACCTGTTAAAGAACAATCCACATCATCCTAAAATGGAACAATTTATGTAATCTGTCTTAGATGCTCCCAGACATGTCTGCTTCTTTCTATCAGTAATGGGAGAAGTTATCTCAAATTCAGCTTAATTTTAGACATCTGAAGCCAGGGAAAATAATATTATAAAATCACAAAATCATTCAGGTTGGAAAAGATCTCTAAGATCACCAAGTCTAACTTCTAGCTCAATGCTACCAAGTCCACCAATAAACTCTAAGTGCCACAGCTGCAAGTTTTTTAAATGCCTTTACGGATGATGATTCCACCATTTCCCTGGGCAGCTTGTTCTAGTGCTTGATAATTCTTTCAGTGAATAAATTTTTCCTAATATCCAATCTAAACGTCACCTGGTGCAACCTGAGGCCATTTGCTCATGTCCTATTAGTTGTTACCTGGGAGAAGAGGCCAATCTCCACTGTTGCACAGAGCAATAAGGTCTTCCCTGAGCCTTCCTTTGTCCAGGGAAAACCACACCAGCTCCCTCACCTGCTCCTCATAAGACTTCTGCTCTAGACCCTTCACCAGCTCCGTTGCCCTTTGCTGGACATGCTCCACTACCTCGATGTCTTTATTGTAGTGAGGGGCCCAAAACTGAACACAGATTTCAGATGGCCTCACCAGTGCTGAGTACAGAGGGATAGTCACTCCCCTGGTCCTTCTGGCCACACTATTGCTGATACAGACCAGGATGCCACTGACCTTCTTGGCCATCTGGACACACACTGACTCATGTTCAATTGGCTGTTGACCAGCACCCCCAGGTCCTTTTCAACTGGGCCACTCTTCCACCTGCTTGGAGTGCTTCATGGAATTGTTGTGACCCAAGCACAGTCACAACATTAGCACTTGACTTTGTAGAACCTCAAAAAATTGGCCTCAGCCCATCAATCCTGCCTGTCCAGATCCCCCTGCAGAATCTTCTACCCTCCAGCAGACCAACACTCCTGCCCAACTTGGTGTCATCTGACTGAGGGGGCACTTAATCCCCCCCAAACTGACTGAAGCAGTACCTGATCTCCTTAACTACATCACTGATGAAGGGACATGTACCTCAAATATGTCCATTACAGTAGAAGAGCTATTTGCTTAAAGCCGTCCAAAATGGAAATATTTTACACCAGAATCAAGGTCTCACAGAGTGAATAAGGCTGGGAGGCATCTCTAGGATTGGTAAATCCCAACTTCTACTTAGAGCAGGGTCAGCTAGAGTACATTGCCCAGGACCTCATTCAGTTTTGTTATGAACATCTCCACAATGGAGACTCCACAATCTCATTGGGAAACTTGTTCCTATGTTTGACCACTCTCACAATAAAAGGGGGACTTTTTGATGTTCAACTAGAATTTCCTGAATTTCAGTTTGCGCTTATTGCTTCTCATCCTGTCACTGGGCACTACTAAGAAAAGTTTGTCTCTGTTTGAGATAATATAATGGACTGAATTGTTAGCGTAGAAACACATAATCACAGAATGATTATATGCAGGTGCTTTTATTGCAGAGCTCTGGGAATCGGGGTACAAACCCAAATCTGATTCCAACGTGAGTTTGAAGTGAACACATTTTATGCTCTACCTTATACAATCACTATAGAATCATATGTCAATCATTAATTACCTATTGTATTATTGTGAGCGATCGAGCATGAGTTTCAGGTTCATTGTAATCATTCAAGCATACACTGGAAGCCCCTACAAGTCCCCCTCTCACAATCATCCCCATGTTTTCTAAATAACCATTGCATACCTATAACACAGTGTAACAGTACTACCTGTGCTATAGGTACACACACACACAGGTGCAGAGTCACAAGATTTAACAGAAACAATGCTTATTCAGAGCCCATCTAAGCTACTACAATTCTAGAACATTTTAACCCTATGCTAACAGAATGAGTATTTACATGACACTGCAGACTTGGCCAGAGGTATCTGGGTAGTTCTTTCAAGAAAGATATGAAGAAATTGTTCAAATAAGGAACTGTCAAATGCCTGGCCAGCTTTCTTTCAATGGTACTAAAATGAATTCTCTCTTCTATCTGTTTTGGTATAAACATTGGTCTTCATGCAAAGCACTGTAAGAAACAGAAATAATTTTCTTGAGAGTTTAATGCTGGGAAATAATATTTGTATTTTAGATGCAGTACTGAGGTAGAAAAAAAAAATTGACATCCAAGTTATAAGGAGTTAGTGTTTTTTACATAAACTCACAAACACATGAATTTTTTAGCAGTCAGAAAGGAACAATCAAGAATGGTGCGCTTCATGCTTTAAACCAAAAAAATAATTCAATACTCTAGAAGTTAAAAACTTTCTGCTGATAAGGACTTGAAGTCAAAAAGCACACTATTATTTATTTTTGCTATTATTTATGCTATTTATTTATGCTATTTATGCTATTATTTACAGAAGAAGATTTTCCGAGAATCTGCTCATATAGTTCATTTTCGTTAGTATTTAACTGTAGAAACAGTTCTAAAATTTAAAATAGACAATAGGAAAAATGCATCTTTTGATTTTTTTAACATACACATAGATCTTTACACATAGATCTTCTATCCATTATGCTTTCAAAGTTAAAAAATCTGTTCTTAAGAATTATATATTTGTTTACATGATGCATGGCCATTTGTGCAAAATGAAGCAAGCAGAATTTAGACTCTAGTGTATTTGTACATAATGTTTTGTGATCTAGTACATTGCCGCCTCCAAAATCTCCAGCTATCATTTAAGTCTTAAAAAAGAAATTAGAAGTATAACTCATCTTGAGAAAAGAGAAGAAAAATGGAGAGAATATTCTCTCAAATCTCAGGAATGGCTTTAGTGAAATGTCTCCTCATTTCTTCCCTAGCAAATGAATAAAAACTTATCTCTGTGTGTACATGCATTAAATATTAGTGTGTAATTTCCATTATGTATCAAGAAAAGAGGGAACCAGTGGGTGAAGTGTCTAAGTCAATATCCATCATATTTGAGATGTTTTGGCAGTCTAGTGAAGGTACCACTGACTGGAAAAGGGAAAATGTAACCCTCAGTTTTAAAAAGAGTAAGAAGGAAGACCTGGGCAACTACAGGCCAGTCGGTCTCACCTTGGTGCACAGCAAGATGATGGTGAAGATCGTCCTGGATGTATGCTAAGGCACAGGGAAAGTAAGGAGGTGGCAGGTGGCAGGCAACCATCTAAGCCTTCTACAATGCAGTTACAGCACTGCTGGATAGGGAAGAGTAACTGACATAACCTGCCTGGATTTTTGCAGAGCATTTGACACTGTCCCACATCATATCCTTGTTTCTGTACAGGACAGACATGGATTTGATGCATGTCCAATCACTCATAGGGCAATGAAATGGCTGGACGGTTACACTCAAAGGGTTGTCGTCAATGGCTTGACATCCAAGTGGAGATCTGTGACAAATGGTGTTCCTCAGGAGTCAGCATTGGGACCAGCTCTGTTTAACACCTTAGAGACATGCAGAGTTGGATTGTCTGCACCCTGGGCAAGTCTGCTGAAATATAAATTTTTGTGGTGGGGTTGACACACTGGCGGGAAGAGATGGAATCCAGAAGCACCTTGACGGGCTTGAGGGATGGGCCCATGTGAACCTCATGAAGTTCAATGAGGCCAAGTGCAAGGTCCTGCACATTGGTCAGGGCAATCCAAAGCGAAAATACAGGCTGGACAGAGAATGGACTGAGAGCAGCACTGAGACGAGAGACTTGGGGCTCTTGGTGGATGAGAAACTTGACACAAGTTGACAATGTGAACTCCCAGCTGAGAAGATCAACCATATCCTGCAATGCATCAAAAGAAGCATGGCCCACAGGTCAAGGAAGGTGATTCTCCCCCACTACTACACTCTCATAAGATCCCATCTGGGGGACTGCAGCTGGTTCTTTGGCCTTCTGCATAAGGACACAGACCTGTTGGAGTGAGTCCAGAGGAAGGGCACAAACACAATGAGAAGAATGGAGCACATCTTCTATGGGAGAGCTGGGGTTGTTCAGCTTGGAGAAGAGCTATGGGGAGACCTTGTAGCCCTTTCCAGTACCTGAAGAGGGCTACAAGAGCTGGAGAGGGATTTTTTACAAGGGCATGCAGTGATAGGACAAGGAATAATGGCTTCAAACTGAAAGAGTGTAGGCTTGGATTAGATCTAAGCATCAAATTCTTTACTGTGAGGTTGGGGAGACACTGGAACAAGTCACCCAGAGAAGCTGTGGATGCCTCATCCCCGTCAGTGGTCAAGGCCAGGCTGGATGGGACTGACAAACTGATCTAGTGGGTGGGATCCCTCCTTATGAAGGCGAGGATTCTAACTACATGATGTTTAAAGTCCCTTCCAACCAAAGCTGTTCTATAATTCTATGATTCTATCATTTCTTAGTAGTCTTCAATTAATTTGTGTTATTTGCTTTGTTCTGACATTGAAAATTATAATTTTGACTAATAATGGTATTTTATTAGAATGAATTATTCTGGTTGTGAAAATTCATTATTATTAAATGAAGTAGCAGAAATAGGTTGGATATCTAGTATTTTCAGTCACAGTGTAAAAATTACCTATCTTTAGTTAGTCAAATCAGTAAGTAATAAAGCATATAATTGCCCCAATTTAGCAGCTATCTAATTTAAACTCTTCCTTTGAAGGATGTGACCGGAAAAAAATGATTCTTCAGGAGTATATAGTTAAAAAAACCCAACACACTACAAAAGACCTAGCAGACCTGTGAGGAGGGAAAGGAACAAATTATTAAATATCTATATTTATAAAAAACCCCCAAACCTCATACGATTGATTCAAGAATTTTTTTTTTTTTGTTTAACAAGAACTATTATTTTTTAGTGTAAAACACTCAAACTGAATAAATAATTTTACTTCATATTAAGGACTCTTCTTTGGTATGTATTTAAGAGCAAAATTATAAAGATACATGAAGGCAATGAGATCCTTAAGAAAGGCAGAGAAATATCTATAAGCACCTACAATCCCCACCTTTAACAAAGAGGTTTCTTCATCCAGCAGTCCTTTCTTTTTTGATGGCATTACCATGTAGCTTCCATCCCAGGATTCTGCTTTGCCAATAGCAACAGTGATGCACTGGCAGATGAACGGCTTTCCAAAAGTCACACAGAATGGCTGAGGCTAGAAGTCACTTCTAAGATGGTAAAGTCCAACCCATTTCCCAGAGTAGAAGCAGTTTATTGTAGTTGTGCAGCAAGCTTTTGGGAGTGGGGTGGCTACAGATGTGTCTTCTGTGAGAAGCTGATAGAAACTTCCCCTATGTGCAATAGTCAGTGCCAGAACTCAAACAACCTTGCCTTAAAAAGGCAAATAACTAACTTTTGTGTTGTAGTCTTTGCCTTCTAAAATTATTGATGTTGAAGTCTACCCATTGACATGCATGTTCTATATACTAAAGGAGTGAGTCTCGATCCACTTATTTTTATTAGTTTCTGAGAGGACTGTACCGTAAGCTAAATTGTGAGCAATGAGCTGAGATCATCTTTTCAGGCTGTTAATTCTGAGATGGCCTGTGTAAAGTAAATCCAAAATGACAAGTAAAACCAAAAGAGGACAATTAAGCCTGTAGATTGATCATCGATGTCTTCCTAACTGATGGACCAGAGATCCCAAATTCTCACAAAGACCTTATCACACTGTCAGGCTTTTGCATGTGAAAATGTCTCAATATTGGGTTATTTCACTACTGTAGTGTTTTATTTCCTTGTCGTATTCTCTCTTCTCTCTCCACTATCACCATTATTAAGAAAGAAGTGTTAAGATAATTTATTATCTGGTAACTTTATTTTTTTATGTACCCAATTAGGTTTGCAATCTGGACACAATATGGAGATTAATCTAGATTTAATGGCTAATGATTTAATGGTTTAATGGTCTTGTGGTATTTATAGTACTTTTTCAAATGGATTTGAAGCTTTCGTTATCATCAGTCATGATGTTTCACTGTTTGCTGTGAAGGTTCTATGGCAAAACTGTCAGAACTGTGTCATTTCTTCCACTTAGTTCCCCGTGGAGAAATATTAGATGAAAAGATAAACGAAATCATACCTATTGTTTCATTTCACAGGTTTCCAGGAAATCTGTTTTCTACTTTTTTAACTGGTATGTAAAGCAGTTGTTAAAATAGTAAGTAGGAGACAGCTGACGCTTTCTCTTTTTGTATTTTAATGGGTTGACCATTCTGTAACTATGAAGGGACACATTATTTTTTTTGAGAACACATGCTCAACATTTTGAACCAACAGTAGTAGGTTCATTTTTTTCAGTTCATCCTGGCATAACAGTTACATACTTCTGCTTGGATGCAGGCATTATTATATGGTGTCATCTGCCTGCTCAATCACTATAATTTGTTGAACATCAGCCAGTCTTGAAACGATTGAAAGGTGGTTCAGACATAAAAAGTAATGAAGGACAGCTAAGAAAAAATATTGTGTAAGTCATTCAAAACCTGAACTTGTTATACAGAAAATCTCAGTATAATTTTGAGTGATTGTGGAAACCATATACATATTCCTCTCTTTTATGAAAATCCAAATCACTGTAAATGTATTAATTAATGTGCCAGATGGCATTTAATGCTTCTGGGATGATTTAATATAAAAAGTTTTTGTAGGAAACTCCTGACTGAAATTTAACAATACAATATTCAAGCAGTGAATAGACTTTATTTTTGTGACTGGACTGTATGGCAGTGTAATTTGGTTGAGTGTAGTTAGTTTTAAGTCATGCTAGGATGTACCTTTTTAAACATATAGTCTGTTGGCACCTATTTCACATTGTACTTTGTACATTTTTTTTACTTTTCTGACACCTACTGTTTGGAAAGTCCCTTGTTTTCTAATACCAGATGTCTTCATTCTGTGGTTAGTCCATTTTAAGGACTTTTTTGTGTCATGGGATTTGGATGGTTGTTGTCTTAAGGGATGGAGTGAGAAAGTTATTTGTCATTAGGGGAGTTGGCAAATCGTTGCAGAATTTTATTCAACACCAAATGCCAATCCCTATGGAAAATGGGACTCTGTGTGCTGTAACATTAGGTGATCCTCATCAGCTCTTGGGCTGCATGTGAATTTTGTATAAAAGTTTAATGTTGTTACCTTTTCCAAAGTATTTCAAAATCAACATATATGTTTTCTCACACTTTTTATACTTAAATATTTAGATTGTTCTGCTTCTGGTATAGAGAAAATGCATGAAAAAAATGTGGAAGGAATGTCAATAATACATGTCTTTAGTACATGTAAATTCCAGAGTAATAAAATATTTCCTTTTGATTTATGAATGCTTTATATCTGGTACTTGAAATAACAAGTTCTTCTTTCTACTTTTGGTTGAACTGTAATATTTCAGCATGAGTTGCTTTCAAGAAGAACTTTTGCTAATATATTTTAAATAAAATTATTAATTTTTTAAAATTAAAAATATATTCAACTGTAGCCTGGAATGACTAATTATATAGTCAGATTGATTTAACTGTTGTTCCAGATTTTTATAAAGTTTGAAGGTGGGGATTTTTAAAGCATTTTTTCTAGAAGATTTTGTGGATTTCTTTGAATTTTTTAATCCAAAAAATAGTTTCAAAATCTTTTGTTTATATTCAGAATTCTACTAGTTAAGTTAAAATTTAAAAACCCAAACCCTAGACGTTCAGTACTATAAAAAACGTTATTTTTAAAGTCAAGATATACAGACTTTTTAGAATGAGAAAATTTCAATAACAATTTTAGCCATTTTCTACTCCTATTTAATAAAATTAAATTTTTGTCTTTTACATGAATAAAACTTTGATAACTGTTTGTTTTATTCTTAACATTGACCCACCAGCTGTTTGCCAAAACGAGATTTCTCAATTCTTTGGTGAAGAAATAGCAGCTAAAGTAGACAGGAGAGGAAATAAAAGAATCAATTATGTCTAATCATGCCTTTAATAAGACCCTGATCCTCCAATGAGAATAATGTGAACTGATTCCCGGCTCCACATGCCTGGAGTGTTTCAGTGTAAATGAAGATTTCAGGCCTTGTAATTTTCAAAGCTGGACTGTAATTCAATCCCAGTTTCATTTGTGCACAGACAGTTCCTTCTCAGCATTAAGAGATGTCTAAGATATTAGAGGCTAGTAAATATGATTAGGAGCAGTAACAAACACATGAAGTGCTGTAGATTAAATTGCTGTGATAAAGTAAAATCTCTACAGATTTTTTTATTCTTGATTTTTTAAAGAGGTTTCTTACAGTGCTGGCAGCAAACTATAGCAAAAAGGTCTCTGGGACAGGTAATTTTGCCTTTATTTAAATATATAGAACTTACTCTATTACAGCTCAAGTTTGAAACTGGGACTCGGAGATGCCAATGTAGTATCAATTAATAGAATTAGCACCTCTATGTTTTCATTTGTGGGTTTTTTTTTTATATTTAAACATTTTTCAACTATAGAAAATTGTTGTGGCTGGATTGTCTTAGTTAGGAACAGTCAATATTTTTTAACATTTAATCACTTTATATTTTCATATATGCTAGTAAGAACAGGGCTAAAAGTATGACTTCAGACCTTTACAGTTTAAGTGAATCTACTTAAGTGTAGCCAAATAATGCTCTTGATTTTTTTTTCATTCTTCAGAGAGTTGCTTGGTTTTTGTTAACTAAAGAATAACTGAGGATGTAAACTAATGGCTAATAATGCTCTATTTAATCTTTGGTCTTCAATTCTACTGGAAATGCTAGAAAAATATCAGACAGCCCGCATCCTACTTTTAAACTAGAGGGTGTTTTGCTAATAGCTTCAAAGCTGATTGAGAATAGATTTATGACGACAAAGATTTAGTAAATGCAGCAGAATGTTCAGACACAAAATACATGGGAATAAATCAAGGCTAAAACCAAAAAACGAGATGGTAGAAGAGAGGTGAATGCATGTAAAACAGTCAGAACTGCCAGCTGCTTTTTAGAGTCTCTTTGAAGACATTTTTTGATTATTTTTATATTACTTTTATTTATGAAAGTGAAGAGAGTTTTTTGTACTCTGGAAATTTTTCTGGATTAAAATTGAAAAGTTTTAAACAACCTGTTACAGTGTCTGTGTGCACCTAATGTTTATAGTTGCCACACACTTTGGAAGTATTTTATTAAACATTGATTGGAGTCTCTATAGAATAACATCAGAAGAGAAAGACTCCTTTGTTTTGGATTTGTGTCACGGTACATCACTACTGTTGACTAGTCAGTGTTTTTTCTATATCTTAAATCATAAGTCATGGCTCATATGAGTAAGAGAAGAATGGTTGCAGAGTGGCAAGATGTACCATTAATTCTAGCCAGACACAGATTTTGTCTTGACTAGCCATTTGGGCAGATAGTTAAGTGACCGGTATGAACAGCAAATTATTTGCTTAGCAATTGCCAAGCCAGACACCTAATTTATTTTCCCTGAATGCACCTTGTTAGTAAAGAATATCAGGTTTTACACTGCTTAAGAACTCATAAGTCTCAGTAGAACCGGTAAAATATGAACAACAGTATACATAAAATCATCCAGTTGCTCATTCTCAACCACTAAAAGAACCAGCTACAAGGATAAAGGAATAAATTTTACTTTTCTTGTGCAGTCGCTGTGTATCTTCCCTGAGAGCAGATTAGGAACGGTTCGCCAACTCCCTGAAAACCTATTTGCGTAAATCACATCTAAATGCAACGTTGTGATACAATTCAGGCACTGCCTTAGAACAGAAGAACTCCAAATCTCTTCAAGGCTGCAGTTTGAAGTGGAGGATAACAGTGGGAAACAGTGGGAATACAAAATCCATAATTACGGAGGGAACAGAACAGCCACCTCAAGCAATTAGGTCTGGTTTGATTCTTGAGTTGCCTTTCATGTTGTCATGTATTTCAGTTTTGAACATTTATTCCACAGATTCCTGGAGCTGTTTTCTGTACCCTTCCTGCATCCATCCAGTATGAATTCCCAGAGCTTGCCAAACACATCCATAAAAAGTGTCATACAATATGCAACCGGTGGCTGCTTTCTTGTGACAGAATTGCTGCTCCACTTGACATAATTCATCATATTGATCTGTGCTGAACAGGCAGACAATTTAGATGACTAGCAAAAAAATGGTGAAGTCAAGATATTTGAAAGCATCTCACTGAAATTGTAGGCACATTTTACACCTTTTTTATTGTGTTTTGAAGCCCACCACCCAATTCAGAAGGAAAACCTATCCGCTTTACCTTAACATATGTAATCTGAGCAAAGGATCTAGATTATCTGGCTTCTTGCACTAAAATAAATGGGGATTTCTCTTTCATGTGTAACATCTTTCTTAACATTTCTGTAGCCCAAGAAACTTGTTGTCTTCCAAACAATTCCCAGGAATGATTTGAAGGGTAGTACAGGCCAGCAGGTGGTCTCAGTCAGCAGTGTAAATGAGACCATGCTATCATGTAAGAAGCAAGTTTAGCCCTGCAGACATGGGCCATAATGTGGCAGTTGGACTGAAGATCAGAGAACAGCTCAGGCTGTATTTAAACACGTGAGTTTAGACAAGCTGAGTATAGCTAAGTTTTTAGGTCAGCACTTCACTATATACACTCCTATTCAGATTTGGAAGATTAAAATGTGACACCATCTTTGGAATATAGCCATCACGTTAAGTCTTCTGAAAAATTAACACAGTTACTTAACCACTTGTGAATGTCTTTGCTCCCTTCCTATACAGCTACCAGCCTGTTCGTGTTGAAGCATTTTACTCTATCACTTATTATTTTATTAATTTGTTTAGAAATTGAACATAGTGCATTAATGTATGCATAGAAATCAACATCGTAATATGTTCATTTTTTCAGTGTAACTATTTGACAGTAAGTACCATAGAAATAACCTCTTGTTCAGTTTCCGATTTTACATTTTGAGCTGAGACTTTCATCTCAATATTTCCTATGTGACAACTTATCTTTACAAACATAGATTTCAGTGCCTAAATTTGTCTAGTGAAAGTGTGTTGCTCTTGAGGGGACTCAGTAGTGGCTACTAATGGCTCTGGAACATAGAACCCCCATCAGCTGCAACACAGGCTTCTCCAATTCAGAGGAGGCTGTAGACATATCTGGGTAATTGAGGTGATGTTACACTAAAAGCAAAATCCCAGCAGGGCAGTATGCCATGCAGTCTAAAAAATTTTACAAACCCATTTTCTCAATCCTCAGTTGACACCAGATGTAATTTTATTTTCAAAACCGGTATTTAATTGAGAATGAAACGGAAGTTGCTTTCCTTGCTTGCATCAGTGCTCACCTACATACTAGGAATGAATGTTCTTCTTCAGGTGTCGTCTTCTCATTCCTCCCTCTAATGCAAACTGCATTAACAGCAATTCATTGCCCAAAAAGTATGTTGCTCACACGTCCAAAAAACTTCTACACTCCCCCAAGTCTAAGATTATAATTTAAGCCCTGCAGAATATTGCACCCTTGCCCAAAACCTTTCAGCTAAAAGTCTTGCTCTTAGAATCTGCTGTTGCCAAAATCTAATTCCTGAATCTGCTCCTAGTCCTAGGTTTAACACCAGACTAAAGGAAATTGTAAACTTGTAATTGTGGCAAGAAAATTGTTCAAACAATGCATCATTTTTATTCAACAGTTGTTATATGGCAAATATATGGCAAAAGGTTGGTTCATTCCTACAGTTTATTAAAAAATTCCTTAAAAACAAACAAAAAAACCTCAAAAAGCCTAATCATTACTGTTAGGACTTAGTATCACTATCAAGAAGTCAAAGGATTCAGCCATGACAAATTATAAGAAAGAGTGGAAGATCAAATCTGAGACTACCTATCACTTGAAAACTGTTGATTAGAGATCATTTGAAGATGTTGATTAGAGATTTATAGCCATGAGGGCAAACTTGCAGTCAGTTCTTCTTAGAGACTTCAAAAACTTTGTAACTCTGACATTTGATAATGACAACTAGAAGTTCCCAGACCACTTCAGGAAATTAATGTCTATAAGAAAAATTCACTTCTAGGAACCCCCAATTGGTTCAGATTGAAGGCACATATCTCTGCAGCAAGAGAGAAGCATATGTCTCCCTACATCCACTGATTGTTCATTAGTCCTCTAATTTCTGTCACTGTCTTTCTGTAGTATTCAACAATAAATGTAAGAAATAAGGACCTTTGTTCAAAATATAATGATAACTCACTAAAAATAAACAAATGAAGTTTTAGCTGAATGATGTCCTAATGCATAATGCACCTTGAGCCTTGAGCGCTTATTTGTCCTTAATTTACCCCTCCATAACATACAGATGCTTGTTTACAGATTGCATACAAGGCAGTGAATTGAATTTTTATTAGATATTACTTGAAAGAGATATAGAAAAGAATGGATATTATTATTTATAAATCCCTCACTTGAAAACTTCCAATAATGTATGTACAGATTCTAAGTATCTCATAGGATTTGTGGGGTTAGTTAGCAATTTCAGATGAGCTAATTCTCCTTCAGTTTTCTTTTAAGGTGTATATATATATATTGCTTTCATTCTTCTGTGTTGTTATTCACACTACCTATTTATTCTTTTGATTATTATTCAACTTCTTTATGTGAGTCATTTGCTTTGAGGAATGTCCAAGTTTTGACAGACATTTTCCTACCAGTCTTAAGGGAAATCTGACAGACAATTGGAGCATGAAAACGGGTACATTGATGTTGCGGAGAGAAATTGTGTTACACTAATCTTACACCCACTGGGCATTTCAAAACTGTAGCTTTAATGAAATAAAGGCAACAGATCTTGGTAACACTCTCTGGAAAAGAGATGAAAGTTCATAAACTTGCATGTTTCTCGCATGAAGTACACTGACCTCTTTTGTAATCCAACAGAAACCAGTTTCGATCCTAGTTTTTGTTGATGAAGAAAGATTGTGGTGTTTTGTTCAGGAACATGATGATGTTTTAAGGTGCTACCAACCTCTTCCTCCTTGTCCATAGCCATTTATTGCAACTCCTTGGCTAGGGGTCAATGACATGGAAAACTGAGTCAATAGAACAAAGCAGACCATGTAAGCACACCTAGTCTGCTTCAGTATAAAGTCAGGAAGTTTAATTTACGATTGTAAAATTCTTATGGACTTAACTAATTTTTTAATCTATTCTGTTTTCTTTGATATCAATCTTTCTTACACATCAGCCTGGCATAAGACAAAGGGCAGGTCAATATGATCTAATACTATGTTCTACAAACCCCCAGTTAGGCCTTATTGTGCTGACTCAAACATAAAACTCCTTATTCCAAAATCATTTCAGGAAACTTTGCTCACTAAGATATTCTCCATTGTACCCAGTATAGCCACATTCTAGGGAAGTTTAAGACCAATGAATTCTACATAAAAAAAGTTCCATGTAAAAATAAGTTTGTCTATATATATTGTATAGATTTAATCCAAATAATTTTCGTATATGTCTTTCTAATGAGAGAAATGTTATAATATGAGTAAAAGTGGTCAGAGACCAGGCTTTTCATCCATGAAGAAAAGGCAGTAGTTTGATATTTCCTTTGGTTCACATTTGCCCAAAAATAATGAATATACATTATTTTAAAACAGCCGACATCTTAAAAGGAATGCCAACAAATAAAATTGTGATTTTGATATTTCATATCAAATTTTAATCTATAAAAAACATTATAGTAAAATTTCCAGTCAAGTAATGATGTTATTCCTTAGCTGTATCCAAACAATCTGCCTCACAACTCTCTCTGGAATTACAGCTCTGTTGCCCTTATCTGCCCTTCTTCTCTGGTGCTGATCTTGGACCTGCACTTCAGATGTATTGGCTCAATGTCCTGATGACATATGGTTGCAAAATCAGTATTCAGGTTTTCCTAGTCCAGACGACAGATGTGTGTGGCTGGACAGTCTTAAGAAAAATCAAAACATGCCAACAGATGTGAAGTCTTCACTTGCTATCTCAAGAAATGTTTATGAAAAGTTTTTATCAATTCTGCCACAAAAGTGCCAAGTTGACTACAGCTTAGAAAATATCATACTGCTTGATGAATCCTGAATTATTTTCCTCTCCTAATAAACAAAATTTTATTTTTATTATGAATATGAAAGACCTACCATGTCTTTTTTGGTTTTTTATTATGGGAGTATTTTTATCCTTCATGATCATTTCATTTATGTGATCTGAAGCATGGCAGAGAGAAGGCATGGAGAAATGGTTTTTTGGGCTGTTGAGTTTTGATACCGAATCTATTTTCAATCTTGTCTAACATTTTTGTTTTCAAGATTATGTTTATATGTCCTTTGCTTGCTGTTTTGGCAACACCTGACACATATCACAAGATGTTTTATCTCATGGTTTTCTCTGATGTAACAGGAACAGAAAGGATCAAAGAGTAAGTTCTCATTATTAATGGATCAAACAGATTCTTTTCCCTTCAGGGATGGTCCTCTAAGGCCCAAATATTTGTCTATTGCCATCTTGCACTGGACATTTATTTTACGTGCTGAACTATTTGTGTTGTATTTTCGTGTAAATTAGCACAACTAGAATGATTTGCCATAGGATAGAAGAAAAAATACCCATGTCAAAGAAGTGTTAACTTCTACCTCAGGTGCCAGCATCTGTTCATTTCAGAGTCCAGGATGACTGCCAGCAGTTCATTGGTCTTCATGTGCTGATATTGACACTATGCACGAGAAGAAGAGACTTTGTAACGCATAAAATTAGATGGTCAAAAAGGCGCTTACCAGACAGTCTCCCTAATTTATTATTTTAAAACCATTCTTAATGTTTAAACACATGCCTGTAAGGCAAAGCATTAGTCACAAGGACCTCAGAAATATCAGAGCTGTAAAATGTAATGCATCACCCAATAAAAAAAATAAGTGTGAAGTTCAGAATATAATTATGCTTTTACACTTACAGCTGAAATTCAGCCACACAGTCTCAATTTTAATATGAAATAGAACTTCATAATTTAAATTTTTAAGTGGTAATTTTACACATTAAGGGTAGAAAGCTACACAACAGAAGTTATCATGAGATTATAATGCAAGGAAATTCTGTTGTGGAACAGATTGATATTCCTTTGACACTTATTACCATCTTTTAAACAGTTCAGATTTAAGAAGCAAATCTTTAGGTGAGTAAATCTTTCCAAGTGCTACAGCAAAGTTGTACTCCATTGTCGTACAAAGTGCTTTGGGAGAGTACAAGTAAAATAAAATCTAGCAGCTTTGAACTAACACTACCTTTTGTACAAACCTTAATTTAATTTTGTTAACCTAATCCATGACACTGGAAAACAATTTCAGAGTGGCTACAAAGACAAGTTAATCTTTTAGTGGATGGCTTAAGTTTTTGTTCCAATTGAAATTTCTCTTCAGAAATGTAACAGAGTTGGTATACACCGGATTTTAAATATTTTAATTTTCTTTGATTTTATGAATTGTTATACTATAAGGAAAAATAATTTATACAGAACTTATTGTCTACAGAGTTAAATACAGATTTTAAATTAAAAAAAATTATCTGAATTTTGAAGTTTCTACAATCTGTGAAGGTAATCTGCTCTAATGCTTGATTGTCCTTATAGTAACAAGGGGTTTTTTCCCTTATACGCAGTCTGGACCACTCTTGTTCTAACTTGAACCTGTTGACATCATTCTGCACCACTGTGAGGAGCTTATATCCATCCCTTTGATGACCCCTCAAAGAGGCAGGGGAGTTGTTAGGCCCCCAAAGCCATCCCTTTTCCAGACTGACCCAGCTCAGCTTCCTTAGCTGGGAAGTGCAACTATCAGTACAGCCTGCGAGCTGTTCGACACCTTTGCTTCTAGCACAAACATGGGCTCGTGTCCAGCCAGCTGCCCACTACCACCTCAGGGCCTTTCCCAGAAAGCTTCTCCCCAGTTCTTCCTCTGGTGCAGAGGCCCTGCTTTCCCAGGCACAGCACTTTGGTTTTTACTTCTAAATAATTGAATAAAACTATTTTACTCCCCCCTTTTTTTTTTTTTTTTGGAAATATGAAACATAGAGTTGTGGCATATCCTGAGTTGGAAGGAACCCACAAGTGTCATTGAAGTACAACTTCTGACCCTTCACAGGACAACCTCAAAAATCACAACACGTCCCTGAAAGTATTGTGCTTGAACTCTGTGTGTCTTAGTACTGTGTCCTGTTCTCTGGGGAGCTCATTCCAGTGCCAAGCCAACTGGGTGAAGGCCCTTTTCTTAATATCCAACCTAAATTTCCTCTGACAGAATTTCATACCTTTCACTCATGTTCTGTCACTGATCACCACAGAGGAGAGATCAGTGCCTGTCCCTGTGCTTCCCCTCAACAAGGAAGTTGTAACTGCAATGAGGTCTCCCCTCAGTCTCCTCTTCTCCAGGATGAACAAACCAAGTGCCCTCAGCTGCTCCTCATACGGCTTCTCCTCAAGGCTCTTCATCATCTTTGTTGCCCTCCTTTGGGCACTCTCTAACAGTTTAATGTCTTCCTTATATTGTGGCACCCAAAACTGCCCCCAGCACTCGAGGTGAGGCTGCCCCAGTGCAGAGCAGAGTGGGACAATCCCCTCCCATGCCCGGCTGGCGATGCTGTGCCTGATGACCCCCAGGACAGGGTTGGCCCTCCTGGCTGCCAGGGCACTGCTGACTCATGTTCAACTTTCCATTGACCAGGACCCCCAGATCTCATTCCATGGCACTACTTTCTAGCCTCTCATTCCCCAGCCTGTTTGTACATCCAGGGTTGCTCCCTCCCAGGTGCAGAATATGGCACCTGTCTTTGTTAAACTTCATACAGTTGACACAGAATAAGCATCCTACAGTTGCTGATTGCCCAGGCCTCTAATATGGCAATCGTAAGTGAAGATCATCCAGCTTCTTCAGATACTAAGCCTTCATATTGTTTGCTCTTTGAATTTTTTCTCAAAGGTCTAACAAAAGTCACAACCAAGATGAAGAAGTCTTCAGACATTACTTGTTAGAAAACATTGTGGGGTGCTAGGAGGATAGAAGGAAACATTTGGAATGCTCCCTGTATTAAGATCTTTTGTTAATCCATTTTTAAGTGGGAGATTGCAAGCTACTTTTCTTGTCCAGCCAAATTAATTTTTATAAACAAAGTGGAGTGCTCACATTTAAATTTTGAGTAATTAACAAGAAGTTTATATTATTTCTATTTTCTTAAAGATAATTGCTAAAAATGTTTTTTTTTCAATTTTATAATATAGAAAGAAATAGGAAATTACCTGCGTTTTTTCCTATTAAAATTAAAGGGTTCATTTTATTTTATTTCAGAGGAAAATAACTTTTTGGTTAGACCAGTTTCCAAAATGACTGATTTTAAAATACAAATTTCATTTTATTTGAAATGGAACTCTGTGTTTTATTCAACAACAAAGGGTAACTTTGTGTACCAATTTCTTTGAGATTAAATAGATATCATATCATGTTTGTTAAACTGGATTTTACACTAACAGAATCTATCGATTACAATTAGCTAATAATTAATATTTATGTTGCTCAAAAGTAGCTCTGAAAACCAAGGTGAATTGTATTCTATTTTTCTGGCACTTAAGAGGCATGTATTTTGTTGAAAAATCTGGTCTATATCCATCTCAGAGAGATCCTTAAGGCTGTGCTAGATGAAACAATTATTAGCGCTACAGTAAATAGTTAAAAGATGTTGTGTGTAAGTAGATGTGCTAATATGCAGCTTTATGGGGGTTTATTATAACAGTATTATCAAACTTATATTCCAAACACTTTAATTCCCTCAGCATGAATGGAATATTGAAAACATTCATTACATTATCAACTGACCAGCAGGGAAGTTATAATGAAGTGATTGTATAATTTCTTTAATTGATCCTTTTGAAGTAATATTGTGTGCATCATAATTTATACATTGTGGTGAGTTTTAGTACCACACTCTGATATGGAATTACTCATGATTATTACTAGGAGGAGTTTGGATTAGTGCCTTATTTTAACCTTGTCAGTGAAATCTCTCTTTTGTAGCAATGTAATCAACAGAAGACATCAACTTCTATGCCTCATTTAAATGACTTCTTTCCCCTACCATTCAGCCTCCTGCCTAAAGGAGGCAAGTATGTTAACAATGCCCTCCCTTCTCCCCACCCTCCCAGAAAAAAAACAAACCAGAACCAAACTTCTTCATAGAATCACATTTGGTTGGAAGGGACGTTAAAGATCATCCGTGCAGGGACACCCATGGGCCTGTATAACGATCAATAAGTCAGGTTCCTGAGGGCTGCATCCAGCCTGGCCTGGTACACTTATAGGGATGGGGCTTTTCTGGACAACTTGTTCCAGTGCCTTCCTGTCCTCTCAGTAAAGAATTCCTTCCTAACATTATTTCTAAAGGTTCTTGTTGTTCTATTGTACATTTTCACATGGTGCGAGTCAGCTAAGGCATGGTGGGTGTGTTCCTTCTGTTTATTTCCAGGTTAGCACTTCTGATATTTTGTCAGCTATAAAGATGCCTTTATACTGACTTGTTTTCTAACACCTATTTTATTCTTTTGGAGTAGCCCCATGCTTATGTTGTGGGACTGTGTCTGTCTCAGGATCAATCCTAAAGCCTGCTAACAGTCAGTAGCAGCATTAATCCTGCTTGGTTGTTCTGCATTCTCTTTCATGAAGGAGGCAACTCAATTACTAGGGAGTTACAAGCTCAAGTTACAAGTTATTGAGTCAGGAAATAATATTTCTCAAAAGATTCATCATCATGAATTTCAGAAAAGGGAACAAAATATCTTGGCAGCTGATAGAGATTAGCAGCAAAAATATCTAAACCAAACTCTAACTCAGTCTTTCTCAAAGAGTTTATGGTGCTTAATGCTCTCTTTTGCTCTTCAAATGATAGATCTATCTAAGCGCAGTCAGCTTTTACACCGTAACAAAGTATTTCATAGTATAACAAACTTCAAGAAACAGTTACTTCACTACAATTACTTTGCAACATTTTTCTGTCTGTTCTTAATGAGCACTAGATAATGAATGAAATTATAAGAAGATGAAGCTGATTTCAACATATTAACATGTATTTGAAAATTAAATTTTCAGTGCAAACTTGTGAGACCCTGTATAGATGTGGTTTATGTTGTCTTTAAGGATTTTTGAACAATATTCTTTATGTATTGCAAAGGCAGCTATAGTGTAATGAATGTCTATGCTCTGCCAAACGGGACAACTGGCAGTCTAATTCAGAGGTTGAATAGTATTTTAGATATGCAGTGGATCATAGGGCACTCTGTTAACATTCAAAGGAGTTGTTTCAGTGGATTCCCGAAAGTCATAAACTTAAAAAGTTGAAGAAATCTTCTCTGCATCCCTCATTTTGTTTGGGTTACAAATGAAACCTGATATTTTTCTGGGACAGAAAAAGGAGATGGCTTTCAAGGCATTGGAGAGAATGCTTGAGGGGAATATATTTGTTACAAGAGTATGGATTCTGTACTCCTTGCTCAGACAAAAAAGTTCTCTAAGCTTTGTTAAAACAAACAGACAAAAAAGTGTCTTTGAGAATAGATAAAATTGGGAAAAAATCTATTATGAAATAGTAATTTTCACTCTGAGCTGTGGTTGTTAGAATTTCATGACAAAAAATTAGGCTATATTCTATCTTCATGCCGTACAGCCCTTTTAATGACACATGATAAAATACACGTAGTTGACCTTAAAAATTCTGCTTCCTTGTTTTTACAGTTACTTCTGTCAATGTGTATAAACAGGCTTTGAAATCTTTCTTCTTTGAGGATTCCATCATGTTTAATCTCAGGAATAATAACAGCTGCACCTAAAAGTAATACCATAATGGTCCAAAAATCAGCAAAAAGAGCTGTAGAGAACACTGAAACAACGACAACAAAAATATAATTACAGAGAACACTGCATCACAGTTGTGAACAGGAAGACAGCAGCATCTTTTAAAAATGTACTATAGCATTGTGAAAATTCCTGTTTTGATACTTCATTGAGTATAGAAACAAAACAAATTAGTTTTTAAAAAGTGTAGAAGACACTGGCATTTGCAGTGACAATTACTACTCTTCTGTAGAGAGGATTCAATCTGAATCTCTCAGGCTTCAGGATAACCAAAAAAGTGCTTCCCTGTTTGGACAGATTACACTGGGTTCTCACATTGTGGACACATTTCTTACCTTCCTGGACAAAATGAGAGATTAGTCTGATACAGAATACTGAAAAAAGCAGATTAATGATACAGTACAGTGTGGCTGTCTCTCTAATATATACACAGCTGAAGTATTTGATCTTATACTCACACTACAGCACTGCATAAATCATGTACAACTCACTGTTAGTGAAGACTCACTAAAGGAATCAGACTCAGATAGTCCAGTGATCCTAAGGAATGAAGATTTAAGGGTCAGTGATTACCACCAGTGTTAACAATTGACATTATTTGCTTCCTTTAAGACACAACTGTATTCCATCTTCAAAAGCCCACCTTTAAAAAATAAAACCTGAACTTTATAAAGTTTATGAAATAATTATCTAATATCAACAAATTGGAATTGCCATTAATCTATTTAAAACAGAGCTCAAGATGTCTTTCATGTTAATATAAGATTTTTTGGGTTTTTTTCTTTTAAAACAGAAATACGGCTGCTTTTAATTAATCACAGAGGGTATCACTTCAGAACTCAGAAATCTCAGTCTCAAATAAAACTGCAATGTTCAGTCATTTTGTTTTTGTAATACGACCTACTTGCAAAGCATTGTTCTATAGTGAAAATTAGAAAAGATATCTGTCTCCTAGAATTATACAGAAAAACCTTTTTATTTGTTTATATATATTTAAAATGGCTAAAGTTAATGATTGCTGATTTGTTCTGCACTGAGAAACTGCTGTTCCTGTTTCATCTTGTAATTGTTATGGATCTTTTTTATATGTAACACACAACTCCCAGGATAATTTCCCTAAACATAATAGGCAAAAATCTCACCAGGGATAAAAGCAAAAAGCACAGTTTCACTGATGTAAGAAGACTGCTTAGTTTCTTAATCACTGGCAGTAGCATACACTACTCTCAATTGATAATGCAGCTGTTAGGACCATCTTCTTATCTAAATCAATGAAATTTTATTCTGTACTCTTTTACTATTCACCTTCAAATCTCTTCTTATCTCACTGAATTAGAATAAGTAGCCAGCTCACATGGTAGCCACTTCTGTAACAAAACACAGAGGGTAAGACAAATACTGTTGACTTGCAAATCAAGAAGCTTATATGGAAATAATACAGACTATATTTCATTAATATAATGTTTTTTAAAAACTATAGGAAAGTAGTTGACTTCCTTCATAAATATGTATACCATAATTATATCTGAGTTTTACAGGGTAAGGCAGTTGTTAATTTTAAAGTTATGTATTTTAATTTTCTGTAGCTCTAATACAGAATAAATAACAGTATCAGATTTGGGAAAAATTAAATGTAGCTTTCAATTTATCTTCTCCATTTTCTTCACCTACCCTGTATTTCTCACAGTAGTATAAATCTACATTTCTCTTTTTTCTTCTCTTTTTTACCTTTATCCTTAATTTATTAGCTTGAAAGTGGGAAGCTAAAGGATAACGAAATCTGACATAATGCAAATTATCCCCATTTTAGCTAATAATATTTACTTTTCTTCCTTCTTAATCCTCTCAGTTTATTCCCAGGTACAATGAGGTAGGAATAGGAAACTATTTTATCTGAACTTACTTGGTGGTCTCTGGAGAACAGAATCGGAGAAAAATTAAACCAAAGGACTGCACAGATCACTAAAAGGGCATCGCCCTTCCCTTGCTCAGTCCATATCAACAAAAGCAACAGTCTTGAAGAAAATCCATCCAACCACATGGTTGAAGGTGGAGTAGGAGAGGTAGAGGTTGCTGAGTCGGTCAATACAATCATACAAGTCTGAGTTGGAGAGGGAAGGTAGGAGCAAAGCACTTATGCCCAAGGAAAAGATGGTGTTTATGGCCAGGGCAGAACTTGAAGGTCTATGACACTTCCACCCCCAGACCCCAGCCCTCCCACCATAGGAAACTGTTAAACATAGTTACCTACCTACACGGGATTAGCAGCTACCTGAGCCATAGCTCTCAAAATCACTGTTAAGCTGAGAAATCTCTCCTGACGGTTTGTTTAGTTTTATTCTATCTGAAAAATCAATAAAAGAAATAATTCAATCTGAAAACTAATTTTAAAAAGTCACTTCCCTTAACCGTGTCTAAATTAGAGAAACCTACTCCATGTTACCTCATTTCATAACAAACTATTCTTTGGCTGACTTTTACTATATATTTTAGATT
The DNA here is from genome assembly GCA_013397115.1 of Edolisoma coerulescens. Lineage (NCBI taxonomy): Eukaryota > Metazoa > Chordata > Aves > Passeriformes > Campephagidae > Edolisoma > Edolisoma coerulescens. The sequence continues at coordinate 1,793,325 of VWZW01013753.1, read as the reverse complement.
CTTTAAATGTAGAACACTTTGCTTACAGAATATCTAGTTTGATATTTTAACAGTTTTGGACCCTATTTCTTATTTGAGGAATTACAGTGGACTTCTCTTTCAGTATGAATTGAATGCAGTTCGGTAATGAAAGTACTGATTTTTTTCTGTTGTCTGTAGTAATTTCTATACTGTTATTGGATTTCCTTTTCTTCTCCTTTTTAGGTTTGTAATAAGGCATATCAAAAGTATAAGTAAAAATTATAATCTCTTTTGCTTTCATACAAATTTTAAGTTCTTAATTAAAAGAGAAATCGGGAACATGTACCAATGTGTGCTGACTAAATCTTCACAATCTCAATTATGTTTCTTTAGGAGAGAGAGACTAGGTTCAGTTTGTGACAGATTTCAATTTATTAGTTTATCAAATCTCTTATTTTAAGCAACTTAAATTATACTACCCAATAATTTTTGTCAAAAAGATTAGTTGTGATTTTTCAATTGATTCCTTTAGTAAAAATAAATACTGATTGTGGAATATGGGGTTATATTTGTTAAAATGGTTAAGGCTTATGCTCCCCAGCAGGCCCTGTGGGAAAGGCACGGCTGCAGCCGGACGGGTGGAAGTTGGTTGAGGGGTGAGAGGCAGCTGAGGGACCTTTGAAGTGAGATTGTGATTGGCTGGAGGAATGTGTGGACAGCATATGAACGAGAAGTTGATTGGGTGATAGGACGTGTGGACAGCAGCACTGCAGCTGTGCCAGCCAATGGGAGCCCTTCTGCTGTTAAGTTCTGTTAGGCTTCGGTTTGGTTTCAGTTGTGTTCGGTTGATATTAAGGGTATAAAGAGGGGACGATTTTTGGCAATAAATGGATCTTCTTTGGGCATACAAGGGGGTCCGTCGTCTTTGTTCCCCATTGCTACAAATGGCTGGCCCGAATCAGGACCGATAAAAGCAGTGAAGGGTGTGCACCGCTCTGGTAGCAACTTCCACTGTGTAAGGAATTGGTCGACCGGGAAGAGTTCGGGGAAGGAACTCAAGGAATTCAAGTGCACACACCTCACCTATCAGGTGAGTAACCAGTAGAAGCAATATGGGAGGTGGAATGTCCCTGGAACAAAGAAGGAGCTTGGACCTGTTACAGTGGCTCCTACATCAGCAAACTATTGATATTGCTGATGAGAAATTAAGCACCCTGCTGGACTGGGTGTCCAATCACGTTAAAACTTTTCCCTCTAGAGGGCCCCTTCAATCAGAAGCCTGGCAAGCGCTAGGGCAGAGACTTTTTGATATCACCAGGGTCAGTGATGCCGAAGCTTGCGGGCACCTCGCTACATGGGGAAAAATCATGGCGGTCTTTAAGGGAAGTCGCGTGGACGTCAGCTATTACGCGGCTTCAGAAGCCGATTCCCCTGAGCCCTCAGCACCACCAGAACCCGTATCTGATGCATCAGACTACCCCAAGATTAACCCATCCCCTACAGAATTGCCTTACCCCGATAAAAATCCCTACACAACTGGCCCCCTTGGCATGGAACTCCCAGACCGCGAGCAAGCGTCAGACTCACTTCCTGCCCAGAATGATGACATTGTAACCCAGTGCTGGCGGAAGTGTAGGGAAGCCGGGATGGAGGAGGGCAACCTGGCAGTCGTTACTGCTTGTCCAATTATATATGTGCTGAACCAACGCCCGGCTTACGGGGAACTAGACTATAAAGCAATCAAAGAACTGAGGACACTACTAAAGGAAAGCAGTGTATCCTCCTACTGCGTCCTATCACCCAATCAACTTCTCATTCATATGCTGTCCATGCATTCTTCCAGCCAATCACAATCTCACTTCCAACTGTCCCTCAGCTGCCTCTCACCCCTCAACCAACTTCCAACCATCCGGCCTGCAGCTGTGCCTTTCCCACAGGGCCTACTGGTGAGCATAAGCCTTAACCATTTTAACAAATATAACCCCATATTCCACAACTGATTAAATTTTCTCTACTTCATGTTCCTATTTTTCCATATTAGTCCTTCAAATATATTTAGTGGAAATATGTTGTGTGGGATTCATCTCACCAACTATCGTCTTCTACATCTTAAAGGACCACTTTACTTTTGCTTAACACTTAGAGAAGATTTATCTTATTAGGAAAAATTAAAGTCCTTAATGATTAATTGAACAATGAAAATGTCTGTTATTTCTGAATCCCACATATTACAGTCCCACTTTCAAAAATATGGTGACTACATTTTATGATTTTACTGCTCAGAGTAGAAATCTTAATCTTGGTCTCCAGATTGTCATGAGAAAACACTGCTATTCCTCTCTCCTGTAATTCTGATGATACATCTCTGGTAATGTTATCATTAGCCCAAATATATCTTGCTTTCACAAACTTATCAATTTCATCTGAATCCTCACACAAATATGTGCAGAGATCTTCCACACTGAGTTTGTTGGACGCATAAAATTGTATGAACAGACCAAGTATTTACAGATCACAGGATAGGAATCTCAAAAAGCAGCACAGCAATCAAAGTAAAAGATTAAGATTGGGGAAATTACAAAACAAGTACATGCAAGATAGAAAGACTGTGAAAGATTGGAATTCTCCTTATAATTCTTACACATCAGTTACTGCAATGATTTCCAGTTGATCAGAAATAAAGCTATCTCATTACATTGCTTTCCCACATGAGAATTGTAAGGAAAAAAAATCTATTGAATTTGATAAGTGGAGCATACTAGTAACTACAGTACTAATACTATATACCTTCCAAGCTTGTGTGTCATCATTTCTATCTCTCTCTATTGGTATTAGATTGCCTGTTAAAAAGGGGCTAAGAATTAGCCATTTTATGTAAGAACTCTGAAACTTTGAGATCAAGAAATTTTTTTTGTGTAATTGTTCAAAAGTAAGACTTTCCTAAAAATTGTTTCTTGTAGTATCCCTGGAATTAAGTATAATTAAACTTGAAATATCCAAACCTCTCAAGAGTTAAGGCATTAATCATCATGAAAGCTGTAAAAAAAAAGAGGCTGAAACTTCTGAAAGGACATTGGCCCCTAAGCTACTATTTCCCTGTAACAGTAATTAATTATTTACATATTTTCAGATACTTTGTGTATAATAATCAGATTCCACACCTTACTACTGTAAAACTGTTTATTTAATCTGAACTTATTTCCCATCATTACAGTCAAATTCTACCTAGGGAATCAGATCCTTTATTTTAAAAAGTGTGGGTTCTGAGACGACAACACCTTCCTAAGTCATTTTATCTGAAAAATTCTTAGATCTAAAGGAGTTCAAATGTAAAACCCCTAGCAATGCATAAAGGAGTTCAAAATGTAGTCTCTAGTAATGCATTAAGTTCTTAGAGTTTCGTTACTATTATTGGTTTTTGATACAGTTTTGAGGGTATCTTTATTCCTTATCTGTAGTTGGATTATCTTCCCATGATTCTAAGAATAGTTGAGCTTATAAGGGATGCCTGAAGAGTAATCTTGTCCAATCCTCTTCATGGCATAGAAAAATTTTCACTGTTGTTGAAAACTATGCTATTTGAAGACTCAATTAATCCAATCCAATTGACTGGTTGCTTTGCAAATGGAATATGTTTCATTAACATGGCTAAGAAAAACACAGAAGAAAAAAGACTAAAATGTGGAAATGCAATCTAAATATGAAACTCCACTAAATTGATAAGCACCTTCATGAATATAGAATCATAGAATATCTATGTCATTAATGAAGATATTAAATAACACTGGTCCTGTGGGACTCCTGAGGGACACCACTTGTCAGTGATGTCCATTGGGACAATGAGCCATTGACCACTACCCTCTGGATGTGACCGCCCAACCAATTCCTAACCCACCAAAAAATCCACCCATTAAATCGTTTTTTCTCCAATTTTGAGGGAAGGATGTTGTGGAGAACCGTGTCAAAGGCCTTACAGAAGTCCAGATAAATGGCATCTGTAGCCCATCACTTGTCCACTTGATATCGTCACTCTATTGTAGAAGGACATTAGGTTGGTGAGACAGAGCTTGTCCTTGGTGAAGCCATGCTGGCTGTCCCAAATAACCTCCGTGTCTTCCATGTGTCTTAGCATAGCTTCTAAGAGAATCTGTTCCGTGATCTTCCCAGGCACAGAGGTGAGACTGACAGGTTGTTAGTTCCCAGAGTTCTCCTTTCTTCACTTTTATAGACGGCATAATGTCAATCATCCAGTTATTGGGAACTTCACCTGAATGCCTTGACATTTCAAACAGCATGGAGAATGGCATGGCAAATACATCAGAGGGGTATGTTTTCTTTGACCTTCCTCTTCTGGCTGACATACCTACAGAAGCCCTTGTTATTCTTTGCATCCCTTTCCAAGTTTAGCTCCAGCTTCTCCTTAGTCTTCCTTCCTTCCTTGAGAACACCTTGGGAACTACAGAGAGGTAAGCCTCACCTCTGTCTGGGAAGATCACGGAGCAGATCCTCCAAGAAGATATGCTAAGACATATAAAAGACAAGGAGGTGTTCCAAGGCAGTCAGCACAGCTCTGCTAAGGACAAGTTGTTTCTGACCAAACTGGTGGCCTTCTGTGTCGGAGTGACTGCAACAGTTGCCAAGGTAAGACTGGCTGATGTCACCTAATTCAATTTCTGTAAGGCCTACAACACGGTCCCACATTACATCCTTATCTCCATATTGGAGAGACATGATTATGAAGTGTGGGCTAGCTGTTCAAGAAGGAATTGGCTGGCTGGATGCAGCCAGAGAGTGCTGGTCAGTGACTCTATGTCCAGGTGGAGACTGGTAAAATGTGGTGTCCCTCAGAGCTTTGTCTTGGGACTGTGCTCTTGAATATCTTTATCAATGACATAGAGAGGTCAAGTGCCACCTCAGTAAGATTGCAGATAACATGGAGCTGAGTGGTGCAGTTGACAGATTCAGAAGGAAGGGATGCCATCCAGATCTCCAGAGAAACCTGGAGATGTTTGAGATGTGGGCCCACAAGAACCACTGTGGTTTTGGGGTTTTTTGTTTTTCCTTGTTTGATTATCTGTTTTTCTTTAGGCTATATGCCAATTTTAATAAATAAATAATAAAAAAGTAAACATATTATACAAATGATGCTTTGGCTAATCATAGGCTTAAGTGCCATTTTTTACATATTTTAATTTTAATTTATTTAAATTCTAATGCCAGCTGTAGTTGTCATAATTAGATTGAATTTTGAAATGTCACTACCTCTACAGTCAATTTTCACTACCCTTACTCCACAGATCAATTCACAAGGAGCACAGAGGGTAGCAGAAGAAAAACCCTAGTTTGCTTCAAAAGAAGCCAATTAACAAATCTCATTTAGTGTTAATTGCAACAGCAGTTCTCATCATAGTTTAATCAACACCTTGCTAAAGCAAGCTAAAAGAGAGAAAAAGACAGACATGGATTTCATGCACAGCCAGAACTGTATTGACACATTTCAAACACCGAACATCTCACATTCCCAGCAGACTAGAGTGGTTACTGTCCATACAAATTGTTCTACAAAACTCAGAGGCTTTAGCCTTAAGAAAATAAAGACACATTTGATATATATTCCCTCAAGACACTAAAGAACAAAGCTGTATCTTGTATTGAATTCCTTCCAATGGCACATTTTTAGAACTTATTCCACTGTCTTAGCTATAAATCTTGACCTTATGCACAGGTTCATTCTACCTCTCAAAGTAAAGTCAGGTAGTCATATATTTCTGCATGTTAACATTGGCCTCTACAATCTACAAACATGGTAAAAGCTAAGCAAAAAGTTCATTATATATGAGTGCATCCCTGTTTAAAAAGTGTTGTTAATTCGCAAGTGTGGCTGCCATTCAGACTAAAAAGCTGCAGTTGAGAAGACATCTGAGTTCCTCCAAGGCAGAAGTTTTCACATTTCACAAATGCATTAGTCACTTTACTGTGATTCTGTGAAGCTCTGAAATACTGCTTTGTGCGTTGGGCTTAAAACTGTAAGACGACTTTATTATTTTTGTTCCCTTAAAGGTTGGAAATAGACATTGATGGTAAAAACACATATGTGACAACAATGACATGTACTAACAATCTGTAATAAAAGCTGATACAACTTTTCCACCTGTTAAAATGCCTTTCTTCGGAGGAGCAAGGTGATGTTTTTCAAATAACTCCTGCATTAAAATATTAAATTCTTCAACAGGATGTATTTTACTGAATTTAATTTCCTGTCCCTCTGAAGTGTGTGTGTCTTTGTGACAATTGGAAAAGTCAAGAAAATTGAGGAAGACCTTATGTAATTTAGATATATAAACATCCATTTCAAAAGTTTTCAAGCAGAAGAGCTGCATTCTATCCTATCCTCCATTCAATCCAATCCCATTTTAATTCTGATTGGACTTTTAACAAGAAAATATAAAATTTTCTATTAAAATTAACTTCAGGATGGAAAGACTCAAGATGTACAGTAATGAAAAGGTTGATATAATGTTTATAGTTATAAGATATTTCCATGAGTTAAATCAAGATGCAAAATGCTGGGTAGATCAAACCAAAAATCTAGTTTACCGATGCTGTTTTCAACTGAGCCAGAACATATTTATAATCCTGGAAACTGGTAAAATGTTATTTTCCCCCTGGGTTTGGAGGAGTTGGAGACACAGCCAGAGAGTGGTTTTTAACTTCTCCTCCAACATGCTCCTTCTGAAAACTGCTGAGTTTTTCTAAAGCTTACAGTACAAAAATTATTTTTCCAGAGTTCAATGGCCATTTTTTAACATTTAAATTTTGTGAACTATCTGTAATTTTGATGATTTAAATAATATCTGAGGGTGGGGGGTGGTGGGGGTTTTCTTGGTTGGTTCAGTGTTTGGTTGTTGGTTTGGTTTTGTTTCCTTCACTTTCTGGATATTTTAAATTCTTCTTCTTAGTAAATTTGTCTCTTTATTTTAGATCACTTACTGAAATCCAAAAGATCAATATAGTTTCTTGTGGAAGAATAATTTATCAGAAGAGGCAAAAAAGTCTGTCGTGTCATAGTTATCATGATATGGATCCGAATGATGTGACAGACTAATCAAAAGCTGTATTTGGTTAAAAGAGCCAGTCACATGAATACATAAATGTGATCATTGTCTTTGCATTCAGTTTTAGATTCAACCCCACACAGCCCTGCTTTTCTGCTTCTGAGAAATCCAAAACTACTGCATCATGCCTTTGTCTGCTCAATCTGCTCAGTTCAGCAACGCCTTATTTCATACAGAGAACCTTTATTGTTATAGGGTGTTCCTGTCCTTCTTTTATTTTGCTACACCAAGAAAAGAAAGTTGCCAGGATTTGTACTGAGGATCCACTGCTGGGCCTCTCTAGGGGGTACCTTTGCTTTTCAGAACCTGAAGCCAGCAAAATTTTAATACCTGAAATGTTCTTTAGTGATGGCCTTTTCCTTTTTCTCTCCACCACCACTACCTCCTGGGTGTTGGGTTGGTTTGGTTTGCTCTTGGGACTTTTTTCAGCTATGAGCTCCACATAAAACCTTACATACAACTAAACACATGGGGTTTCTTTCTAGATCAAATCAGTCACTAATTCATACAATCTCATTTCACTCTTTTTGTCTGTGTATTTCTTTCCTAGTCATTTTATTACATATTGAAGCTGGGGGCAAGATCTTGTAAGATGAAGAGAATTTATCTTCCCTTTCTCTTGTGGCAGCCATAGCTGCATCCCAAGAACCTCACTGCCACAAACAGGACACAATATCAGGCCAACCTGCCCTTCTGATCATCACATATCCACTTCTAGGTTGAATAGCACCTAGAAAATAGTGAAAATCCAGAGAATAAAAATATGAAAGTTTTTGGGGTTTTTTTTGTGAATCGGTACTAAATTCTTATTTTTTACCTGTCCAAAAAAAAAAAAAAAAGGCAGGATTTGGCCAGTTTACTGCTTTTCCTTGCCAATGTGAAATCTTTGACGAGATCTGTGTTTGAACAGATCTGTGAAGCTTACTCCTATAATTGTCTCTAGAAAGTTTATGCAAACCTGAATTTCAGAGACTTAGCAATAGTTTATGCTGATCAGCAGAATTATTTCCTGACATTGTGGAAAGTAACATGGCATGTCAGCACTTTTAAAGAAATGCTGAAGACCGTTTTTTGTTTATCAAACTGCATAATTAACAATTTGTGTCCATTGGTGCATCACTGTGAAGGAAATCTCAAATTACATGGACATGCCACTGTGAATTGATATAAAAAGACTGCAATGAAAGTGTTTGTGGAGTCTTTTAATAGAGGTCGTCTACAATAGGGATACAGGTAATTTAGAAAATATTAACGTAGTGTGGTGCTAAAGTATTTTCTGGTCATCTGATATGTAAAACTACCTTTTTCATAAATTTCATCACAACAAAAACATTACCTTGAAGAAATTTTTCAACAAATCAGTCAATATTTGAAAGATGAAACTGATACCTTTATTTTAATACTACTCAGTCAAGTCATGTTTTATTGTAGGCCATCCAGTAATATGAAAAACTAGCAAGGTGTTTATCTTGTAGCCCAAAGGGAAAATGATGCTAATAGATTTGCAGAGATTCAAACAGAGAAGCCAACGAAGCTTGAGGCTCCTAATTGAAATTTGGAAATAACTTCGATCAATTTATGTATTTTTTCTTAGAACACAACTTGTAGAAGCAGAGATAATTGCGTTTATCAAGAGCTTGAGCTCTAATGATGCTTATACCAACATAATTTTAATCTGTCTTTTGCTGCATTCAAGATGATTGGTTACTGTTTAAATCAGTAAATAAATTCCATGGGGCAAGGGAAATCCCAGGAACTACTACCTTCCTGCTCTCTGTGACACTTACCTTGAAATGAATTTTGTACCTCGTGGACCATTGTCTAGTTCTTCTGGTTCATGTGATATTTTTTGTGATCCCCTTTAGGTCTTTTCCTTATTATCCCCATCCACATATTCTTCTGAAGCTGGCATTTTGTTCTAGTTTCCATTTTTGCAGGAAAGTTTGCCTGTGTCTTGAAGCCCCATGCTAAGCTCAAAGTCTGGTCCACTAACCCTGTCATCCTTTTGGGCCGGCCTTGGGTAAAGGGGCCTCTCATTTTGGCTGTCAGGGTTTGGCTCTGCTGGTGCTGCTTTGCACATGACAGAATTTATACTGAGGACCCCCTTTTGATCTAGGGAATACCTTTGCCTTTCAGAACCTGAAGCCAACAAAATTTGAATACTCGAAACATTCTTTAGTGGTGGCCATTTCTTTTATCTCTCTACCACCACTACCTACTGGGTGTTGGGTTTGTTTGGTTTGCTCTTGGGGCTTTTTCAGCTATGAGCTATACATAAAATCTTATATACAACTAAGGGTGAGCGTATAACTGAACAAAAGCCATCAATTTAACAATTTTGTAAAACTACTTCAATAGAAAATAATTTGATAGGAATTGATGGCAATTTATAAGGTTGACTGAAAATGTATTACTAAGAAGCCAGTGGAGTGGCAAATTATTTGTATGCTTGAAAAAACAGAAAAATAATAGTCCATCTATGTTATCAATATTTTTTCAGTTGAAGGTAGTGTGATAGCATATGAAATAGAAGAGTCCTGATGATCCTTAATCTACGAAAAATATATGCACTTGAGTTCAATGTATCATAGTATATTTTATCTGTTATAGCACTAATCAAAGGACCAGCTTCTACTCTCACTGTGCTCTACATGTTGAGTAATCACTGAAAATTACCATTCTTCTCTCTGTAGGAACTGAGATAAACATTCAGATTCAAAGGTATTTAGAAGTATTAAAATATTCTTGTGTTTGTCCTAAGTAACCCCATGAAGACGCAGGTACACGCATAATAACACACTAATAATTCAGTATCTAGACCAAAGCTGACAGCTGTTCTGAAGCAGAAAGTGTTACTATTCCTCTGTGGTGTTCTACCTATTTTATTTTTTTCCTGAAAAATTAGTACCAGTAGGCTGCATGATATGCTGAAAAGCTACTTAAGGTTATTACCATGGTTACAACTACAGTGGTAGAAATTCAGGACTTTTACCCAATAAGGGTCTGTTATACCTAAAAGAGAAGTTATCTGGAATTTTGAGGCTTTTGTTTAAAATTCCACTGTAAATAATATATACACTAAAACTTTTAACTGAATTCTTTAATTTCTAAATTTAGACCATATTGTTTCACTTCAAAATTCTGATGACTTCTGTAGGCTTCATGAACTGAGCTTCAAGAAACCCAAACATAATTTTTTTTTGTATATTAGAAGTTATGTTACATACTATGTAAAGAGTGGGGAAACTTTGGCACCATTCCTCCAATAAGAAATTTAGATGGACATCTCAGCCTTTTTTCTTAATCAAGTGAAGGAAATAGGTAATTTTAGGGTATGTCACCTCATCCTCAGTTTGAAATCAAGTTCATCAGGTCTGATGATCTACACCTCAAAATGTCAGTTTCCTCCATTGACTATAAAGTCATTTAAGATGAGAAGTTCAAATATAGACAACTAAATCCAGTTTCTATCATGAAGTAAAATGACCTCCATGAAAGTGTACTTCTGCTTAAGGCACATGCTGAATACACTGAGTTCTGGAGTCAAAATATTTTTAAGTACTATTTTTTTATTAAGATGAAGGTAGACAAATTGCTTTTGTGTCCCATTTGTTTGGCAGTAGGTCAGTAGGGGAAAGCGATTCAATTCACTTTGCAGCTTATGGTCATACCCATTTGTTCCTACTCACTGGGCAATAGGATAGTCAATTTATTCAGGAGCTAAGCGTACTTTAGGCAAAAAAGAAAAACAGTTTTAAGAAATATGATGCTGTAGTTTAAGTGGTAGGACATTCTTTCAGCAGGCAGATGCTTAGCCAAATGTTCTAATAAATTTTTAGAATTAAAGAGTCAGCACTGTTGTGCTTTGTTTGGCTGGTCTGCAAAAGTAGAACTAGCCAGTGCCAAAAGCCCGGTGCGAAAACTAGACATTTAAAAAATAAACATTTATTTATTTATGAAGGCACATACATATGTGAAAAAGAGTTATTCAACTCTGTTGGACTTAGGCTATTCTAAAGCTATCCTAAACAAGTATTTAGGAAGACTTAAAGATAAACATAATATCAAATATTCCTAGGGACTACAGAAATAATCAAGGAATACATAAGCTAACCAAATTTTAGAATTGGTGCCAAAAATTTCTCCCATATCTGATTCTTGGCACTAGTCAGATGAACATAGTAGGAGTGCATTATTGACGCTACCTGTTATGTAACCCAAAAACATAATTAAGAAAGTGAAGATTTAAGCTAGAGGACTGCATTAGAAGAGTGATGGTGACTTTCTCGGGTTTTCGGACTGACAGGTCAGATATCCAGGTATATACTCTTTCAATCTTTATGAACACAAACCCAAGCAGATTTTTCAAAGGTAGACAGTTTCAGATAGACTGGAGGAAAAAGTAAGGAATCTAAGAAATTTTGATCTTCAAACACAAAGAGAATAATTCTTCTTTATTTATTTCATTTATTTAAATAGGCAATTGCAAGAATATGGGAATACTGATAAAAGTTATGGAATATAAGTGAAAAAGATTATTACTTTTGAAGTAAAACGGTGCTTATGAGAAGCAAACCACTCTGACTTGCTAGGAAATGTCTTTAAGTGAATGAATGGACTGCACACCCAGCAGATCTAGTTTACCTTTTAATAGAATTTTAAAAATGCTAAAGGATTGCTAAAATAGCTTTTTAATCCATCTGTATGATGATATGGAACAGAATTCGTAGACAGTAGAGTTCTCAGAAATCCAAACCAGCCAGTTTCTGAGCTGTGGTACATATCATATATGGACTAACAAGGTCTGCCTGCAAAGCAATCTAGTTAAACTAAACTGCAGATGGGTTTGTACAGCCAATAAGTTTCACTTTTTCCTAGAAACAGTCGACATGAATGCAGATCATGGTTAGTTACTCTACATTTTCAAACTGAGCATATCAAAGCTCAGACAGGGAGGCAGATAACCCATAATCCTTCCTTTTATGCCTCTATCACAGAATGATATATCACCTGAAATGAATACCTTAGTTACTGAGGCACTCTGCAAGTTAAGAGTTCTGTGACCATTTACTCTCAAAATGAGAACATAAAACTCAAGCTTTCAAAACCCAGAGCAAGTGGGTTGTTTATAAGACTACTGCATAAAGATTTTCTATAGGGCCATAACAGCAAGCAGGTGATGTTATTTATGGATCAGAGTTAATAAGTCTTGAAATAGTTTAGGCAGTGCTGTCTGATGTTGGGATGCGATGTGAGAAGCAAGCCTATATATCTGGGATATCTTATTACATCTGCGTTTGATGGAAAATTTGGGAGTTGGCACAAATACAGATCCGTAAGTGAAAGAAAGTGAGTGGTCTGGATTTTTGTCTGAAAAAAAAAGGGTTTTTTAGGAGGGATTTATGTGGAATACATCTGACCTTTTTTTAAGAAAATTTTAGTAAAAAAAAAAGGATTGTAGAGAGTTGCCAATGCCATAACTCTGTTTTAGGTTCCCAGGATTACAAGTACAAAGACTATTGACTGAAAATACATGCTGCATTGTAACCAGGGAATTTAACACTTTTCAGTAGTATAGACCCTGTCATATAATTAAAATTTCAAAGGTGGGTGTGATTGCAGTTACATGTCTGATCATATTCACCAAAAGTGTTAGACTTCAGGCTTATTAGATAACTAACAGTGGACATGGAAAGTCACACACATACAAAAAGTACTTTAAGAAAATCACTGGCATTAAAAAGCTTGTTTATAAAAGAAATAGTTTCATCAACATATTATTCAGAGTTAAAGTCAAAACATACAGAAGCTGTGAAAGACAAAAAAAAATTATGTATGATAATTTTTTACATTTATTGGTCTGTGTGCACTGTGGCAGGATTGGGAGTGGGGTCAGGGAAGAGCAGAGCTTCTAAAAACACATGCTATCTTAATCCAATTGCTGCTATGATGATGATCCCTCTACTGCAAAAGTGGCATCTGTCTGTCCCTTATGGTTATGTGCCATACATCCCTCCTACTCGAGTTCTTGCATTTTGTCAGATTTTGCTTGGAAATTGAGTTTGCTGTTACACAAGCTACATCAATTTCTGCTTTTCTTAACTCTCCATCTTGTACTTAGACCTGAAAAACTTTTAGTTTAAGCAAGTGAAGAAAAGGTTCTGGATCCTTGATGCTGGCAAGATTTAAAAGTAAATAGCACAGGTTCAAAGACAGGCAATGAATAGCACAGAAAAGTTTCATTAAATTTATTCCAAGAGAATCAACTCCTGGTAGGTATCCATACGTCTCATCTGCCTGTTACCCCAAAGATTTCACAGAAACAAAGTGAGAAATATACTGTGATACATTTTGAGGAGAGAAAGGTCCATTTTATGAAATATCGCTGTAAACTTTCAGATTAAATCTTGACCTGCTGCTGCTCTCCTCTATAAAGAAATTACAGCCTAAGGTAAGTAGTTGTTGAAGTATGTTTTTCCCATTTCTCTCTTCTATTTCCCATTGAAATTCCCATTTTTACAGTTTTTCAAAATAAGCACAGCATATCATCCTTTCGTAGATTAGAAGAGACATGCTGCATCTTTACTGCTGTTATGCTTTACAAGTTCTAACTCTTTTGTCTATCACTATTCTCTTTCCCTAAAAAAAACAACAAATAAGAGCCCCAAAAACTGTTATCAGTGGGGAGGGTTGCCAATATTATCAGTGACATTTCATTACACTGGTGATTCTTATGGCTTGACTGCTACTCTCTAATTGGAACCTACCATAGAAGATTCGGAATGTATTCCAGCAACAGGAAATCTTTCACTGATTTCAGAAATGTTTTTTTTAAGAGAGAATACCAAAAGCACCATTTTAAGAGGATTTTTAGTGGATCTTCATTTAAAAAACAGCTAGAATAATTCTAAGTTTTTTTCAAATGTTTCAAAAATATGAACAAAACCTAACAAAATCCTCTAACATACATATTTTTTCTACAATTTATTTATTCTGAATGAGACAAGTTAGTAAGTAATTTATAAAATAATACACCACCTCTTAAACAGAGAGTTCAAATAAATTAAACTGGATTACAAGCATTCGATAACCCAACACTATTCCTTCTAAGGTATATTTTATGTCTTCAATACTAAGTATTAAAAATAGTAGGTTATATTTTGAGTATTTTAGTGTAATTAATATATAGTATAAATGTGACAAATATAATTGATGGTAAATCTGTCCATTTTAACTATATAACAGGTCCAGTAGAGAACAAACAAAATTTTGTACACAGGTATCGACTGATAGATAAAAATCTGGACTGTATTTCTACATTATGTAAATCACCACTTATTTTTATTCTTTTTAAAAAAGGTGTCTTTACCATATGTTAAATTTTGCAAGATGAGATTTATAAATTTTGAAGATACAAATATAAAAAAAAACTTCCTCAGTTTCTTTTTTTTAATTTTAATAATTAACTTTTCTATATTGAAATATCCTCATCATACCTTCCTTTAACTAGGAAATTAGAAGGACAGGGACAGAAGAACTGAAGAATCTAAGAAAAATAATGAGCACAAATCAGATAGCAAAGAGGCTCATGAGGACATGACTAGCGGAAAAAAGCCTGTTGGAGGGAATAGAGGAACAGTAAGGAAGAAATGAGGGAAAGTGGGAAAGAAAGAGGCAAGTTTCAGAAAAGTGAATAGAAATAAATAAAAATAGACAAAACCCTTTAAAATTAGGATAACTTATGATGAAATTAAAGAGAAATACAAAGCATTTGTAAGTAAATACAGGTACTATGAAAAACTGATACAGAGTATAAAAATAGAGCACAAATAGAATAAGATATCAGTAGACCAGGAAGAAGCAAGATTTAAGAAAGGCAAGCTAATGATATGGTAATGCTATGCAAAGGATATGATGACATCTTTCTGTGCTACAGGAGATCAAAAAGAGCTAGTGGAGTCTTCACCCAGCATCCAGAGGAGACTTTGGCATACACATTTAAAATGCAGTTTTAAACCAGAAATGAGAGTTCTGAAATTGTAACCATGCAGATTTCTTGTGTGTTACAAGAAAAAAAAGGACAAATTCAACATATATTATGGTTTATGAAACAGAATTATATGTTTTTAATTCAAACCTCACTTTCCCCTCCCTCTTCAATGGCATTTTTTATTATTCAGTCAGTACTATTTTTACCATAATCATCTTCAGTTGTTCAAGGCTGTAACTTTTCCGCAATATGCTTTTACAGCCCTTTCTTGGGTAAAAACAAAAAATAAATCAAGAGTGGAAACAGTAACTTTTTTATATTTTTGTTTCCTCTACCATGCAGTACACATTGGCAAGGCAAAGATCTACATTTTCTTCAGATAGGAAAAAAAGAAAATTCATAAGTCCAGTCTTCCAAGATAGATCCAGAAGTACCAGGGAAGAGAGTATTCTCAGTGTAAGTGTTCTCCATCTCCTCACCCATCGAAACTGGGTTATGGTATATTCAGGATTGCAATAGTCTGTGTCATCTCAGAATAACTGGTACTGCAATGGCTGCCATCACACTTTTTTAGGTTCTGGAGCCTTTTGGGATGCACACTGTCAATTTCTGCTTGGTTCAAATTACTTGATCTATACTATGAGCAGAAACTTGGTTTTAAACTGTCAATGCACCAGTAATGTCAGTATCTGATCTTCTACCCAAGTCTTTTTTTGTCAGTATTATATCAGAATGAATGAGGGGAGAAGCTTTATATAGTCTCACCAGGGACACTGAGGTTAACATACCACAGCTTCTGTACACCCAGGACATTCACAAGAGGGTGATCAACCAAGACAGAAGGCACTAGAGCATACATGCAAGATGGTAACAGGGTAAATAGTAGATTAGGGACCAAAATGTGCTCAGAATTCAAAGATCCATTGTGAATATTTCCAGTGCACAAAATTCAACTCTAGTTCTGGATAGGACTACATGAGAAATTTCAGTTTTGAGCCAGAAGTTTAGTATTTTCATTTTTCTCCTTAAACAAAACTGAATAACAGTAAATAAAAGCCAAAAACCATGCCCAAAATGTGTCCCAAAACCTCCAAAAACCCCAAACAAACCAAACAGAAAACCATACACAAATCCACGCAATCACCATGACTAATTTTTACTGTCTATGGAAAAGCAGTAGGATTTCTTCAAATATTTTTTTCTACCATTAGATCTGAATGCTATTGTTTTTTGTAGAAATGTTTTTTACTAAATGTTAGAATGATAGAAATGTGCTGTTTGCTGATTTTACCAACGAGCTTGACAATAAATACCAGCAGTGAAGGTTATGTGTTCAGACACCTGTCCACCCTCACCTGGAATAGCCTGCAAAATTGTATATCGTAGGTCATCAAACCACCTTCAGGCAGCAGATTTTTGTTTGCTGTTGAGTTTAGTCTCTGAAGATAGGAGAAGGAAGGGAGAATACTTTTATGGTAAAAATGCATTACTGGCATCACTAATCAAAGACAGAAGATACAAACGTTGTTTTAGGGCTCTTGCCTGTCAATTTTATGAGACTGAATTACTTATCTTCGTTTATATGACCTAGATTATATTTTGCATTTCAACACTAACCCAATTTTTTGCATTTCACCTACCATAATAAGAACGTTTCCAGCTGGGCTCTGTCAGCCTCTGTTCCACCATAAATCATATCTGCCTTCTCATTCAAAGGTGCTAACTGATGAGGCAGAAATAACACAATCTCAGCTGGCTTTGTGGCCTACTTACAGCACAGCTACAGCAGGAATGCATATTGCCTCTCTGATCTTTTGGATAAAGCCATTTAAAAAGTTATATCCCTTTCAACTTACTGTTTTGGAACTCCTCCAACTCCTGTGACTATTCTTTTCACTGACTACAGAAAAAATGCTTATGCTGCAAATGGTCAACAAGGTCTTAGCAATACTGGAAATTGGTCCATTGCCATAGCCTTGAAGGACTAATATACAGGTTAAAAAGAATTTATTTTCAACTGAACTGCTTGTTATTTAATATTGAAAAACAAGATAACAACTTATGTGGTTAAACCTAATGTCTCAATAGTATGCTTTAAAATTAAACACCAGGATTTAGGTTTTAGGTTTTAACTATAAAAGATTGAAATGAAACCTGAAGGGGTGAAGACATAAAATCACTACATACTTGTCTGCTGTAAGACTGATCAGTACAGTACCTGTGTTCCTGTGTTTTATAATTGCCTCTCTCTGGTAATGAATAAGGTAAAGTAAAAGCATGGAAGTTTCTTTCTACTTCTAAGCTTCAAGTTTGTATACATCTTGCCTTTAGTCTCTTACATTTTGAGCTAGTAAATGTTACTACATTTCCTACAATCCTTCATTTCTCTTTCTCAGTCTGGTTTTAGAGAGAAGGTATACAAAAGGATTTCTTTTAATTTGTTTTTTTGTTTGTAAAATGTATTTTTAATGTAAAATGAAGGATTGGTTAGATGTGAAGATGCACATGAGTACAAACAGTTATATACAGAGACATATACATAAAATGCATAGTATACTATTCATATATATGATAATGAGGTTGTAAATATGAAATATTTATATATGATTTTTAATCTACATAAATTTTGTACATCCTACTGTTTATTCTTTGACAAAAACAGACTCATGAAATGTCCTTTTGTAGGTACTTCCTGATATGACTTATTATCATATATATATATATACATAACCCACAGGCTGTGATTCTACGCAGGAGAACAAAAAAAAAAAGAAAGCCGGTGAAGTGGTAGGACTGTTGGATTCCATACTTACTAAGATTTTATGCCAAGTTAATTATTTTTCTGAATTTTTCCCTTCCCTTAGTAACTTAAAACTCAACTGATTGACTCAAGAGGTTGATCTTCACAAAGATCATTAGCAAAAGAAGAGTCCTGTGTCTACTATGACTATATGATGACTGTTTGGTGCGATTATGGAAAAGGAACAAATGCCTGTTGGATATCCAAGCCATAAAATATGTTCAGTAGAGCCGGTCAAAAACTAATATTATTGCTTAAGGACTTAGGAAGACGTCGGCTGGAACACTTCATGCAGTTTTGATTGTTTCTCATAGCAAGATTAATGAAGACTTGAAAAAATGTAGAGAAAGGCTACTAGTGTTGTCAAAAGCACGGACAGCCTTGTGTATAAGAGGAGGTGTTAAAAATTGGCTTGTTCAGTCCAGAAAAATGAAAACTCTGATAGAATATGACTGTTCAGTATTAAAAGATATTTGGAATAATATCACAGATGGAAAAAACTGTTTGAGCTAGAAGACAATGCTGACACACAAGATCAAGTGCCACAAATTATCCATTAATACATTTTTCCCCTTGATGACAACCACTCTTATTTCCTGTTTTGTTCTTGATTTACCTTATCCTTTTTATCACTTTGAGTTCTTCCTAAACATTCCAGAGAGGAAGAAGCAGGACTTTTGCTTCAAGCCATGTGTGATGATCTGTGGAGTGGAATTCTGCCAAGTATGAATTTTAAATAGAAATTATATGGAACTGCTTGTCATACTCTTTTCAGAGCGCCTAAATTAGTATGTTGGAAATTAGTTTGTCAAACTGGGCCACATCTAAACCTCATAATTCTTGTTTGTATTTTGTAGAGCTTCCCTTGATACCTGCATAAGAGCTAAGCATAAAGTTTCGCATACCATTGAGTTGCTCTGCTGTCAGTGAAATTCTGAGCTTATTAGTCAAACTGAAAAACCTGCAGAGGATATGCCAAGTGTATCTCATTGAAAATAGAGTAGTTGTAGAGTTTTCCCTGATTTCCCAGTGTAAACTTTCTACTGATTGCTTTTCAATTATTTTGGAATCCATAATTGTAGGAGAACAAGAACGGGCTGTAGGCAGTCTTCACCTTGATGAGTTACAGCTGTGTTGAACCAGGTGTTTGTACTAAAGACCAGAGACCGGCTGCCCTTCAGAGAAGTAGCTCATAAGAGAGAAGACTACAGGAGACAACTACTAAGAAAAAACTATTAAGGAAGGAAGGAAGCAAGCAAGCCAGCAAGCCAGCCTAAAGCAGCTTTAAGTAATAGCAGCCTCCATTGTAAAAAAAAAAGTCAAGTTTTTTTTTTTGTTCATCAGCACAGAATTCCTAATGGCAATGTGAAAAATATCACATTGTCAATTTTAATAAATGGAAGTAGTTTTTAGTTTTATAGAAAGCCTAGGAAGCAATTTATATATAATATTTAAATACAAAAGAAAAGAGGATGTTTCCAGTGCTGAAAAGAAATTTTTCTTACTCTCGATGGAGTTTCATTTGTGTTTTATTTTGATTTGGAGGGCTACCTGAGATGAGGACATAAATATGATTTTAGGTTGTAACATTGTTTATCATTTCTTTCTTCAGTACAGCTCCAAAAATGCGTTTACACATATTACTGGGTCTGGCTGAGGTGGAGCTGATTGTCTTCATAGCCACATGCATGGTCCTGAGTTTTGGATATGTGGCTAAAACAAGGTATCAGTATTTTGGTTGTTAATGAATCCTGCTTTTACAGCATCATGCCTTTGCCTCCGCTTGTCTCCTCCCCAGCAGGTAGTTAGGCTGGAGGTGCTCTAGAATTTGGGAGGAGACTTAGCCAGGACATCTGACTCCAACTGAACAACGAGGGATATTCCACACCATATGGCATCTTCCTTAGCAATAAAAGCAAAAGAGGAGAAAAAGGAGATGTTTGTAGTTATGGTATTTGTCTTCCCAAGTAACGACTTCATGTGCTGAGGTCCTGCTGTCCAGAATTGACTAATCACCTGTCTGCTGATGGTAAGCAGTGAATTAATTGCATTTTACTTTGCTTCTGTGCACAGTTTTATCCTCACTTATTTAGCTACTTTATCTCAATCCATAAGACTTCTCAACTGCATTCTATTATCTCCCCACCTAAGATAGAGAAATGAGCTATCCTATATAGCGAGACAGGAAGTGAGAGGGAAGGGAGCTGGTTGAGGGTCTGTGCTGATATTTGGCCATGGTCAGCTGCCCTTTATAAGACAGTAAGACAAATTTCGTCTTAAATGGCCAGGATAGGGTTTCAAAAAACCATAGGGAAATGAAAAGAACTGGATTGCAAACTACTGAGAGTACCTATAAAAGACAAGAAGGAAGGCTTCTTTAAACTCCTTTTTTTTGTTTGGTTTTTTTGCATGTAATATAGGTTACAAGAAATTTCCTTGCTTTTAACTGTAAAACACAGGTTACAACACGACTCCAACAGAGGTAACAGTGACAATCATTTTGAGATTCCCTGTGGATGAAATTGTACCAATGACAGAAACTTCAGAATGGAGAATGCAGAAATGTACAAATCTATGGGAACCCTAATGTTTCCATACCGTAATAGATAATTCTTGGTCTTTTTGACAATGTTTGTATATGTCTCTAATTTCATCCTGTTTTCATTTGTTTTTAGGGGTTCTCCAGAATAAACATTCTAGGCTTTTGCTCAAAAATTGCAACTAACAATACCAACAACTAAGAGGTGTATTTTATAACATTTTCTATGGAAGAAAAAAGATAAATATCTATATACACACACAAACACATAGGAAATCAATATATAGTCAAATGAAATGCTGTACTTCTGAGAAATTGTTGAAGAGGATGAATAAGTGATATGTTAAGTCTCCTTTTGTTATAAAGAGCAATTCAAAAGTATAGGAGAGGAGAAATATCATTGTATGACCTGGAAAAACTGAACTGGAACATCACCAAAATGCACACTAAAGTCATACAAATAAAAATTTCACACACAGAGACATATGTGTAAAACACAACAATATTGTTCAGGGGATCGATCATGATCCCATTCTTAATGCCGAGGAGAATAAGAAAACCTGTTCAATGAACACAGGAAAAAATACTTGAAGAACATTAGAATTAAAATTTTTTCAGAAAATAAATACATAGAAAATGTAGATGTTTGCATTTGCTACAGAAATTTTGTTTTAATTTTAATTGTTGTCTTCTATATTTAGTATCTTAAATATCATTTGCTACCTAATTGCACTGTAGAAAGAAATAAGTATACTTAGGATAATTTATTACAGGCTATATTTTATTTAAAGGGGGGGGGGGAAGGAAATAATTGACCTAATGTAGTAAAGGATCTTACAACAACGATAACGAAAGATGAGAGAGACTTTTGTGTTAACTAGTGTTTCAGTCAGTCAGAAAATGGTTCCAGAAAGTCAAGAGAATAAGAAAATTAACATGAATATATGGGATTATATCTGAGATTTAACCATAAAGCCATACCTATTTAAATGTTACTATTTGACTATTTAAAAAATAAATAAAAACCAAACAAACCAGCCACACAGAAAACCACAGACCATCCAGAATATAAACTCTGCTTCTAGGAAGAATCTAAAGATAGTCACAGCAGCAGACTATCCTGTACATCTAACTGTATTTTTCCATTAAATTTACTTTTTTCAATTTACTAAAGCTTAGAGCTTGAAGCATTTCCTTTTCTAGGATGCGTAGATACACAAAATGGATGCATATTATTATCATTCTCATCTGTAATATGAAGAACATCATGGAAGAAAGATTTGTGTTGGAAGCAAGCATGACAAGTGCACTTGATAAATGACACACAGCAGTTTGGTTTTTTTTTTTTATTTTCAAATAATGTTGTAATATGAATGAGCTAATGGACAAAAATGAAATTATATAACTTAAATAATTTAGCTAGTCTGGGTGACTTTGTAATGAATTCAGGAGCAATTTTATGAGTAGCTTTGTTCTCTTCTGTAGAAAGACCACATTCTGCAGAATGCATATGCTTTAACCATAACTATAAAATGCTTTATACGCTTTAACCATAACTATAAAATCACCCTTCAACACTGTTCAGTGTGTTTGGTGTTGTTTTGGCTTGTTGGTGGCTTGGGTAGGGTTTTTTTGTTGTTGTTTTAGTTTCATCTTACTTAGAGCAGGCTTGCCAATCCCTGGGGCCTGCCTTTATTACTTATTGGGTATTTCTTCTCTTGTAGTTGAGCACTCAGTTTTCACGTGACACACGGGTAGATCATATTAAACCTGAAAATGGTTAGTTTAAGTAAGCAGAAACACATTAATATTTGCCAAACTGTGACACATGCATTGGTGGAAAGTTAAACATACTTTAAATGTTCATTCAATTTTACATACACATGCAAATTTTTATTTCATAATTTTAGAGTTCTTCCTCTACTTTCCCTTTCCTGCTAGCCTCCATCCCACAAAAGAACAGATGACTATGGAGATGAAGAACACACTACTTTGATAGTCTTTATCACAGTGTACCCAAATTCTCCTCTGCTTCTAGCTTTCTAAAGGAAAAAGTTACTGCTCATGTCCTCAAATATTATATGAGGTGTGTATGCAATTGTCCTCTAATCCATTTCAGTCAGAAAGAAATGGGATAGCTTAAATAATTTAGACAGTAGCTACCTTGACTGATTCCAACTGAAATGAATTCAAGAGCGATTGCATTAGTAACCCTACCATAAAATCCATGAACATGCTAATCTGCAACTCAGGGCTACACATACAGCACTAGTTTCTTTCTGGTGTGCTTAGAACAAGAAGTAGCCGTGTTAAGTGGTGCACAACTGGTGGCCCCTCTTCCAGTTAGTGAAATGACCCAATTTCTGAATAAATAAAATAAAATAAGAAATAAGAAAATAAAATAATAAAATGAAATAAACCAAAAATACTCCCATGTAGTCCAAATTATCTCAATTGGCTTTGTTCATGGGCATAAGTCTGATTTCTTTCTGTGATCAGTGAATTTTGTTCATTTCCCAGCAAACACAGGAAATTGTGATCTTTCAGTAACATGACACTAGGGAAAGTCCATTTCAATGTGAAAAGCTCCTCTGGGTGGAATGCTGTCTTTTGTGTTCATTTGTGATCTGCAGGTGCTTGACAGAAAATGAGCATGGTTGTGGCAGGACTATTTCTCTTTGAAAAATGTCTCAAAGCATTACTGATGGGAAATTTAAAAAGCAGGGATCTTGTCTGAGCTGCAGCATAGTACTAAGCTCACAGTATCTGTTACTGTCTATCAAGCTTGAGAACAGAACATTATTTTCATTTCTTATTCTCTGTGCTCTCATGACAGCTTTAAACTTACTTCAGGATGAAAGTGGAGAATAAGAACTTCACAAGAACTCCCAAAGAGCCAAGAAACAAAACAATCAACAATTATTATATTTTATCAGCAAATGTGTTAACAAAAATTAAATTATGACAGAATTCTGTCATGTTTGCACCTGTTCAGTTCTTCTCCTGAAAATTTCTATTAAAAGTTTTTTATATTGTTACTGTATAATGTTGACATTGATTTCTGAAGAGACTTTAATATATTTGAAAGAAAAATCTGTTGGTCTAAGAACAGATTTGAAAAGTCAAAAAAATACTATGACAACCAATCCAAAACTATTTGTAACTACAATGCAATTAAATTTCAAGTGTAATTTTCTGTTGACTTCTAAAGTATCAGTGATAGAGTAGTTAATAAAATTAAAACGAGAAATTAGGAGACTGTATGGATATCTAGAAAATGCTTAAGAATATTAACTGTTTTATTATTAATCATAATAAAATTTAAGTTTGGTTTTTTTAATACATTCAAGGAAAGATGAAAAATACTGAAACTACCTATCACCACTAGAATTTATTTATTTTGTTTATTTTGTTTTGTTTTGTTTTATTTTATATTAAATACTCCATGCAGAAACCTTACAGAGAGAAAGCTAATACTGAATGAAAGATTTCCTGTTTGCTGGGACCTCTTTTTTATCAGCAGCACTCACTGAAGAGAATTCTCTCAGCCACAGAAAATGCCAACATTTTTTCTTTCACATTTGTTAATCTTAACCTCATTAGCTCTGCAACTAAACCTATTTTTAATAAATGTTCCAGACTGGGATCTACAGAAAAAGAAACAGAGGTTCTGTCAATATGCAAATTGATATATGAAGTAGACTATGTAATGTATATATAGGACATGAAAACAAATTAGACACTGAATAAGAGAAATGCTATAGAACTACATTTAGTAAGTACACAATTCCTTCAAGTAACATCAGTTTGCCTATAAATCTCTCTTTTAATGATGTATTGCTTTGGTGAGTCATTCCTTTGTTCTGATGGAACAAAAACAAGCAGCATTCATATTTTCACATTAAGAGATATAACTGGAAAAATCAAGTCAGTCCACAAAAGCAGTCTTTCAAAGTACTAAAATAGCACCCCAAGATTACACACAGGAGGTTGATAATTTAAGTATGACGATCAAAGTAATACTTTTAACACAAAAATTTATGGCCTTAGGGAAACAAATTGTGAGCAACAATAACTTGTTGGAGCTGTATAGTTTGACCTTCTCTTGTTAAATATCCATGTCCTCCAATTCCTTTTTTCTTCTTTCTTCACATTTTAGAGACAAAATAAGCAGGTTAGTATGATGTGCAGGAAGAAGTAAGAACTTGGAGTTATTAAACTCTGACAAATGAGATGCTGATGGAAAAATTGCATAATTTAGTTCTGCTGTTTTTTATCACTGTCATGCAGAATTGGGAAAGCAAATCAATATAAAAGCAAAAACAACTATTTTAATAATTTTCATCAAAACTCTGAGAGTATTAAATACAATTTTTCCCTGTTTCTTAATATGAATATAACACTCTGATAAAAAAAATTAGGTGTTATTATACGGCATTAGGATAGTTGCAAGATAAAAATGCAACTCCCTAAGAAAAAGTAAGTAACAATAGCAAAGGCTGAAAACTATTCCAACTCACTGTTATTTCCTTAGCATTAATATAGAGTGCAATGAAATTATAAAACTGGTGACACATGTAGCTGTTCTCTGTGCCTTTGGGTGGAAGGTACATTCTCTTGAGAGCAACTTGCTGGTACTGTTACTTGCAAATTGCAATTGACTACATTGTCTGTTAATAAATAACATTTCTTCTGGGAAGCTGTTTTAATCTTACAAAATCAAAAATAGCTCTCCAAAAGCCTATTGTATGTGTCTTTGGCTCCTCTGGTTAAATGAAAGTCTCTTCTATTGAAGATTCCTGATGAGAAGATGCTAAGGAGGAAGGGTTGTGACACTTACAGAGTCTCTTAGGGAAGCAGCCAAGGTAATTATTTTTTGAGTATTGAAAAAAGGTGCTTTGAATTCTAGTGCTACTTCATGATAACAATAGAAAAAAATACAAGTATTTGCAAAGCAGTGATTTAAAGAAATAAAAGTGCAGAATAGTTTTGTAAAATATGTTCACAAGACTTTTACAAAAACATTAGTGGAGCACATGGTATCTACTTGGATTGCTCAAATGTTTTGTTCAGTAATTAAGAATCTGAAAATAAGGTTCGACATCTAAAATACGGGGTGTTTCCTTTGGGGTTTTTTCTTAAGCTGATAAAGCAAAATGATTAATGGAAGTTAGGGATGTAATCATTATGGCTTCACAGAGCTTTAAAAAGTTCTGCTTCCGAGATAATGCAGAGATAGAAGATTTGGAGAGGGCTGTAAAACTACTTTACATTAAATAAATGTCCTAAATTACTCTCTACAGAAACCTATGTTGCTCACAATCATCATGGGAGCACAGGGAACCAAACCTTGTGTTTTCAAAGTTAGCCTTTTTAAATACTGAACTCCTTTACACTTTTCCCAAGGGAAATTGTCATTCAGTGATGGAAAACCTGAAAAAAGGGTGTTTTATATGAGTTAAACAGTGGAGCTCCAGCACACACTAATTTCACTTTGAGGCTGACTTTTGGGCTGTTGAAAACAGTGGGATGTGTTAAATGAGATAAAATGTGTCCCCTTGAGTTCCAGAATTAAAACAGACTTTAAAAAACATATATTGAGGTGCAGAGTCTAATGCAGCATCGTACTCACTAAGATGTTTTTTGTCATTACAAACCTGCAAAGCCTCAAATCTAGGTATGCATTTAGTTGTCAGATTTCTTAATAATCATGAAATATACTCTATAGAGGCATGTGAGAATTTTATTATTCACTATGCATATTATCAGTACTGACAGAACAAAGAAAAAAACCCAGCTTTTTCTCCTAGCTGGGTTTCATCTAAACACAAAATATTCTTGCACAGAGATTATTAATATTGCTTCAGCATGAACTAGAGAGCAGTAATCAGAAAACAAAGCCTAGGATTAAGCTGCGTTAAACAGAAAATGCTTTTACAAGTAGAAAACCCCAAATATTTTCCAGTGAGTTTGTGCAGGTGTTAATTTTTGGTATGCTGTGTTTGGGGTTTGTTACTAGGTCTTGGAATAGGGGGATGATTGCTTTGAAACCCCTGGAGAGAACCAGATGACAGAGTTTCAAAAAAGCTAAGAACCTTTCTAAACAAACACACTCCCTGCAGAGAGAATCAGAGCTGTTGATCTTCTCAGCAAAAACACTACCTAAATGTAGCCACAGTTAATTATATCCTGTTGACAAGAGGCACCTAAAACACCATGCATTTTATCATCATGCAGTAGCACACAAATGACAAGTTTTGACAAGTATCTATTTGTTGTTTTCAGAATTTGCATTGAATATGACAAGTGTACTTTAAGTATTATGCCTCAGTGCTATTTAGTCAATCATCCTTTACTTTTGAAGTTAATTCTAGATCAGATAAACATTCCCAGATCTGCAGCTTGTGTGATATCAATAAAGGTTTCAGGTCTTAGGCAGAACATTAACACAGTTGTTGTGCCTGAAGCTATCAAACACTTGATTAATGCTTTTACATCCAAAAGAATAACAGAAATGGAAGACTTTTGTTTCATTACATAAATTCATTCATTGCAGGAGAACTATATCATTGCCCTTCCATTTAGCTGTTGTAGCTCTCTCCATTAGTTTTGAACTCTGTTTTTTCCCATTTGAAGCGTTCATGGTCTTAGGTGCTATTAGAGTCTGGCACGAATTTTAAAACATGCTTTTTTATCATAGTACAAATATGATTTCTAGCTCAGTGACCCACTTTCCAAGGAAAAAAAAAAAGGACGTCAAACTAAAATCCCACTTTCCTGAAGCAAGATCAATTTTAATAGTTCTGAAAATATGGATCTGTGGATCAAAATACCACAAAGCAGTGTACGTAACTCCTGAGAGTCAAACAGGAAGAGTCAAACAAAGAACAGGAAAGGTAAGTCCAGGTAATTAAACTTTTTGGCCTAAAGAATAAAGAGGCATTCTTTCAGAAGAGGAACACAGCAGGTTAGCAGTGGAAACAAGAATACGGATTCAAGAAGACTTCACGGACAAGGTGAAGTTAACCTCCAGAACATTGTGGTCAATCCAGCACATTATTTTCATGTTTCTTCTGGATATGGAAGTTAAAATCTGAAATATGCAGAGAAAATGTCCTTAAGAATGCAGAATTATATCAGAAACAGAAGACAGTGAGAATATATCTAAGCTTTGTCAGACAGTTCTAAGCACCTTGGGGTTTTGCTCCCAAAATATTTTTCGGAATTGTTTATTAAAAATGCCATTGTCTGAAGTGTTTCTAAGATTTTCTGTCAACATTACCTTTCATGCAGGCTCTTTTTTTTTTTTCCATCTGTATTCTGATAAGAGCAAAAACTGATATTGGTGTCATAGATGATTAAAGGAATAATATTCATGATCAAAGGACCATTTTGAGACTAGAAAATTCAAGCTCACATTTCTTTTTAAGACAGACATTCAGGGAAAATGATAGAGATAAAAGAAATCTTGCAGTAATGCACTTTACTGTATTGCGTATAAGAAAAACAAAATAAAGCAAACACTCAAAGCTGAGGAATGTAGCACACTTTAGTAATTGCACACTTTCTTTAAAGAATGATGTTCAACCCCACATGGGGGCTTGAATTTTCTTAAGTAGTAGTGTTGGTATCACACTGAGATGGGAAAGGACCAAAGGATAATCAGATAAGCTTTTTGACTTGCATTTCATGAACACATTTTTGTTTCACAGTCTTATATACCTCTTACACTGCCATTCTACTGTGTTGCCTCTTTCAGTCAGCAGCCCCTCTAAAGCACTAAAGTCCTCTCACTTCTTAAGGAACATTGAAATGGATAGATTAATCTGATTTACTATGCAATTGGTGATTTTTAGCACTGCGAAATTCTTGTAAAGAAAGATAAAAACAAAACCAAAACCTAAACTTGATAAAACCAATATGGACAAGTGCATAGAAAAAAAAAATCCAGATGGATTCAGCATGATAAAAGTCACCTAGAAACAACTTAAGCATAGGCACAGAAGTCAGAGGAGGAGATCTCCCTGTTTCCTGTTTTTGCTAGCCTGAGCAATGCTTTCTCGAAGGTAAACACGCTGTACACTTATGTAGCAGCAACTTATGCTATGCGTAAAAAACAGTACTTATCAGAGGTTACACTCTCCACTAACACAGCTTCAATGAGAAAGGCTGTCCTCCACTGTCAAGCATTGCCCTCAAGATTCCAACCTTACTTGCTATAAAGCAGCAGGTGATTCTCCTTTATGTCCTTCTAAAAAAAACATCTTAAAGGAAAGGTGAATAAGATGGATCTGTCAACTTATAATTGGCACGTACAAGTCTGCACTTCCAAAAATAAAACCAGCTTCCCCAAGCATTAGCATTCAACTTGTTCATGTTTAATCACAGAAACATATTTAATATTTTAATCTAATTAAACTAAATCTACCCCTTTTTAGCAGAATGTGGTTTAGTTCTGGTCAGGACTTAAACTATTGTCAAACCTAATCTTGTTCCAGTATTTCTGATGGAGATCAAAACCAAAAATGATAAAAATTTTGTTTATTGTAGGTTCTCCAGTTAGGCCTGTTGAATCAAGGTTCAGATAAGTTCCAGATAATCATATATATTTCAGTAACAGAACCGAAACTCTAAGGCATTTATCATTCTCCCATCACATTATCTCAGGTGAAAGAAATGTATCTAATCTTTCAAAGAGCATATTTTAAGGATCTTTTTTCTTGTATTACAGAAGAATAAGTTTTGGGGGTTTGTGGCTTTGTGCTGCTGTTTCTGGTAAAGATACAATTGAAAAGTTTTTCACTTCAGTGTGTCAAAAACTAGTGCCTCCAAGTGCGTGTGGGCAATTCTTCTACAGTGAAAATTGTGCTGTTCTTACAGCAGCTGAATCTGACAGAGAGGTCTTGGACTCTGGTGTTGGCTTTGGCTGTTTTCCCATGCGCTTCTCTCTCTCTCTTTCTAATAATACAGTTGTGGTTTAGAAAGATATAAGCAAACAAGGCAAAAGGACACACCAAAGACCTCTCTGGTACCCATGCTGCAGCAGTGATAGGCATGTTAACATACAGTGGTGGTTTGCAAAGTATTTCTATTCTTGTTCCATAGAGCAGGATCCAACAGAAACAGAATAAGCAGCAGATTTTAAAGTCAATATTTTAAAACCCTTATCTTGTTTTCGCTTGCCCAGTATCTGTTTCCAAGGAAACAGAAGGAGAATCCGGAACCAGTAGTGAAGCAGCAATAAAAGCAAACTCACCAGCTCTCAGTTACTGGCTTCTTTCCTGTTTTTCCAGCTCCTGAACCCACATTTAACAAGGCCCCTGATAGTTTAGAATAACACAAAAAATGAATATAGTTTTATTCAACACCTATTTGCACATAAACAAAAGGGAGTTGGCAACACAGCTGGTTTTCAAGATGGAGGTTTTTAAACGGCCATGGACTGGGGAATGGAGTTTGAAATAGGAGAACATATGGACCCAAGAGATAATATTTTGCAGTGTAAGTCAGAGCAAATTATATTAAAACAGTATTAAAGACTCTTCCATGAAGTACAAAACAGAAAAATATAAAGAGAGTTGCAGACTTTATTATTTATTACTTTTTAAGTGTTGTTTATTCTCCAGATGTGTCCAGGCTAACCAGCAGGGTGCTGTTTCACTTCCTCACCTTTGGTGTATGCACTGACTAAGATGAAATATAGGAATTTATGGAAACTTGACCAGTTCAGAGTCTGCTGAGTTTTGAAAGGAAATACAAGTTTAGGAACTATGTTGCAGACTCAGCTCCTTAGTGTGCACAGGAAAAGGTCAACAGTTACTCCTACAACACCATTGCTTTAAGAACACACCCTAAATATCAGAAGAACTGTTTGGACATTTTACCAAACAAGTGGTTTTTATTTCAGAAAATTCCAATTTTTTTTAAAGGATAGTTTTATAGAGAATAGCTATTATTCCTCTCGCTATTTTTGGCTAAGGAAATTTATCTTGCCTTATATGTTACACTGGAATGTACGAAGTTAAACAAAAGGTAAAACAAAGTAGACAAGAATTAAAATATTTCTAGTTTGGAGGGTTTCATGGTAGTCAATGTAGATATCTCTGACACTTAAATACATATATGGATACCAATGAATAGAGAAACAGGATTTTTACACTTCAACTAAACACCGAGATGTCTATTTGCTCCCAATCTGGACTTCAATTTTTGATCTTCAGTGATTACTACTGAGTCAGATTTGCTCCTCGCTTCTGAAAGCTGAATTCTCCTTGACATAAGAAAGTTACAAAGATGGGACTACTCTTACACTCACACACAAAATGGAATGCAAGCTAACAATGTGGTCTCAAGTGTAGTATACCAATGACAGATATAGATGGATAGATGCCCAAGCAGCAAAAATGCTTAAAAATTTTGTCTGAAACCCCACATAGGAATATTGTATCTATCATGATCAGGCCTCTTCTGCAGCATGAAAATCCCTGGAGCTCCATGAATATTCCAGTCTTGTTAGCCCAGAACTGTTGCTTTCCTAAGTATCCTTTCTAGGGAAGTATTGATTTGCAGGTAGATAATAAGCCTAATTCACACAACTGAGTTTCTAATTTATGTATCATATCCTCTGTTATTTCCATTTATGATTATGGGAATCAGCTGTGCTTTTTCCACCTATGTTGTGCTTTAGGAATTTCAAAATATTCAACAAGCATTTCTTTTAAACTCTTGTTTGGATTTACTAGTTCTGTCATAGGGGCTGGTTTGTGATGGATTCTGGAACATTTTAGCAATTTGTCCAGATCAAAGACTTTTTCAGATTTAGTTTTATTATACATCATATAGCTTCATGTCAAGTCCAAAAAACATCAACTTGTCCCTGTAAGCAGTTCATAGGAACAGTAGCAAGGACACTGGGGAAAACACATAGATACGTTTCTGTGTCCTGCTCCTAAGCTGGAAGATTCCTGTGGAGGAGGGTAAAATGCAAACTGCATCTTAGAAAGGTGGTAATGTATACTTATGTGGTTAGAGATACTGGTAGTATTTTTTATTTACTTTCATCCAACTGATTTGCATCTTCCTTGACAATGTTCAAGGAATTTTTATTTTACATGAACTGGAAGCCTAAAAACTTCTATAAATTCACTAATATTTATCAGCCTGTATTAACTTAGGGAAGTGTATTGGATTTAAGCTACCAGGTGCTGGTAGTGGGAGTCTACAGACTGGTCCCTCTGAGTAAAGGCCAGGACTGCCCCATGCTGGACAGAGATGCTTCCAGATGGCTTGCAAGGTACAGCTGAGCACTTCAGCCAAACTGGTGGCACCTCTGGTAAAACACATTTACACAATGTCACCAGAAAGAACAAATAGAGTGAGAAACAACAGAGAAAACAACAAAGTCATAGCAGGAGAAGGTACTTCAGGCACTGGAGAAGACCATGGAGAGGCCTACAGTGGGGCAGGTTGTCCCCCTGCAGCTCATGGAGGACCATGACAAACCAGACACCTACACTGCAGTCCACAGAGAACGCCACAGCAGAGCAGGTGGGTGGATATTCTCAAGGAACTGTGGCCCATGGAAAACCAATGCCAGAGAAGGGGAAAAGTGTGAGATAATGTGCTGGTTTTCCCTGGGATAGAGTTTATTTTATTCGCAGTAGCTAGTACAGGGCTGGGTTTGGAATTTGCCCTGAAAACAGTGTTGATAATATTGAAATATTTTTGTTATTGCTGAGCCATTTTTTCACAGCATCGGGGCCTTTTCAGCCTCTCACCCCACCCCACCAGCAAGGAGACTGAGAGTGCACAAGGAGCTGAGAGATTACATAGCTGGGACAGCTGACCCCAACTGACCCCTGGGATATCCAACACCATATCTCATCATTCTCAGCATATAAAGCTGGGGTAAGAAGGAAAAGGAAGAGGGTAGATGTCCAGAGTGATGGTGTTTTTCTTCCCAAGTCACTGTTACACACGATGGAGCCAGGCTTTACTGAAGATGGCTAAAAGCCTGCCTGGTGATGTGAAGTGGGAAATTAATTTCTTGTTTTGCTTAGCTTACATGCACAGCTTTTGCTTTACCTATTAAACTGTCTTTATTTCAACCCACGAGTTTTCTCACTTTTCTGCTTCTGATTCTCTCTCCCATCCCACCAGCTGGAAGACTGAGCAAGTGGCTCTGTGTGTATTGCTTGATGTCTGGGTTTAAACTGCGACATCTAAAATGAAACAGAGAGAAACTACTGTATGCTTACTGTAGCTCCCCAGCCCCCCCTGCACCTCTGGGTGGAGGCAGAGTCATGTGGAATAAAGGAGTGAAGTTGATCCTGGAAGAGGCAGTAGGATATTTGGAAAGTTGTTATTTTAGTGTTCATCTTTGTTTCTCATGACCCAAATCTATTTTAGTCAGAATTAAATTAAATCATTTTTCTTCAAGTCAAATATGTTTTGCCTGCAATAATAATTTGTAAGCTGTCCCCTTATCTTTATCTCAATGTATGAGTTTTCACATCTTACTTTCTCCCCTTCTACAACCAAGGAGGGAGAGTGAGTGAGCATCTAGGCATGTGTTTGACTGTTGGCCAAAACTAACCCATCACAGGGGAAGAAAACTCAGCAATGATACTAATAAAAAAAGGAAGATAATATTTGAAAAAATCTGTTTTACAATGGTAGTTTAGACTCTACTTACAAAGATATGAACTCAAAATGTCAATCAATCTACTTTCACTGACTAGCACCACACAATTTTAGA
The DNA here is from genome assembly GCA_013397115.1 of Edolisoma coerulescens. Lineage (NCBI taxonomy): Eukaryota > Metazoa > Chordata > Aves > Passeriformes > Campephagidae > Edolisoma > Edolisoma coerulescens. The sequence continues at coordinate 1,760,163 of VWZW01013753.1, read as the reverse complement.
ACACTCACACAGGGAACTTATACAAAATTCTGAATAATTGTACCTCAAAAGTGGAAAACAGAACAGAAAAAAAAAAATATTGGACAATCAGGATTTCGACAGTCCATACAGAGTAAACTAGCATAGCTTAGCATCACAATGCTCCTTTCTTATTCCAGTGGAAAGTTACCTTCAGCATAATGTCGTTGTCATTGACTAGAAAACCTGTGAAGACAGTAAATAAAGATCAGCTGAAATTTCTGCTTCTTCTATTAAATTGCAGTTCATACATAATCCATATAATTTGTAGTCCAATCAACTTTACATATCTAGTTTTGTGCATACATATATTCAGTGTATATTGTATATATATATGTATGTATATATGTGTATATATATGTATACCTGTATGTATATATATGTATACATATACATATATACACATATACAAAATACAAGTTCTTTTCTGTGTTCTAAATGTTTATTATTGCTGAATACCCTTGTGAATTAAAATTAGTTAGATTGAGTTCAGTAGTACTTAGTTACAATTATTTTTAGAACTAAACTATGTTTAGGAGATACTTTCTATTTTAGTTTAAACTCTAAAATATCTTTGATTAAATTATCTAAAATTTATTATTCTTATGTCTTAACTTATTGATACCTTGTCCTTCAAATGAAAGCAAGTGTATGAAAACTCCAGTGTTTACACCTTTTAAGCAAAGCTGGCTTGACACAATTTCCTGCCCTTTTTTTTCCTCTTCAGTAAATTCATTTCATTTCTATGTATTTCCATGGAATAGGTATATTCTGTGAAAAGTAAGAGACCTTCAGGCATCCCCAAAGCTAAACGCATTGCAAAGCAGGTAGTGTGAGGACTTAAAGAGAACAATGAACTGTCTCAAACACTGTCAAAGAAGCAAGTACCCATAACAGGAACTTAGGATAAGCAGAGATGGCAAACACGAAGGCGTTAATTCCAGACCTGAACGGAGATGAAGGTTTGGAATTAGCACGCTGGATAAGATTCCACTGTGCAGACAGGGAAAAGTGCAGACACAACAACAGGAAGATTCCAGGCCTGGTGAGGCAGATCTGGGTGACCTATCTGGACAAAAATCCCCACTACCGCAAATTTTGACAAAGGAAGCAGCTGCTTAAACAAGTGCCATTCCAAGTTATGGGACTGATTCCTATGCCTCATGGATATCCAGGACTCCAACTGTATAAAAGTGGTACTTACTGAAGAACATTTGGGAGCCCCCATCACTGAACAGATCATGGTGAAGGACTAGTGGGAAGTTGCAAGAATCCATGTGGTGTTGATATCTTTTGCTTAATATCTGTTTTTCTCTCTCTCTTTAACTCTGNTTGGGTAGAGGCATCTCTTAATAAGCAGATCCTAACAGGCAGATCTAGAAATTATTCATTGTATAGTTCCCTTGCTAAAAATCACGGCTTACTTGTTTTTCCTCTTACCAGAGCATGTACCTCAAAACTTTATTGATCGGAATAAATTGACATTGTAGTCCTGTGCCTCTTTGGCTTGGTATTGATTTCTTTGAAGGAAACCAGCCATTCTGCAGTAACCAAAGATTTAGAACTGTAATTAACAATACGGAGTATTTCAAATCGTTAAAGACCCTCCTAGTGTAGGAGCTTGCTGTCACACATTCCATAAGCTTCTCCTTTACTCTCATAAAAAGTCATTAAAAAGTGGATATGATTTCAAAGCCACTAAAAAAAGTCATCCAAATGTCTTCATACAGAGATTAATCAAGTTACAAGAAAATATTCCAGACAGACAATATGAATACCTATAGGACAGGAAAGACTGAAGTCTGTTGTAGCTGTACTAGCAGCTACAGCAGTATCAAGCAATGAGCAAGCCTTTATGATGTATGTAGAAATTACCTAAGTAACAGGGAACCACAGTTTAGTAGTATCAGCTTAAACACACAATTTCTTAATTGTTTGTACTATTGGAAACTTATCGTTTGTACTAAGGACTATTAGATATTTTGAAAGTAGTTCTGTATCACATTTCTCACTTCATCTTATGGTACTTCAGTTTTCTAGAGAGGATGTTCACCTCAAACGAATTAGGTAGAAAATGATCATACCTGAAATTTAATGTTAGAAATAATTTTCCTCTTTTTGCAAACTAAAAAGCACATGATTTACATTGCTCAGACTTTAGTATCCCAGTGGGAAAATGCACTCTCCCAGTTCTCCCAATGTTTTCGAATCATGTAAACTGTAAAAAGTTAGGACTTGGGGAAATAGGAGAACTTAGTGACCCACAGAGTGATAATTATCCTCTTGATTCTTCAGAGGAAGCATCACCTGAGCATGGAGAATATTCCATCTTTGCAGAGAAAAAGTTTTCCACTCATAAACACCGTTGCCATTTGGGATGTTAGAGATTACCTTAGACATCCATGTTGAGCTGTCACCAAACACACATGAACACCACCTTTAAGTAAGCCCAGATATCTATGTAGGACCAACTGAATTGAGGCCATTTGAAAACTGCAAGTTAGAACTCTAAAACCATGTTTGGTGTTCTTTGTTGTTCCTTAGCATTTGAACCATGTCCTGGTTATAAAGTTCATGAGGACAACTTCCCAAAAAGATTAAGCAATTCCTTGACTCTGTATCTTCCTCAGAAAGAAGGAACTTTACATCTTGTCTTCTGTCACTCCTTTTACTGGTTAAGTCAATTCCAGATTCAGTTGTTTACAATAAAAAACTGGGATTCAGCTCAATAATAAAGACACAATTGTGGATATCTACAGGTAAGATAGTGCCTAAGCTTATATTAGTATCAGCTTGGAGTAGTTGAAGAAGTTAGCAAAGCTAGTCAAAAGCTAATAAAACCCAAAAGCATCTCAGCTGAAAAGATCTCTGAATTCCTTGGGCTCAGAACCTGGATTGCTATCTCCTTGGTCTGGAAATGTAGACTACTATCTCATGTGGACATACCTGGGGAACGTCTTTGTCAGGGCACTGCGAGGGCCTTTTGTCCCCAAGGGCAGTCACTAAGGGCAGCTGTGGCAGGTCCTCACTCCAGGGCTCCTATCCCACAGCATCTAGGAATGGAACAGGGATGGAAGTGGGCTAGGGCACTGACAGGGGCTAGTCTGGAGTACAGTGATTTCTCGGCAAGACTGTGGTGACAGGGCAGTGCCAAGGTTCAGACAACTGGGCTACGTTCTCCCTCATTCCTGTTGTTCAGCTAACATGCAGACAGGAATGTAAAAGTCAGAGGAGCAAGGGAGTGAAGGCTTACAAAATTCTAAATCTTGCCTAAGGATGGGATTATGTTATTCTGATTTAAATATATTTAATGTATTTTACATTAAAAAATGCTAAGCTTCCATCTACAATAGATGGAAACATCTAATTTTCTCACCAAGGCAGACAGAAAGTACAGAAACAAAATACGCATTCAGACAAACATGCATATACAACATTTTTGGTTGCCTAGGATTTGGGCTTCTTTCCATCTACCACAGAGAAGATTAGGCATTTATCTGAGTTGATGTGGATTTTATTGCTGAGACAAATGATTATATTTTAAATGATGTTACACCTTACTTTATCTGTACTGTACCAGAACTACATACTCAAAGCAAAAAGGAAAAAATGAGTAGCATATGCTCATGTTTACCTGTAACTGTTGGCCTGAAAGTCTTTAAAATAGCAAGCAATGAGAGATAACAAGAATTTTTTTGTATTTTGACTGAACTGTATCTCCCTTTCATTTTTATACATCTTTGTGAACAGTCTTCCTTTGATTTGGGAGTAATGCAATGTGACAAGACAGCCACCAGCCCTGCCAAGCTAAGCTAGCAGTTTCAAATTATAAAATATTTTGCAAAACATGTTTAAAAATGCATGCAAAGGTTCAGACAAAATGTGCCACCTTTTACTGCTTGCAATCAAACTGCAGTGAGCATTGCTGGCCTTATATTCCCAGAAGAGACAAAGCCACATTCTTTGTTACACTACTTCATACATCTATGTATAAAACATGAATTTCTTGTTCCCCAGCCATCAATAAGTATAAGATTGCCATTTCAAGATTTTATCTTTAAGATCTTCATAATTCATGAACTTAATTTTTTTAAACTCAGCAATTTGTGTGGATCCCATCTGGTGCTGTGGTCACAGACGGCCTTGACAGCGGCAGGTGCATGGAACAACAATGTGCAGTTGCTGAAGACAGCGCTGCAGGTGCCCAGCATAGACCCTTTTCTTCTTAATATATCAGGCTCAGTGAGTCCTTTTGTTTTTGAGAGACAAAGATTAAGGTTCTCCTAATAATTTCTTATATTCCTCAAGTACTGTTAGTACAGGTGAATAGTGTCACTGAAGCTCTCTATTCTGAGTCAAAGAATGCTATGCGATCAGTACATCACAAAGGTGTTTAATAACCACCTTTTCCATTAGTTCTACCTAATGGAACTTGTGCTTAGTTAAGGATTCAACTCTGAAAGCTATGAAGTAGTCTTAAATTTATATCTATTATATTCAGTATGGGCTCAGAATTAAACTTACCTGAATATGTCCATAAGACCAAAAGTCCTCTAGCTTCTTTATTTTTGACAGCAAGGTAATAAAACTACTGTTGATATCACTCTAAGAAAAGAATTGGCTTAAAGTAAAAACAACTAAAAAAACCAACACAGTTCAAAATTTGGTGTTGCTCTATTTTTTCTTGATTGAAAACTCACTAACATCAGGTACTAAAATTCTGTTCTTCCTTGAAACAAGCCTCTTCTAATGAAAATATTTCAAAGTTTGTTATTAAGTTAAAAACAAGCAAACAAACACACAAACTAGAGTGATTTAGCTGATCAGACAGTAACTCATTTCCTTGTCAAACAACAGTTTAATGCAACTAGTAATTAAGTTCTGATGCACATTTAAGGAAAAAATTACACTTTACACATGAAGGAAAAGATTATTTTGTTTTGCAAAATAAACAGTTATCCCCAAATATTTTTGTGGTGGGATAGACAGTATTTCTTCACTACTTTGTGACAGGGTTTATTTTTCCTTCAGACAGTTAAAACTTCACAAGACAAAATCTTGTGCAACCAAATCAGTCACACTGACATCAGCATGATGGCAAATGCCTTTCTTCCCTGACATACTGTCACATTGCTCACAGCAATGAATTTAGTCAACTCTGCAAATGATTCTTCAGAGAACATCTCTTAGCCAACTAAAATTAAGTGGGTTTGGGGATTGGAGGACGGAAAAAATAAGTATAAAAAAGCATTCTAATAGTTGAAAATCAAAGACTTTAACTAGTTTATTTTTTGCTTTTCAGTTTTTCTTGACTGAAAAAATGTACAGGGAAACAGAAGTGATTGTCTATTACCACTGACCGTTCTTTCTGTAAAATTCCTTGTTCTGTGATGTTAAAACAACATCCAGGGAAAATGATAGGATCAGAAATTTCAGAAAGAAACATATAGCCTCACAAACCTATGTCTGTGCAGATGCAGTATTTGTGGACTGATTCTCCAAATTAATGTCCATGTAAAAAGTATCAGTAAAATAAGATTTCAAAAAAAAGAAACCAGACCACCAAGTTTGTTGAGTGTCCTTCTAGTTACTTTGAAATACACAGCCTGTGAGCATGTCAAAAACTGTGTTTTCTTGATAGCTTGTATTTTTACAGTCTTATTACTTACTACCACATGATTATTTCTAGTGTCAGAAAAAGAGATATTTTGTCTGTGAATGTGTCTGTGTTGAGGGGAATACCTTTAGACATCATTTTATGAAAATCTGAGAAATATGGCTGATGATTTAAGGATTAAGTAACCAGGTGGCCCTCTTATTGAGCTCAGAGATGAAGAAGAGGTGTGCATCTTCAGGCAAGAAGAATCAGTGGGAAAATCCAAATGCAAAAGGAATTTCATGTTATTTTTCCTACTTCAAGCAGTAAACAACATAGACAATGCGAAAATGTGTCTGAGTAAAAATTATATTCCTTTTTCTGCACAAGCTCATTATTAATTACCTTACTTTCTCAACAGCCCCCTGTAAAGAAATGTATTACACACATGTTGAAAGACTAACATTGCATAGCTGCAGGTACTGCAGAATGTGTCCCTTAAGACAATTTACCAAGAAAATGGCAGTGTTTTCATGTAAAATAAGCCTTAATTTTTAGACATTCATAGAATAACTTACTTTTTTGCACACATCTACATTGTGTAAGAGTCTGAATTTGATTACTTTATTTCTACATCCTCAAAGATGAAGTCATACAGCATTATGAGAAAGATGGTCTAAGCTACAAATAAAAATTCACGGGCACGCTGAAGCTCATTTGATTCAGAAAATGATGTTAGAAAAAGATGAGTTGTCAAGAAGAGAGATAAAAACCTCAACTTTCTAATAGGGATTTCAGCAGAAAAAAAAAAAGAAGGAAGATAAATTAAACCTTAGCTGATTGTTAAGAAGCATCAACTTGAATGTAGGTAGAAACACTCAATAATTGTGAGAGCAGGAGGCTTGAAAAAACAAGTGTTCATGATTTCTGCTGAAAATGGTACATTGAGAATATGCTATGCACATTATCTGAAAATTTGAATCAAACATAACTAGTGCTTTTACATTTAATCCTTAATCCAAAATATTGGGACGGGGTGTGATGTAGATGGATTTGTTACTTAAACTTTGTATGAATGTACTCTAACCTGAAAGTGGAAATAATTGACTAATCTGTCAAGAAAATCTATTTAAAACCCAACTGTGACACTTAGCTGCTCTTTCAGAGGTAAGTGGAAACGCTTTTGTTGATGTAAGACCATAGCACTATTGCACACCTACAAATTCTACATATTTGGGGCCATAGTCTGCATGGGGATTGTTCTGAATTGCTGTATCACTTTTCAGAAGTAACAATTGGCCGTGGCTTAAAAGGCCAAAAAAATTTAATATTAAATTCCAAATTCTGTTCAGAAGAAAGCCAGGACATATCCATAACTCTGAAAATTTCTGGTTAAATTTTCTCTTTCAGTCCAATTGCTTTTCAAGGGGAGCTTGGCATGTTGGAAATTTCCAGTCAGAAATGGATGTAATTATTTAGTACTACATTTAGATACTGAAAGACTCTCCCACTTGAGTAACAAACCAGTTGAGTGTGGAAAGTATTGTTCGGAAAAAGAAATGTTAATTATTTAAAAAATCAGAAGATATATCAGAGACATGCAATATAATTCCTTATTCCTCCTATGTAAAGCTCAAGTTGAATGCAGTAAATTTGGTTATGAGTCTAAGTCTGCAATGTTTTTTTTCTGGAAAACATCTCTACCTTTGGGTGGAGAATAGCAACAGAGATGGGGCACGGCATCTACGACATGGAAAAAGATTGGGGGGAGATTGGAAGTCTTACTCTGTATGTAAGGTCTAAATCAACAACTTAGAATTAAATTCTTAAGAATACTTGGGTACTACAACATGCAGATTTGACTCTTTAACAGCCAGTGCAAAGGTAACAAACAAACCAATAATCCAGAGACTGTCTGCAGCCTTATGAAATAATAATAATAATAATTTTCTTGCAGAAAATTTCTTTTCTTGGGAGAAGTACATGTTTTTAAGATCAAGCATTGTATCTCTAGTTCCCTGGTATATGGTCTCACCTGAAAAGTAAAAAAGAGAATATCTCAATAAAATGACAGCCAGCAGCAATTTGCACTATTCTAAAACAGAACTTGTCTGTTTCTGGGGAGTGGCTGGGAGGACAGTGCCTGGGCTGATCAATCTGTCTGTTAGTAACAGTGACAATCAGGTTTCCAGAATGGTTTTCTGCATATTAACAGTGATGTTCCTGCATCTATCTAGAGTGGAAGTACTTTTGACATATTTTGAATTTTGGTCTCTCTTTGATCTCTCTCTATATTTTGATTTATGACGCTTTTTTTGCTCCTCAAGTTTTAACAAGTGAAAAATAATGAAATGCTCAGATTTAGTTAGAAATAACAGGAAGTTTAAATACAACAAAGGAAGGATTAGGGATTATAGTGTCTATTCATTTTAGAAATAAAAAAATCTCAATTATTTCCTAAGAGTAAGACTCAAAATACACAGCCTGTTATTTAAGTATAGACACAAACTACTTGAGTAGCTGAAGGCATAACAATTACCCCTGAAAACAATCACTGATATATACAGGTAAGAGTATTTTCAGTAGTCACTGCAGAAGCTATAGATCATGTATTTGGCCAACAGTATTCTTGACTCAGCATGAAAAAAATTGCTTATGAAAACACCAGTCTGTTCTAACTTCTGCATTAACTTCATGTTTTGACTTATAAGAAAATCACCTAACTTTAGGTTCCATACCAACAAGCTGCTGAACCTAGATGGACCAAAAAAACTACATTAGAAAAAGTTAAGACTTTTTAGCACGAAACATGACATATATGTGGATAACCTCACCAACCTACTTTATCTCCAGAGTAGATTTTAGGACAAAAAACTTCATGACTAAAACCAATAGAAGGAGTTGAGAAAACCAGAAGCAAACCTGCAGTATTTTACTTTGAGACTGCCTGTGTTTGCACAGCGAAGGAGGGTGTGGCACAGCCTTAGCCACCGGCAATAAGCCCTGATGTCTATTTGTCAGTTTCTTGCTGTCGGGCTCTGTTCAACAGCTCCCTCCTACACAATGCAGGGTGAGGGCAGAGTGAAAGACAGCACATACCAGAGGCTACTTACCCTGTATAGATAAGGCCTCCCTGTTCTGTGACAGGATATTAACCCAAAAGGTGTTCAGTTTGCCCTTTTGCCCATCACAGAAAGGGTCCCTCATGTTGAAGAATGGCATAACCTGAACAACCATTCTTAGTCCAGCACTGTAAACATCCTTCTGTTTGGTTTTGAGGGTTTTCTGGAAGGGGTCTACAAAACAAAAGAAACCAACCAACAAAAAACAACCCTCAAATCATCAAAATAAAGAGTTGTTAGGTACATCTAATTTCAAACTAATCTAATGAAGGGATTTGACTTCTGTTTCAGCTGGTGAATAGTTTTCACTTCAGAATACAGGGCAGGATTCAGTTACCTTACACATAGGCACTCACTTTCATTTCAGAAGAACCTGGGTCTCCCACAGGTGCTAAATCTTTTATTCATATTCCGTGTGAGCACTTTGGATATTTAAGGCCTCCCAAGTGGCTCTGGAGCCTATGTGGAGGCAATCAAATGTAGCCTGCTTTCCCAGATGTTTATGAAGCAGTGTTTCTCTAAATAATGTGTTGCACACAATCAATCTTCACTTGTCTTCTCTCTACGTCTGGTACAATACAAGGTATTATACCTCCTTTTCTGCTTAAATATTGTCTCATATATGCTGTGCTGTTAGGTTATATTTTAAGGTTACAAGAATAGTTCACCTATCCTGAACTGCCTCACCCAGAGGCCTCAGAGATACCCACTTGTAAATTATTCAATAGCATCGATTGTTCACTTTTATCTGACACCTAAAAGTATATGATGAAATGAAGGATTAAACTTCCGGGTTGTCATTCTTTCCTGTTGTTGACAATAGTTCACCTTATTCTGCCTTGCTAGATAAGATTTTCATCTCCTTAACACCTGTCTCCCCTTCTATCCCTTTGAATATGAGTAGGAAGAGATGGGTCACTCACATTTTCTCTTCCAATGCCCACTGATTTTCTCCTTAGGCTCCTAGGATCATCTCCTAGACTCCTCACTGCTCCACAGCTGACACTTAGAGATGCTGACTGCAATCTGAGCTCAGCAGTATCTACGGCTCAGGGATGCACTACAGACTGGAAGGAAATAGAATTTTCTTGGATATGCTGCTTCCATATCAGGAGCAACAGGGAGGTGATGACCGCTGTATGAAGACATTTCTTTGGGTGCCTGAATCACAGGAGAAAAAGTGTTGCATCAAGTGACCTACACTTCATTTTCAGAGAGAATCAAGAGTAATCTTTTTCACTATCTTCATCTGCATAATACTGTGAGCAAAGAACTGGTCCCCAGGATAATTATAGTCCCAGGAAGATAAGGAACCATTCAATGCCAGAAGTCAATGAGGGCACTGGACAAAGGAAGACTGTCTCTCATCTTATCCCTAAACCATCTGAAATCAGGTATCCAACACAGAGCTCACCACTGGGTATCAGTGAGCTGAGGTGAGGACTTGTGGGAAACGGAGTTACAGAAAGTTTGCAGGAGCTGACAGAAAACACAAACAGCATTGTGCTTGAAGAGATAGAGTTGGATACATGTTTCGATTTGAGACCTTGGCGAANGTCTCTCATCTTATCCCTAAACCATCTGAAATCAGGTATCCAACACAGAGCTCACCACTGGGTATCAGTGAGCTGAGGTGAGGACTCACAGAATCCAGGTGAAAACAGGTGAGGCCTCTCAGCTTTGTTTCTCCACAAAAATCTCCTTCCTTATCTATGTCCTCCTGTATAAGTAGGCAAGGTGTGAGCACCACTGAAATCCGTCAGAAAAGAAACCATCAATTCTGTCCCATTACATTAGATCCCAAGTCAGGAGTGAGGGATATCAGCCTAGACACTAACACAGCCGACCTAGATGGAAGAAACAAAATATATATTTCAATGCATTTTTGCTTTAGAAGTTCCAGGTGTGAAAAATTTAAGGGAACTAATTAAAATTACATTTACGGGGACCAAGCCAGGACATGTATTCAGAACAGTCAGAAGCTAATCATAGAAGATGATTTTTCTTTTATACTGGAAAGACTAATTCCTGTTTTTAATAGCAAATATAGGAACTTAGTGTGAATGATTATTTATGCTTTTTGCAGAATTTAAGAAACTTAGAAATATGTACTAAAACATATAAATACAGGTTGCGGAAGGTTTTTGTGGCCTTTTTGCAGGGAAGTACATTCATTATGTCTGTTTATAATATTGGTAACATCCTGAATTAACCAATGACTCATAATGTTTCTCTCTTACTTCTTAAACTGGTTGCATTACTGAGAGTTGCATTCCAATGGCAAGGAGAAAGGAATACATATTTCTGTCTCCGTTTCCTATTTTCTTCCAGAAAGAATCAAACACTTAATTTCAGTAAGAATACAGACTTCTAATCAAAAGTCAGAAGGAATGTCAAACGTGGAAACAATCAAGAACATACATTAACATCAAAATAAAATTTCTTTTTTTTTAGTTGATACTAATAAAACATGAGCAGTTTGTACAGTAGTCTGTACATAAGAACTTAGCAACCAAGCAAATGAAGCTTATTGACCATGTTTTTTATTAAGAATACATTGTGAATAATTCTTCCCATGGTTTAGAGATGAAAAGAAGAAATTTATTAGTATACTACAGCAAATGACTTCTGCTGATTGAAGTTTAGCTGTTGCTTTCCTTTATTGTGTATGTTGAAAGAAGATCTTCATTGAAATACACCAGAATTCTTGAGATATTTTTGTATTTTTCTTTCTTATTTATGTTACCTTTTCTCACTTATTAATTAAAAAATATTATTATTTTATCTTCTTTACCTGTAATAAGAATGTCATGCTATCTCCCCAATACAATTAAAATAAAGTCTAAGCCCCACTGAGGTGCTATTTAAACGGTTAAATTAGGGCTTAAATGGCACTGATTTCCAGCTCTCATTCAGTGCCTCTGCACAGAGGGAGGGAAATCAAAGACAATTTTACTCTGTAAGATTAGAATTTCATCCCGCTAATTAATTATTTTGAGATTTAGAGACTTACTGCTGGCCACTGATCATCCAGCTGTGCAGTTTGCTTCTATGCATTTGTTCTCTTAACTGATGTTTGTACAAATAAAATAGTCTTAACTAATAATTTAAAATGCATTAATGCATTTCCTACAGTATGTATATCTTATGTAGTTCCTACACAGTCTTCCGTAGTATTCCAGTGTTTTATATTGGGGCTGAAAATCATGCAATGGTCAAGGGAATGATAAATTAATCAGGATGGCAGTCCACAACTACGAACACACAAATTATCTTGGTTTTGAACCCTGTGGGGTTTTATTCAATGGTGTGTTAACAGTAATTCAGATGCATTCTGTAAAATATTAGCATTTTCATCACTGATGTCAGTTTTTCAGAAGATAAACAGGAAGTCAAAGGTATAGAAGTATTGCTTGGCTATAAGTACTTGCAAACCTCCTGCAAGTAGAGTGATTTATTTCAGTACATGGATGCTTTACTTCTGTCTTTGCACTGCACTGCTCTAGACACTGAAAAGCCATCCACGGTACTGTGGTGCACTCAAACCCAAAATGAACACAGTTAATTGCCAGCCAGGTTATAGGAGCCAAAGAAAAGGCAGCCATATTTTCTTCCTCAGGGCACTAATGGGTATTCTTTTTATCTTTATATATTTTTTTTTAAGATCCTAAAGATCTTTGTGTTCAAAGGCATTAAGAGTGATGAGATAAGGTGAAAAGAAATATCTTAGTTGTCTATTGTGATTATACTGCCTGGAAGTGGAATTATGTATTTCTAAGCTTCCTTTCTTTACTTACTACACTTTTGAAGAAAAAACCTAGATAGGAATTCTTTCAAAAAAGATACAGATAAAGTACGACTTCTTCAGCACATAACATCTGAATTTAAAGTTTTAGATAAGACCTCTTAGTAAAGGTCCCTTTATTACTGACACAGCTTTGTTGCTTCTGAACCTTACTTCCTGCTGACTTTTTCCTAAGACACATTACTTTCAGGCCGAAAGCCTCTCTAAAAAGCTACCTGCAGGGCCCTTTAACTGGCCAAGTTTAAGGTGGAGAGTCAAAGCCGGAGAAGTGGAAAGTGTAACTAAGCTCTTATTCTTTTTTCTCCCTTAAAAGGCTGTTGTGGTGCTTCAACAAACTGCTAAATATGTACATTGCACATCTCAAACAGTCATTAAAATATAAATGTCATTTTTTACATCTCATGAATCAGAAGACACTTGGGAATCATGCGCATGCTTGGGTGGCTGGACTTTCTAATGTATTTCTCTCTTCCTGGTGCTCCTCAAATATAGGCAAGCCCATGGATTGTACGGAGTCTGAACAGAGGTCTTCCCTCTGTTCCCCGTTTCTCCCTGTTCTGTCTGCCAACCTGCTGGTGAGCAGGGGGACGTTTTGCACTACCAACCTCTTCCCTCACTTCATTTCAGTTCAGCCTATCCTTCCAATAAATTTAAACAATAATAAAAGGAGTTTTCCCACAGATTCATGTTTTGTTTCACTAAGAGAACAAAACATAATAGAGAGTTTTGAACTCTGTAAAGGCAGCTGGCCTAATATTTTCCCTTATTTCCATTGAAATTTTTCTTTTAGTTAATGAAATTTGAAAATGAGAAACTCATTTTAGAATACTCAACAGCACAGCTCTGACTGAGAAAATCCAGTTTCTAAGCTACTTTCTACCTGACCTTTCCACCGCTTCCAATTTCAAGATAATAGTTTTAATTCCTGGATTTTTGGCTTCAAACGAGATTAAATCTATGATAAGTAGTTAAATCTAGCTAATTTTTTTACCTTTTGCTGTGCTTTTTCTGAAAGTAGAAACAAAGGAAAAAATAAGGCAACTAAATAGAAAATTTTCAGATCAGGTAGATTTTTATCAGAGTGAAAATATCATTACTCACATAATTCCAATTATGGAGAGAAAGTGCCTCTAACTTTTGCATCCAGTTGTAATTTAAAATTTTTCTGTACTGCAGTATTCACTGGAAAGGAACTGTAGATTCTTCTAACAGTTTTCTTCCTTATCAAGTAATCTGTGCTCAGTTTCTATCTGAAATTGTCTAGTTTCATATTGCAGCCATTGGAGTTTCTCACATGAAAGATTCTTCTATTATTTTAATTCTCTTCTCTGAAACAGTTATAATCTATGAACCCTGACAACACATAATCTCGGTCTGCTGACTTTTGTCCCTTCTCGAAAAGAATATCAACTTGTTTTGCTCTATCACTAAATCTAACAGATACAAATGATATAGAATATAACAAACAGTATTTGCAGTATATCCATACTGACAAGCAACCACATCTCAGAAGAAAACTTTTTTAGCATTCTGTGCTTAATTGTTCTGCTGAAAAAGGCAGAATATAATTTCTGTTACAATGCCGTTCTATTTATTTTTGTTATTATCTTTTTCACCAAGAGCTAAAAAAGCCATTAGCATCTCTTAAGAGGAGTCATCTTTTTGGCATAATAACATTGAGATCACATTTTCCTTTACAAATGCAAACTAGAATGCTATAGAAATATCACCAAAGGGAAGGTCCTTTTTGCCTTTACTGGTTTTACATGCATTTGTCACTGACAATATATTCATTCTATCTTTAGACTTCTATAATCTAATGACAGAATTGATGATAAAAAAAAAAAAATTAAAGCTTCCCTAAAAAGAAAGGGTGAAAAATTTGCATGGAAAGTGGTTTTGGGAAGAGGAACCCAGGACTAAAAGACTGCCTGTCTACAGTGAAGGCAAAATTTACAAGTAATCAGCAGCCTTCCTGAAATAAGCTGAATTAATGAAATCATTCCTATTGACATTCTCCTATAGATAAAAATTCATTGGAGAGAGACTACAAATGAAGTTTCACTTTATCTACTTTCTAGGAGAAGATACAATATTTCAAGGAAGACCTCTTTCAGTCTCTTCGGTCATGACAGCTTTACTCTTTTTTGGAGTACTTAAGTGGTTCTTAAGAGAAAAAACTGCTCTTTAATGTAAGGCATAGGTCATATGTGGTATAACAAATAGGCTCTTTTTTGTTCTCTAGTATCTACTCATAAAATGTGGAGAAGTTTGCAAGGCACTGTAACATGCGCCTTTGCTAGCTTCCAGAATATGGAATTAGAGATTTAATTGTTAGGATATTGACATTTGTCTTTCAGTCCCTACTTAAAGACTGCTTGCTAATTTATACAGAGTTAAAAACCTTACTTCCAGACAGCCTAAAGTTAGGATATACTCTGACACTGGGAAATGCAGTATTGAGGCTCATGATGCTGAATTAGATACTGAACTTTTTCCCCTTGTGTCTGTCCACTGCCTGAAAATTGAAAGCTTTAGCTTTCAACTTTATGGATCTTATTTTTCATGTCATTTGGTTTTATTTCAAGTATTTTAGGTTCAATATCTATTGCCAGAAAGAATGGAAAGAAACATGCTGGAACCAAATTATTCGCAGACAAAAGGAAAGGGATATAAGTCATCTTACAGGAATTTTCTTCTCAGCCTTATGATTTTGTAATAAACTAAAGAACGAGTTACTATCAAGTAGAATAACTACTTGAATCCCTTCTCTGTATTACCAGTATGTTTTTTTCTTTCTGCCACTGCTCACTAAAAAAAAAAAAAAAGAAAGAAAGAAAGAGAGGCAAATACCTATTTTATGCCATGCTGGTATCTCATCATAACAGACCAATATGCAGCTTTAGGGGCATGACCAGTTTCTGCTCTCTCTCAACTAGTTTGGCACTACAATGAGAAAACAGAGCTAGAAAATTACACATCCAGATGCATACTGTAATGTTCATAATACTCCTGGTGCTGTATTTTGGATTGTATTTTGCACATTTTAAGATGATATTCAGTACTTCCAAACATCCACATTTGAAATATATAATATTAAAACATCATTTTATATGGATGTTGTGATACGGTTTATGGAGTTATTAAGATTTTACTGGCAACTGGATTTATTACAGATCTAAGTCCTTACATGTGGTATATTCGGGCCATGCTGTCTTTCTCTTCTGTCTATCAAATCTATAAATAATGAAGGGAATGATTACTATTCAAGCTTGAAAAATGTTTTTCCAAAGGCTTGCCTTGGAATTTCAGCCAGATTGAAATAGATGAACAGAGTAGGTGGGACAAAGGGCAAAAACATTAATCATTAGCACACAGAATAATAACACCATGACAAAAAAAAAAAAAAAGAAAAAAAAGAAAAAAAAAAGAGAGTGGGGACCTCAGTCCTCAGTTCAGGAGTTCAGGGACCTCAGTTCATAACAAAATCGGAAAGAGCAGATATTGAAGAATAATAATAGCCATTCAATTTCTCTTTAGACGTGGAAACACCCATGTGTTCAAAATCTATCAACATAGAACCATTAAGATTGTTAAGCTGCATTTCTATGGGAATTTTTTTAAAACCTAACGTCTTTCTGTCCATCTTTATTTAGTTATGTTTGCAGATGAATCTCCTCATTCAGTATTATTATTTTTGATTTAAAGAAATGAATTACTTTACCAGCATGATTCAAAAGATAGAAAATTCATTGATTCTGTTATAGGTTATTGCTGGTCAGTGTCTTTGTTCACTTGGATTTTTCTTTTCTAGTCAGTAACTTTAAAAAAATGCAAATGTTTTCAGGGGGTTTTATCATGTTTAAAAATAGCACAATGCAGACATAAAAGAACAAAGCAGCCTCACTTTCACAGACACAGTTTAGGATGTAATCAAACAGCAAGCTCTAAAGGAACACCTGCACTGAAACCTTGCCCACCTCCTCCTACTTATTCTTCTCTGGCAGCAGGCCTGATCTGGCCTGCCAGCTCCCATCCGCAAGCAAGGACAGCTGCGAGATAGAAAGAAAGCTCATCTTCATCAAAACACTCTTTGAAGCTCTTCTGAGGATAAACATTCTTCATTTATTAACAGCTTAATGCTTTGATAAAAGCTCACTTTGTTGAGTAGTTTGCCTTTCAAGAACTGCCCACGTAGATATTTGCATGAAGTTCCTAAGGACTTTAGGACAACATGGGATTGCCGGAAATATTGCTGAAGGCATAGAAATAAAAACAGAGACCATATTCCTACTAGAAAAAGAGAGGAAAAAATCAAAGGAAACTTATGTTCAGCAGGCTTTACCATTTTCTGAGTTATCATAGTCCTGTATGAAAGTGCCATTATGTGTAATGCTAAAAAGGTTTCCGCTTTATTTTGAGGAAAACAATGCAAAGGAAAGTTTAACAGGGTGTATACTGTTATACCTGTAAGAAAACAAGAATATAATTAAGATTTCAAACCCAGCCCTACTTATCATAACGGTCACTTGCACATACTGGGATAAAAATTTATGTTGATGAAATTGTTCTTATCTATCCTTATGAACATGTTGCTGAAAATTTCTGGTTAAATAGTTCAATCACACCTTTTAAAGTATGTTAGTAATGCTTCTCTTTTTCTACTGAGTAAAATTAGATTGATAGGTAATAGACAATAAAATAAAAATTTTACTCTCTTCCCTTCCCTATCTGATCCTCCCAAACATATACAAGTTTTGCATATATGGAAAAACATGATCTACTTGGAAATATTGCACCAGATTTACTTAGTTCCAGATACAGTAGGATAATGTCTGAGATGTTAATCTTCCTCATAAGAGGTATACTCATTGGAGATGTAATAAATATGAATATGAATGAAGCTTAAGTTAAACAGACTAAATATTTTTTGAGGAAATAAACCCAAAGCATTCATTTCAAGGAAAGATTTCTTTATTTTTTCATTGCAAAATATAAATAATAATGAAACATCTGATTTTCACTACTACTCCTGCTACTACTACTCCAAAAAAAAAGAAAATAAAAAAAGGTTTGTTTTATCACCTATAATATAGCCTCTGTGGAAAAATATTATCGAGTGTTTTTCATTCCCAGAAGGAAATATCATAGTTAATTTATAGCTTTCACTCTCAAAATAAGAAATTCTCTTCATTCAGCATTTACACAGCTTTTGGGTCTACTACTGATGGAGTCAACTCTATCACTAATTTAGCACACTACTCATATTTTGCTAATGTTAGTTTTGGCAGGGGTTCAGGGTGTTTCATACACCTGGGAAGAAAAATAAAGCTACTAAAGTAATTTATATGGTAAAAAAATCTACAATCTGTCATTCCAGTGTGAAGAAAAACCTCCTTAATGTCTCAGTCTTAATGCATTTTTCCCTACATGTAGTCAACATTTCTCACTAAAAAAATACCTTTAACATTCTTTAAAATCATGTGGCCTTATTTTTGTAATGTTTTATTAGTATTATAAGAACCGATGCAACTCAAAACTAACAATTCTGCTGTCAGTTGCTTTGGGGGATGAGCTGGAGGTATTTAGTGGTGAGGGTCAACAACTACACTGCTAGCTAGAACCATGTTCAAGGAAAACACATACACAACAGCAACGAGAGAATGTGTTCCCTCTGTGTTTCAGTAGCGAACATTTAACGGAAGAGCACTGCACACGACATAATTTCTTTTTAGTAGGCAACAGAGTAAGTCAAATGGAAAACACCAATGAGAAAAAACATCCTGAAGAATTTCAGAGATTTCCTCTGGCTTCTCAAAGCTTTCCACAGGGATCTGGAAGTCTGGAGCTAGTCAGAAGGGTTGGAGTCTGTTAAAGTCTTCTTTTGCCAAGTATTTCACAGAGTGTAAACAATATTTTCTATGACAGAGCAGTAAACTCTACAAGTTTGAGGCACTAGCAGTACCTTTTATACAATAAAATATAAAATCATTATAAAATTTACAACGATTATTGCCTATTATATCTCCTTTTTTTTTTTTTTCAGAATGACAGAATATGATGTAAGTAAACTTTGTGCTGGTACAGCTCAGGATTTCAAGGCAATGTAAGGAGAGGAAAGGAGCCAACATTAAAAAAAATACACAGCAACATGTAAATTCAGAGCAGAGAAGCAAAGAATATCTCCTTCAAATGAGGGTTTGTAGTGACTTTTTACACTTCATGGGGCTAATAGTTAAGATAAATATCTAGAAAACATTTTCCAGCTTCTACCATACTTACCAAGCATATGAAGAGTAGTTTGGAGCAAGGGTTGCAGATATATGTATACACATGCTGATGATCCTCTTTGACCCTTACTGACTTTAAAAGGACATTCTCTCTGAGTAAGGTTTCCTGCTAGTGATTGCTGTGAAAGAATTGTGACTTTTAAGATGCAGAAAAGATACAAAAAAAGAAAAACGACTGATGGGTAACAAAATAAGAGTTATTCATGAAGCAGCTAGAGAACATGCAGTACTTGGCAGCATCAAATTTTCTTCTGACACATAACCTGAGTCTATAGGGTAAGAATATTGCTTGAGTTACCAATATAATAACATAAGCTAGTTTAAGTGATTTCTTATTAGATTTGTTCCAGAGTATAAAATTTTCCAAACCAAGAAGTGTTAAGGGAAAGAACTTACTTTCTCTCATTCCATTTTTTTATTCCTAGGGTAAGTTTGTGTAGTTCAAATTCAAAAGAAAACCTGGTAATTTTTAATTCATCAACAGTTTTACTCGAAGTGTATCAAATATTTCATAAACCAACATACATTTCATAAACAGATGGACTTAGTTTCTGAAACTTCTTCTGCAAAGCCAGCTTTATATTAGGGACAGTTAATTTAAATCTACTGACACCTCTTTTTACATACAGTCAGCTACTTTCATAGACTTTTCTCTCTGTTTCCTACACTTGTTCCTCTCTGATACATCTTGATCCCTCCTTTTCCTTCCTTTTGGCTTTTCCTCTAAGCACTCCACAATGTTACACAAATGACCACAATACCTTTAAACTGCTCCATAATAACCCTTGCACAGTTACCAAGTATTTTTTTCCCATGCAACCATAATATGCCCATCTCCCTTATTTCAGCAGCACTCTTCAGGCTACAAGGCTTTCTGGAGACAGCACATTTGTTCGCCTCAGTGGGTTTTGAACCAAGGCAAGAAGCTGCTCAGTCTTTGACAGTCTAAGGAGTCACTGATTTGAGTGCCACTGGCCCTCACCAGATTACAGGGTTTCCTCTGCCCATCACTGCTCTTTTTGTCCCCCTGGGTCTCTCTGCGTGCTGTGACTAGCCCTTAGTGACATAACCTTGCAGCATGAGAGAAGAAGCTGATTGTAGGAGATCAGCCTGAGGTGGAAGATTGTCAACACTGGAAAATGCCTAGAACCCTGCTGCACGAAAGAGCAGTTGTCAAACACATTGTCAGAAATGTAGTACCAACCCAGAAAAAATGCATGATCAAAGACCTTGAAGTGTGTATTTTCACAATATATTCCACCAAGTTAAGCTACAGTAAAGACCATCATTCTCTCCACAATAAATTTCTTAAAGGGCAAGAAGCATAAAAAATATGTCGCATTCCACTAAGGTGAACCGTGGGGAGTTCTTTTAAAAAAGGATGCCCTAGGACAGAATTAAGCCAAACGAACCAAATATTATATCTGAGAACTGTTTATTGGTAACAAAAAGTGCATTGCCTACTAAAGAAGAACAGGAAAGTCAGAAAAGGAGGAGGGAGAAGGAAAAGAATGGGGGAGGGAGAGAGAGAGAAGACAAGAGAAAAAAATCAGACATTACCACCAGAACCTCAGAGTGTGCCGTTGACATCCAGCTGGCAGGTGGTGTGCACATGCCGCCTGCCAGGGGAGTCTGTGCAGCTCCTGGAGAGGCGCCGCTCCACAGGTACAGCTCCCGTGGCGACAGGAGGCTGGACACGACGTGAGTGACTGGGCACAGGGGTGCAGAACCCTGGGCAGGGTCGCGGAGGGGATCACAGTGGCAGGCTGGATCAGAGAAGCTGGGTTGGAAGCAGGTGGCCTAGGCAGGAACAAGGCAGGCAGGGATGAAGCAAGCAGCGGGTTGGGCAGGGAGGCAGAACACGTGAAGGCTGGAGCAGGCGAGGGAGACAAAGGCAAGGGACACATGCTGGGCAGGAGGCTCTGAGGTGGTCAGCAGGTGCCAAGCCAAGTGTCCAGCAGCATCCAGCAAGAGGGAGAGAAAGTGAGAGACCGAGGACTACCAAAAGGCTTCCACTGAGGCCAGAAGTCCCGTAGTTTGTGACACAGTTACTTTATACCCCTCGGCTCCTCCCAGGGTGTGCTCGCTGTCAGGAGGCTATTGGCCAGCCAAACTTTTGACTGCAGTCCATTGGGGGAGACGTTTTTGCCACCCAATTGGAGAGCCATTCCAGAGGGCACAGTGGCCTTGGTGGTCTCCTACTGACTGCCTATTCCATGTGAGATATGAAATGGCTGTCAGGGGAAGTCTCCTTAGAGACAGGGCTTTCCTCCACCTTCTCCTAGCTGCTTCCTGCACGGGGCACGTGTGCAGCCCCTCCCCCACATACCTCTGGTCAAACAATGTTGAGACAAAAATCAAAATTAAATTGATTCCTCACAATACATCTCCCTGATCTTTTGGGCTCAGCTGACCACACAGATATGTGTTAGTTTCTTCTCATTATCATGGCTCTTGATCCACCATCAGGCTACTTCCAAAGACAAACTTACATGATAACCTTGTCTTTGTCACAAACAGAATTTTGGAAGAAAAATATTTGAAAGCAATGAGGTTTGGGTAATGGTAGCACGAAATACTGTTTAATTGTATTTTATCTTATCTAAATAAAATTTTAAAGAAAATTTTAATCCGTCAGAAATAAATACTGTGAAATAAATACTTAGTTTGGAAATAGTCCTGCACAAAGGTGAAAAGTAAATTTTGTGAGTCACAATTAGAATAGATGTTTCCTAGAACAAGCTTACTGCCAGCAAAATGAGGTTCAATAAGGCAAAGTGTCAAGTCCCACACTTGAGTGACAACAACCCCAGGTAGTGCTACAGGCTGGGGCAGAGTGGCTGGAAAGCTGCCATGGAAAAGGACCTGGGTGGGCTGATCAACAGCCAGCTGAACACGAGCCAGCACGTGCACAGGTGGCCAAGAAGGCCAATGGCATCTTGGCTTCTCTCAAGAATAGTGTGGCCAGCAGGAAAGGACCTTTCATTCATTTTCTTTCATACAAAATTTCATGGTCAACATTTAAAATGAAATTTGATTAGGACACACAGACTGTCTTATCTTGATATTAAACAAAAAAAACCCCAACAATTCATCCCTTTTCCTTCTTGCTATTTATTTCTGTATGCAAGGCAATGGGGAGAACCGACTGGACCAGACAAGAAAGTAAAATGTTGATAAAAAGATACTAATTTATATATTAGTTAAGAGGATTCTTTTTCAGGCTGCTTCTTTGAGATACATGAATGACTAGTTTGTGACCTTCATTCACATTGAACGGTGTATGCACATGTTCAAAGACATGTATTTGCATCTAAATATTTCAGTTCTAAGTTTTTTCAGGCTTTCAAATGCCCCACGTAGCTTTTGTCACTCTAGGAATTGCTTCATATGCTCTTTTTTCTGACAAATCAATGCACCTAAAAATGTTGTCTATCAGGAAATTACAAACATTCAACTTCAATTTTTAAAATGCACATCTAATAAAAAAATTTATGTGGGAAAATATTAAATTGGTGAGATTTGCACAGTTTTATATCTCTATCATTCAATACATAAAATTCAGATAAAAATCCACAGTAACCTCTGTTACTTGGGAGCTGCTTTTGTATTAGTGAAGGAGAAATACAAAACAGTTGAAAAAGTATTTAAGACATATTTTCTTCATAGACATGGCTTGTAGATTCTTAATAATTGTTTGAAGAGTCAAATAAAACAAAATTTTACTGCAATTGCAGAAAAAAGATGACATAATACTCTTTAAAGTGTTAAGAAATTATGAATATAAAAATAATAAAATACAGATTTTGATAATGTCACCACATTTGACTTATCTTGCATGAAAAGGTCAGAGTCGGAGTAATTTGTAAGATTAAAATGAAATCTCAAGATATATAGGGCAGAAAATTCAGTAGTTTCTTGGTTGTATTAAAAGGTTACTCATTCATAGGCAGAAAATGTGTCTTTAGCTTTGACATGTTGAGTGCATTATCACAAGAGGTGTTCATAACTGAAGTTGCTCTTTTAGCCAGTAAATTTTCTGGATACATAAGGGTAGATCAATGATATAAAGTAGATTTTAAAATAGTTACAATATTTAAAAAAACAGTTTCAGAAACAAATAAACCAAAACCCAGGATGCTTTTTCATGCCTGATACTTAAAACTCCTATTTCTGAAAATGGTGAATCTATTCTTACCCATGTCTAGTAACTGTAAACTGTGCAAGAACTGGAAAGAAGGTGGAACTACTTGTTTATAAATATCTGTATTTTGAAATGTGGGATGTGAACTAAAACTAGATCTCATATGACTTAGAAAAAAAATAATCGTGTAAGGTATTTGTCGTATGGTGTACAACAAATAAAATTCACTTTCGTTCATTGCACCTGCAAGAACTTTATGATTTCTCAGTCTTAACATGGGATATTACAAATATCTTTTTGCATTTAGCACAAGAAACCCATTCCCCAAAGTGAAGATTTGCTCTGTAATCCTCTTCTATTTTACTCTACAAGCCACTGCCTAGACTTTCATGTTCAAGAATAGATGCTGCCATCCAAGAAATTATGCCCCAGGAAAGAGAATGGAGGTCAATGAGACATTTCAGTCAATAGGGACAGGATTCAGCTCTGCAGATAGAAAATATCACCTGCATTGGCCCAGGATGGGGATATGTGACGTGGGACCTGAGAAGTGCCATCTGAGATGCTTCAGCTGCTCCTCTAGCAGAGTTTGGATGCAAGTTTGGTAGTACTGATTTAATTTCTACTGACAATTTCAAGATCTTAGGCAGCTAACACTCCCATCCATTGCTGGCACATAATTTCAATATGAAAAAATGTAACTGAATACTACCTTTCCAATTAATTTCTATGGGGGAAGCTCAGAAGGAACTAGGCAATAGCAAAGATTCTCAGTGTAGGGTAATTTTTTGTTTGCCTTTTTTTTTTTTTTAATTTGTAGGGAAGAAACATCATGTCTACATCCAATCAAGAATGGATACTACACATAGCTTAAAACCAAAATTTAGCACACTCAGTCTTCAAACGTCTTATTGAAAAGCTTGTTGCTCTACAAAATTTTATCAAGAATGTTTGAAAACCTTGAAAACTTTCTTCCTAAAAGAATGATAGTCATTTTAAGGATAGTGTTTCTGTGTTCCTGCAATACCCATTCTAATGATTCTTGCCCTGGGTATTGGGACCCAGAAGACACTTGCTAAAAACCTGAAATAAAATCCTGCAATATGGCTGGTGAGATATTTCAGTTGTATGTATTCATGGCATGATAACATTAAAACAGAAAATCTGCTGCCCTGTATCAACAGCCTGACCCAGTTTAGTTTCTGATACTGAGGTGTATAATTGCTTTAAAGGAAGTTGTAGAAATTATTGCATAACTGTCTTCTCCTTGTCTACACTTTAACCTTGAATAGAAGGATAATTCAGAGCCTTGACACATGAGGCTTTTGTAGTACTTACATACATTATTGTCTTAGTTTATTTCTGCAGCTGTAGATTTCCTTGATATTTGTATAATACTTTTAAAATGTGATTAAATTCCCAGTCATGTCAAATTCCTGTTGGAATGAGTTTAATCATGCTGTTGAATGAATGAAACATGAAGTTATTTCTACTTATTTTGAACTTCCTGTTTTGAAGCATCTCTTACCATTGTGTATGGGATAAAAAAGGTTTTCATATGTATTCTACAGCTTATATGTTTCCCTCTCAATGCAAACAATTTCACAAACTTTTTTCAATCTTTTCTACAGATGAAATATCAATAACAAGAAAGAGCTAGAGAATGAAAGAGAAGGACGTGGAAAAGAAAACAACAACCTGATCTTAAGGTATTTCTTAAGGAAGTCATAGATCAATAAAACTATAAACTTTCACTCAACCAAAGCTGTCCCAGCCATCAACTAAGTGCCATGCAGACACTCTCTCACTTCCTCACCCTGACTCTCCCAGTGGCATGGGGAGGAGAATGGGGAAATAAGTAAGACTCATGGGTTGAAATAAGAGCATTTAATAATTGAAAAAAAATAAAATATATTCTTAGTACTACTACTACTGCCAATAATAATAATTTCGATGGAGAGAGAATAGCGGGGAGAGCGAGAGAGGATGAAAACCCAAGAAAGACAAGTGATGCCCAACACCTGCTGAAGGACACCCAGTCCATCCTGCAGCAGCAATCAGCTCCTCCCAGCCAACACACACATACACACGGTGCGTACACTGGGCATGACATTCTGTGGTGTGGAATATCCCTTTGGCCAGTTTGGTTGAGCTACCTCAGCTGTGCTCCAGCCTGACTCCTTGTGCAGCTACTCACTGACAGAGCATGGGAAACTGAAAAGTCCTTGGCTTAGGGTAAGCATTGCTCAGCAACAGCTAAAACATGAGTGTGTTGTCAACATTATTTTCATAATAAATCTAAAAAAAAAGTCAGCACTTTGCCAGCTTCTAGGAGAACAGTTACCCCAGTCAAAACCAGGTTTTGTGTAAGAGAAATCGTTGAGGCAAGCAGCTGTATTTCATCTGCCCTGAAATTTCAGAGTCACTTATAAAGTACTTTCTCATCTGCCCAGCTCATGGGAGACCACGCGAAACAGTAGAGAGAAGTAGGATGCAGAAGCGGAACCTTCACATCCCATGGTCTTTTCTTCCTCTTAATCACTCTGCCCAAGGTACCAGTGGCTAACAAATTAGTGGTTGCAGTCAGAACCACACCCATAGTCCCTCATTGATAGTACCTGAAATTACCATAATAAGTTCAATAGAAGAAGTGACAGAGAAAAAAGTTCTACCTCCTATTCCTCCAATAGTGCTGTGATAGGACAAGACATTAAAGGAGAAAACTTCACTCTTCTTCAGTTTCCCCTTACTTCTACCTTTTTTTCCTCCTATTCCCATGAGAAAAGTATAAAACTATCAGTGGTATATTGTGCCCTGCTCATACAACAGGTGGCTCCACTGCCCCTATCTCTGTCCCACTCCATGAAAGTCCTGGAAAATTAATGAGGAGAAAATAATGAAAAAGCATTTATCAATCATACAAATCTGCAATATATTTAGTAGTAAATTTGGTTTATACCATTGTCAAAGTCACACACTGTTCTTTATGTTTGTTGTTTTACTTGTATATTATTTTTCTCTTATTAGATAAATATTTTTACTTTAACTGTTGAATTACTACTTGTGGCATCCCACCCCAAAAGGGAAAGGGAACACAGAGGTACTTAGATGTTTGTAGTTGAAAAGGAACAGAAACAGTCAGAGGGTCTGCAAAAACATACAGAGTTTGATTGGTAAATTAAACACTTGGCATGGAAATTGAGATATTTCCTTTTCTTGTAGTATAAGACATAGCAACAGATTTTCAAGAAGGGATAGGGTGAAAGAGAAGGGAGGGAGATTAGTGAGAGGGAAAGAGAGGAAGAAAGGGAAGAAGATCATCAGTCTTGGCTCCGACGTCAATCCAGATGATGTGGTGTCCAGGGTCCTGGCATGTATGGCAAGGCTTCATGAGAGTACTCTGGAGATAAGTTTCTCACTATGCAAATTAGCTACCATGCACAATCCATTCTTCTAGACCTTTTGGGAAGTGGGTTGGAGGCTTCAGGGGTCTTTGGCTGTCATGATTCACCCGCTACTTGTTCGACCTTTTGGTTGACAGTCCATGGCGGCTTTTTGACTCATTCCTGTGCTTGCATTGCACTGTGTTGTGCTCATCTCCAGGAGCCAGAACAAGGACGTATGTCACAGAAAAGTGCTGCCCTACCTCTGTACTGCCTCCTTCTCCAGCCACATCCTGTTCATTGTCCCAGCGGGTTCTTGCCAGCAATCCCTGGCTGGCTCCACGGCTATCTGGCTATCTGCGTTTCAGGCATACGTTATCCTCTTACCTTGTAGGCATCTACATTGCTCACTGATCATGGAATAGCTAAGGTTTACTAACTGTTCAACAGAAACAAAGGAACTCACCAACCACAGCACTGGAATCAAAACCTTTTTCCATCATGGGATCTAGCTATCACTAGTATAAAGAGCTTCAGATTAGTCACCATTTACTGAATTCTGTCCATTAGACAAGTAGACAAAATGCAATTCTTCATGTCAAAACCAAGTCACATAAGCACAGTCCCACTAATGAAAATAACCTTTTCTACTATGGTCAAGAATTTGGAAAAGTAAATTAATAAGAAATTTCAAGTTGTGGAGGCCACAAATTATGTTTAATATCAAATATTTTAGGAATAAGGAATTTATAAATAATTGAACCACTAATAGGAATACAAAGGTGAATGTGGCTGGAAATATTAAACCAGACATTAAAAAAATGGAAAAGAAAGGGGTTTTTTACAGCAATAGTTTCCTGAAGCTACAACAGAATGGACTATAACATAGTTTTCCTCGTTCTGTTACAATGGAAAACAAACAGTTTGAATTTCATCTTCCTCATACTTACATAAATCAGAGGAAACTGTCTAGAGTCAATGCAATTTCTCTGGGGTAAAACTAGAAACACAGTAAGTATTATCAAGATGTTAATGGTTCAGATAAAATGGTAAAGTGGAGCAAAAGATATTCAAGGAAGGTAAAAAACATTAATTTTTAATTGTAGGTGCTTGTATACAAAAATAACGGATCTCAAAAAAAATTTGAAAGCATTTTCTCATCATATTTCCTTGCTACTTCTGTCATTATTCACTAGTCTTGTGTTTCTCACTAAGTTATTTCTCTTTGATAGGGAAATATCCACAGATCAGAATTTCTACTCTACACCACACAGACCACTGATGGCCCCTGTCCCTTCCCCACCTCATGGGCCCTGGGTGACAGGGAGCTCACTCCCACCCTGGATGTGCCAGGCCCAACTGGGGGTCCAGCGTCTTTTTGTAATGTCTCCACTGCAGACTCTGCTTGCTGCACTGTCCACATACAGGAACATGTCTCTGTCCCCCACCAAAGGACTGTTTTTAAAAAATGTTTTTGACTTTCTATATTAGGCTTATGGCCTAAGCCTGAAAAGGCTTTTCTAGTCATGTAGCCTCAGGACAACCTCTTTGACTTTTTTTGTGTCTAAAGAAGTTGTCAACAGGCTTTTTGTCATCCTCCCATTTTCCTTCTCAAATTTATTATCAAAGCGTGAGGTTATGCATTGCGCAGTTTTTCTGATGTGTCTTTGTTTTCCAGATCATCTACATTAATCGAGTCAGTTAGAGCTGGTCAGATGTAGTCAAGGTCTTCTTTGTCAGGGAAGGGCTTTAGGGTAAGCTTCACCCCATAACACTGTGACATTTTAATTGGACCTTATGTCCACAGATGAACTTGTTTTTGAAACCTACTGAAAAAAAAAAAACCAAGTATATAAATGCATGTCTTTTTCTATTTATATGTATAATTTACCCAGAATCTTTTTCATAATATTTTCTCTATTCCATTCTTCAAAAAATATTTAAAACCAGGAATTTCTATTCTGTTTCTGTCATCTTTAAAGAATTCTCTTAAGCATTTTTAGCCTGAATTACTTGGGGTTTGTGTGAATAAATTTTTGGGGAGGAGTGGTGCAATGTTTAACATGGATAAACTCCCTCTAAAATTAAGTTTCCATACTTCACTTTCTGCATTTTCTTTAAATGAATCTCCCATCCTATTCTCACAAACACCCCACCCCCCCATTTTTGCAAATAAAAGAATCACATTTTGGTCAGGACTTATGGGCACCCATTGATCATGCAGTAGGAACAGTGAAAATAGGCTACTTCCTGCTACTCATTTGTAAGTCTTTAAAATTCTATGATTAATTTGAAAATCACAGATGTAAGTATGATGATATTATAAACCACAAGCTGGCATTTTAAAAAGGTGTGCTATTTTTCAAATTTTGTCCATTGTGAAGTGTGAATTTTGTGTGCATCGAAAGTTTATTTTCTACAATTATTTCTTGAAATTCAAATATTTTATGGCATTATAAATATGTATCCATATAAATATCTATACCATAGATAGATAGATACAATAAATAAAAGGGGCTAATTCTCCTAATACATATGTATGTGTGTGTGCATATATTTGAAATGAAATTATAATTAACTGGTAACTTTAAAATAGCCAGCAAGCAAATTCTCTGAGAAGAACTGAAAGACAAAATAAAAGCAAGTACCATTTATTGCAGAAAAGTGTCTATATTCTACATTCTGCCTGATCTGCCTGTTCTGTATTATATCATCCTGAACAGAGAAGAAATAGTAGCAGAAGCTACTCTACTTAATCTAAAAATATAATTATGCTATGGCTTTCTGTACTTAAAATGAGTAAGTGCTCCAGAGTACATTCATAAATACAGATGGTTCTATATTAAGGAAGGAAAGGGGAAGCAACTGTCAAAAACATGACTTGTGTTCTACAAACAAATCTTAATAACTTAAAATAGACATCAAAGACTCAGTTAATGCAGAGGTGTCAGCAAGTGGCCTAGTATATCTAGAATAAAATATGCAGTTAGGTATATTACTACAGCAAGCACTGATATTTGAAGTCACAGAGAGATTGTGTCTCTTTAACAAATGACAGGTAGGACCATATATATATGCTTTGTTTCAGTTATTTCACTGATCTCGATTGCAGCAAAGGATTTCCAGCACTAACTCCCAAGTCATGGCAGTGTGACCAGATGATGTGATGGTAAATTCTCAAAAAGGAACTCTTAAGGAACAGTGATGTGCTCTATATGATAAGGTTGGCTTCTGAACAGATCAAAAATATGCTAAAACCATGGGAGCTGATGAAATCTGTCCTGGAGGAAAATTTTAGAGTGCCAACAATACTGGTGCTCTCAAATTTTTATGAAGAGGGATGTTTATAATCATCTAATAAACTTTTTAATATATCATCATTTGTGTTATTTTGGGTTCACTTGGGTTCTTCTGCCAAACTTATTCCCAACTTATATACAGATCTCCTTCAAAAGGACTTTTGCCATAAAAGGGAGCTGAAAGAAGACTTTGTTTCACCTCTATTATTACAAGGAAGAATAATGGGCAAACAATACACAGAGTGGTGAATCGTAACTTTTCCTTTTATTCAGAATTATTACCGGTGAACTTGTAAAGAGGTATTCACTGAAATTGCTAGGAAAAATAAATGCCAGAGAATTAAAATATATGCTATTATATGGAGACTTCTGAAAGTTCCAGAAGCTAACTTCTGCCACTGAAACAATGCAGAAACTTCATCAGTAAAGTGGCTGAATAATTTGTTTATTAGGTTTAGAGGAACTGACTGCTTTAAATATTGCATCTTATTGGGTCACATAGTCTTTTGTATGTCCAGGTTCCTCAGATGGCCTCAAATCTGATCGTCCTCAAAGAAAAGGTCTTTGTTCCCCCAGTCCCTGCCTTGAGGTTAAAGTACTTGAGAGAATACAGATTGCTAGAGAAAACAGGCAAAAAGTTGTCCCCATGCTGGTTTTCACTAGGTCTGCTGTCTTAATTATTTGAAGAATACATCTTCCTTTACTGAGAAATATATTTGCAGAAGCCCACCTTATAAATCATCATATTTCTTGCCAAATTCCTCTCCAATTTATTCTTAGCTTTGCTGATCCCATCCCTACATAATTGCACAGTGTCCCAGTATTTTTCCTAGGATGCATATCTCTGGTTCCCTTGCCTGTGCATTTCCTTCTTACACTTTAATTTGTCCAGGGGGTCAACCATGCTGGTCTCCTGCCTTCCCTACCTGATTTCTTACGTGGAGTAATCAAAGAGTTCCCAAAGTCTAAAAAAAAAAAGGGCTTAAAATACCTGCCAGCTCTGTCCTGCTTCTTTATCCTTGAGGGCAGTTTCCCAGGGAGGTCTCAGCCACTATATGTTATATATTCAACAGTGTCTTGGTGAAGAAGAGGTAGCCAGCTGTCCACAGACAACAAAAGCTGGGGCATGATAATTAGATCAGTAGTGAATGAAATTCCGTGTCTATGTAGTTGTGTATTTGTTCCTGAATCAGTGTACACAACCTTATAAAATGTGGAAGTTGTCTCTTCACTAATTCCTTCCAACTCTGAAGGTCATCTTAAATACAGTTTTTAATGCCAATCCCTTTTGATCATGCTGTGTAGCAGTACTGTTGTCATTAAGAACATTACAACACATTCTGATTTTGAATTCAGGTGTGTATTATGAGAGATAATGGATTATAAGGTGAGCATCTAAAGGCCTCTAGGCATGTTATATCTGTGTGAGTAAACCATATTCGAAGAGCACTGATCTTACACAAGTGCTTTGTATTCACTATATTTAATTGGTATATAGCTAGTAGATAATGGGAATCTAACAGTATTTATCTCTGTATTAGACCTGTTAAGGCTCTGTGGTAAAAGACTGTGGAACTCTTCTCTTTATACCAGACCAATGGATATATTGTACAACACTCTTTCTTGTGAGTTTTACATTGTTGAAGGTTTTTTTACTTAATCCTATAAGGTACAAAGATCAAATGCTCCATTCAGTAAGTTTACCACACACAAACCTTAATCCGTTCCACTCTGATGGCAGTGCTGCAAGGAAAGGTATTATTTCTTTATTTTTGACATTTCTAATGTACCATGATAGAACATTCAGGTACAAAAAAGAGAGAAATTGAATGACCTTTCTTCATTTTCTAATTGTCAGTTTCTCCACATAAGTTTTTTTCCTTTTATGACTGCCCTTTTGTTTTTAGAATATTCTATATATTTTGCATTTTTCTTGCTCAACATTACTGTTGAATGGAGGAAGGGCCGCTACAGGGATTTCTGGACTGCCTGTGATGCCAAATTCTAGCTTTAAAAGACTTGTTAGGGTCTAAGAATTTCCAAAGGCTTCTAACTGTAAGAGATCTTCCAGAACTGCAGAGTAGATACTCAGTTTGCTCACATCTCAGTGGTGAAACACATCCTACATGGAAGTGGAAGATGTGGGTAAAATTAATCTTTAGATGTTTAAAAACAAGGGCTTGAGCTTCCTATGAATTTGTTTCAAAACAAAACAAAAAAAAAAGAAACAAAGCATTAACATAATAATGCATATGCTAATAATAGTGTTTATAAGAATAATAATTTTAGTCAGAGGCAGAGAGAGTAACAGAACCCAAGAAGAACGAGTGATGCATAATACAACTGCTCACCAACTGACCAATTCCCAGCTCATCCCCGGGCAGTGAGCAGCCCCTCCCAGTCGACTCAGGGGAGTTTATGTGCTGAGCATGACATTCCATGGTATTTAATATCCCTTTGGCCAGTTCACGTCACCTGTGCTGACCATGGTCCCTCCCACCTTTATGTGCCACTCCTCACTGGCAGAGCATGGCAAACCAAAAAGTCCTTGATTTAGGACAAGCACTCTCTAGGAACAGCCAAAATATCAGTTTCTCATATTATTCTCATACTAAATACAAAAACCACAGCACTGTACCAGCTACTAAGAAGAAAATTGATTCTATCCCAGCTGAAATCAGGGCAGGAAGTTGCCCTGACTTGGGTGCAGCACGTTGGTTCAGCACGTTACACACAGCTGTGCTGAACTTCATGAGGTTCATATGTGTCAGCTCCTCAAGGGTGGGCACAGGTCATTCAAAGACCACTTCTCTGGCTGCTTTTTCTCATTATTCTATGAGTGTATTTGCCAAATAACAATGTGGAGAAGCCATGATACATCTTTCATTTGGTGGTACTTTGCAGACTACACAGAATACAAACAGAAAAATATCCACTTTTCCCTGGGAAATTTAACTTTTTTAGGGAAGTGGCAGGATTATTCTTGCATTTAACAGCAGCATAGAATGATGTTATTATCATTATTATTTTAGCTAGAAGAACTATTATTTGTAATTTCACAAAGGAGTTTGGATTAAGAAGATAAACAAGAAGAACTTGGAGCTTAATATGTTTGAAGTGTTTCTCCAAGCCATACTTGACCTTTTCCTGTTTACTGATGTGTAAAGAATGAAGACTTCCGTTATTAGAATAGATTTCAGCACATATCTTATCTCAAATATCAGCTGTCCATGATATATTCTTGTAGTTCAGGAATTTATAGTCTGTGTCACCATATTTTCTTTTAATAACTTTTTCAGTGGATGTGAAGTTACCCAAATATCATTTCTGAGCTATGTAGTAAACTGTTCAAATTCTACTTCAGCTTTCATCATCCAGCTTAAATGGAGGGTTGAAGTGGGCTTCCACATAGCATTAGACTAATGAGCTGTATTTTTCTATGAAGTAAAGGAAAAAAAATTGTACTCTAAGAAACAGTTATCTAAATCTCAAGTGGATGAAGAAAATACATGAGTAGATGTTACTGTATTTCAGATAACATGCAGTGTTTCCAAGTCAGGGTTTATCTTCTTCTATTCATGTGTATATGCATGCTTGCTTCTTTCTCTAGGAGCATACAAAATCTGTTAAAATTAATTTGGTTTTGTTTTTAAATATGTCTAAAATACAAACAATATAACTTAATATTTGTATTCATGAACACGTACATCTGTATTCTGGTATACACAGATGCCCTTAAATTTACACATGGGTATATATCCTACATGCAAATGCATTTGATATATGTACATTATATTCATAGATGCCATTATGGAAAACTGAATGAGCTCCTTAAAAACTCATGCTTCTCTCTCAGCAGTGCTATTGTCCTAGAATGCCCTTGAAAATAGACCAAAAGATTTTCCATGTAAGACATGAAGTAAGAGATAAAAGGATATTCAAAAGAAAATACAAGCCATTTCAAGGGGAGGGGGAAATAGTACTCCAAGCATTTAAAAATAAAACTGATTCTGAATGAAATACGGATGAAATGTATGCATTTGGATCTTTGAAAATAACATAAATAGCTCAGGAAGGGATGAAAAGCTTAACCTTTATTCTGACCTGATAAGGATCAGATTGGGAAATTCAGCCTGAATGCTACTCTTAATGCTAGAATCTCACCACTCATTTGTTTTGTTTCATCAAAATGCTCAGAGAAAGAACATTGGGAAGAATAAATACTCTGGAAGCAGACATTTCACATCTGTGCCTATACAGTGAAGGTATGAGATATAACAGCATAAGCAACAGCAGAAGTTAGTTCAGATAACAAAGATATTTTTTGAAGGCTAAGAGCAAGTAAATATGATGGTTAGGAACAAAACGTTACCTGTGGAACACACCCAGAAAGAAATGAAACTTTTTTTAGCCTAAACTCACTAAAGAGGTCAGGCCTGCATAGATAAAAACAGGAAGAGAAATACTGTATGCCCTTTGATTTCTTAAAATGTCTTTGGTCTTAGGGGCAGTTCCAAATGAACTTAACGAAGAGAAACCACAGGTTTCTGGATGCAGTATTATCCAGGAATAAAGGAAACAAGCATAAAAGCACCTTCAGAAATCAAGCAAGACCTTTTAGAATGTCTTGAAATGTGAAGCAGTGCAGTTATTTAAGGACTTGTAAATACTGTAGTACTAAGAGAAAAAAATATACTTTTTCTTTGACTCAATAGTCCAGCACCATTATTTACTGTTTTGTATTTATAGATGTGTCCATCACCTTTAATTCAATTACAAGGAAGAAGCAATAAACAAATAAACAAAATAAATCCATATTACAAAGCCATGCCATCAACAGTGCTCATGCTTCATGCTTCAAGCTAATTACTTTCTCATTATGTGGAGAACACTGACTAGTACAGTATGGCGTGAAATAGCTATTCTATGGCTATCCTATTTCAGCCTGCATAGTAATCATGTTTCACAAAGTGCAACACTAGAAAGTTGGTCTCCCCTCATTAGTCCGTCAATTAATTTTTAAATAATTACTGAATTAGATTAGGAAAAAATAAAAAGAAAACTGAAAGGTGAATGAAAGATAGAAATGAAAGGGATAAGAGAATACATATTTTCCCTTCAAAGCAACTATAAAGCTATAAACAGAGATATATGTGATAGCAGATGCAGAACAGTGTATATCTTATTGAGAGTTCCTAGCAAAAGCTTTCTTTGAAGCTGAGTGTGCATTATTAATGTTATTGCAAAATTTTAATGATAATGTTTTAATAATCCCCAAATTAAGCACTAACAAATCAGAAAAGTCTCCAAATTATAGTTCACTTTAGATCCAACTATGATTAGAGTGGTAAGGGTTAATTTTCCTCTGTTATTTTCTGTCTTGGCTCCTTTTTCTAATAACATGGTATATGGATATTAAACAAAGTTTTCAACATAGACATTAAAATTTGAAGCGTTGCTTTATTTTTAAAATATGCATGGAGTTCTTGTTTCCTCTCTTTTCAGTACATGAAAAATTTTGTGATAAGATTCTTTTTAGCAACTACAAAGAGGTAGTACATGATACTTAAAATAAAATGCTCCTATCTTGATAGTGGTTCCTTCCTTATCAAATAATAGGCAAGAGGAGAATGCCTTTGTGCTTCTCCAGGAGCTCTTTGGAATGGTCACTGAGAACCCAGTGGAAAGATTTAGCCCTCATGTAAATCCTACTCTAGCAGTGGTGAAATATTCTTAGCTGCTGAAATAAAAAAAAAGAGCCAACTGTAACTCCTTTTTTTTTTTTTTTTAATTTGGATGTTTTCCTGAACAGCAGGTAGATGGCCTCAATCTGCCATGTGTGGAATCAGAGGGAATTATCTAATATAAAGGGAATCATCTGATGATAATTTAATTCCAGTTTCCTATCCCTCTGTACTTTAGAGAAATACATGAAGATCTTACCTAATTAGTGATTCTGATCCTGACTGTTTAACATTTTGCTGCTTTGTATATGTTCTTATGTGATATAAGTTTTCCCTAATGAGACACCCCACAAAATAATGTCAGGTTATAATGAGATTCATTCTCTGATGTTAGAGGTTGAATCAGCTTTCCAATATTTTAAACATATTTTTTCATTCTCCTGCTGAGGAACGATATCTACTTCATATCTATTTACTTCAGAACTGATCTTCAAATGATGGAGATTTAGCAGTGTTTCTGTCACCCACTGTATGAATTAGAAGACAACAAGCTTGACCTTCAGTGGATTTCAGGGCTCAGAGGAAGATTTCTGTAAAAATAGTTAGGAGTCAGAAATATATCAGATATCTGAAAGAGACCTGTAGCAAAATGTGAAAAAAAAAGGGACAAATTTATAATAGAATGACAGCAAGTGGAGTATTAAGTATATCAAAACTCTCTTTCTTTCCTCTTTTTCTTCATGAATCTCTAGAACTGTATAAAAATCACATTTTCATTTGTTTTTTCAAAAACACTTTGACTACTAATGCTTCTTGGCGTTTTCATGGTTTAATCATTTTACCTCCACTGATGAAAACTGTCTGGGCCCCATTTTTTGTGAGGAATTACTTTCAAACTACTTTTTACGTAATAAATTTGTGCATATTCCTTTGGAAAATTCATCTTCATTAGAGGAAAAATGATCATTTACTAGAATATTTGCAACAGTAAACAAAGATGTTCATTAAATTGGCTTACTTTTTTGTGAGAAAAGAACAGGAGATAAACTAATGTTCAATTTGAGTAATTTTTAATTCTTTAGGTATATTTCAGTATTAGAAATGTGCGGAGTACTAATGATTTCTACATATGCATGATTTGAAAATAGGATATTCTGTTCAGAGCAGATTGGTCAAGGATTTATTTAATAATACTAAATAGTATTTTTTGTCATGTGAAAAGGGGAGATTTCCTCAACCCTCAGTGTGGCAGATTTCCTCAAGCCTTAGTGTTAGATTTGTCTGTCAGTGTCCCAGGAAAGCCGAGACCCCCGTACCAGTCTGTCAGTGTCCCGTTAGGGGGACCCCTCACTGAACAGTCCTGCTGGATCAGAGGGGGCTGTGACTGACTTATTCAGGGACACTCCAGCAGCATAAGGGAGACTTCCCAGCAGGTCTTTCCACTTCATGAACCCTCAGCACCCCTCTTCCACTTTTTTCAAGTATGTTACTCACTGCTGGCAACTGCCAGTGCTCATGAGGGACTTACACCACCAGTTTACAGAATGACACTATTGTTGTAAGATTTTGACACCTAATTTAGGATATCCCTTTGTTCAGACATTCATTTAGCCGATGTTCCATTGCAAAGCAGACTTGTTTCCTTCATGAGCCTAATTTGATTTTTTAACAGGCGAACAAAATCTCTGACATAATAATGTTGTCTTCTTGAGCAACTTGCTGTAACTCCCTTAACAGAGTGCCTGGTGGCACCATACAATGCCAGAAGCTCATTACATTCCTACAATCATTGCAGTCGCAAGCAGAGAGTTTGTTAACAGCAAGTACTGAAAGCACTTCTAGTAGGAAGGAGTGATTCTGCTTGAGAGGCATGAAAAGCAGTTTTGTGCAAGGAAAGAACAGAAGTTGGACTGGAATCAGATCCATGGGAATGTAGTGCTCTCAATGCAATAGAGTGCTTCGTACCAAATTGTTCGGAAGTATTTGGTGGGGTCAGTTCATTAAATCTAGAAGCAGTGTGACATACTGACAGGTTGTGCCCTCTAGAGAGGGCATATGAAATGTAGAGAAAACACACTTCAGAATGAAAACAGAGAATCTCAGAAGAATGCTTCAATGGACTATTTGAGTGCTTTAATGCATGGTTAAGACTGTGGCTGAATAATGATCTTCACAAATGTATTCATAAAGAGGAGCTGAATATAGCTCAGTTTACGAATAGGAAAAAAACCCTGGCACTACTGTAATGTGGGTGGTCAACTCAGAAGGAAGAAAATTATAATACTCATTTCCCTTTCAGAAAAGCAAAATCAATCCCCTCACATATTCTCATATTTAAACTCCAATGTCATACACAGTTTTTCAGCTGATATTTTATGTTAACTTAGTACCTTGAGAAATTACTGTTGTGTTAGGAGATTGAGTACAATGAAGTTTAGCCTTTCACTTTACTGTAAAATCTGTCTTACATGCAGCACAGAACTCAAACAAAGGAAAATTATTTTCATTTATATTATCAGACTTTGTGGCACTCTGAACATCTTTACAAATCCCTAACATTTTTATATTGTCTTTACGAAGTGGCTTAGATCACCTCTTGATCTTTTTATCTTCTCACAGTTCTAAAAGCTTTCTCAGTGTTGTTAAACATAAATTAATAGCTCAGAGCAGAGCAATTCAAATAAGGAAGAACACAGTCCAGATTGTTTAAGGTTAAAGGCAGTCTACATATAAAAATAATTTGTTATCTCCTATAGAAAGCTTTGAATATCTCATACAGTGAGTTCTAAAAGAAATACAGATTCTTGACAGGCAGAAAAATGAATGAAAATCTGAATACTTGAGTAACTTTTTGTCTGTTCTTATGACCTTAAACATAAGGGATAGAAAATTTTATCCCTTTTGGAATGGGTTGATTAACTGTTTGGCTTTTTTTCATTTTTTTTCCCTCCAAGGGATTGACAAAAGAAAATAATTTATTTGTTTCCATGTAGGAAGTTTATTTTTATGCACAGAACCAGTTAAGAAGACAAATTTATATTAAACTTTTCACTTTGGGCTAATATGAGACATCAACAGGGGACAGTACTTAGGTTGGCTTCCTGTATTAGTAGGAATTCCTGTGCTCTTAGATTGAAGACCAACCTGAGAATAAATCCTAATAGGGAAAGCCAGAGAATTTGTTTTAGATAAGCTAATCTATATGGGATTTATATGTCTTTTGTTGTTGACCTATATTATATAGCTTATGCTGTCTCTTTAAAAGATACTCAGTGACTCATAAATTTCCTTCAGGGAATCTTTGCCCTCATCCTCTTCAAAGACATATCTATCTGTGCAGAACAGTAAATCCCCTTGGTGGAATAAATTGTTAAATTTTATGCTTTAACATAAAATGACAAAAGTTCTAATTACCCACTCACCTTCTGAAAATATGACATCTTATATTGGGAGGTTATATTGATTCATTTAATATAAAACATTTGCAAAATCTGGTAATACTTAGATCATTTAAAAGTACAACAAAGGCAAAAAGGAAACAATTCAGAGCAGGATCTCCTAGGATGTAACCTGGATATTGTAGGTGTAATTTCAGTCTGGTTTCAACTGGAGACACAATCACATTGGCCATTCATATTGGTCTAATTTTTTTCCTTTTCCCCACATTCTAAAAAAGACCTTCTTTTTAATTTCTTTCTGTATTCAGTGAATTTGAAATTTCCAGTAAAAGTATTTGCACTTAAGGAATAATAGTTAAAGATATATCCATGCTGGTAATCACTGCCTACAGCTGTTTTCATGGAGAGTTTTCTTTCCAAAGAATGGGTCTAATTAGCTTAATATATATAAAAATTGTTTATGAAGATGCTAAAGGAAAACAGACATTTCACACTTTCTAAAGGTGTTTAGAGCAAAATTAAAAAAAAAAAAATAGTGACTGGAATATGACATTAGCTGGATGGCCAAGTACTATTTACTGCTTTATTTCTGATTCTTCTTTTTCATGAGAAAGCTTAACAGCCAAATGATCATCAGTCCATAGCTTTGTGGTCCCGTCCATCTCCCCTTTTTTGGAGCACCGCAGTTTGTCAAAGAGCATGTAATACAATTCCAGTAGGATAAATGAATGTTACTGCAAAGCAAAGGTAAGAGATGAATGACAGTCCCATTTCTTTTAAAAGGAAAGGGTGTGACTTGAGAAGAAATTTGGTTAGTGATTGTTTTGATTTGATCCTGCAAAAAGATTACCCAGGCTGGTGTTCCTGACTAAGAAATCATACTAAGAATTAGGATTCCATGTAGAAAAATGCCTCCCAAAATGCTTCTAAAAGCAGTCTTACAGCAAAGGGATAAACTGTAGAACATTGTTTTCATTTGCAGTTGGCTGTCATGTCCAGATACTTGGTCTGATTAGAGAAAACTAGATATTTATCTTGATGGAAAAAGGTGTTCTTGCCATGCAGTCAGTCCATGACAAACCACCAAAACAACTGTAGCCTTTTTCCTTCATAGGAAACCTATAGTTCATGTTGCCTTTTTTTAACATCCTCTAGAAGGAACATATTGTCCTCAATAGGACACAATCAGGTGAGCTTTGCTGGAGCAGTTTCAGAAATAAATTTAGTCCTCAAAATGTCATGATGAGATGTTCTTGACACAGAAATGAAAATAAAACCTGAGGGGGAGAGATGAAACATCCCTTCTGAAATAAAGCTAGGTAGTTATTTGGTACACTAATATGCAGGCATCCTTACCACTCACAAAGAAAAAGCCCCTTGGAATTAAACCTTTACACATGAGCAATAGAATAACTAAATAACTAAACAAATAGAAATATACAGCTTTGGTAACTTTCTATTCAGTGGAGAGAAAACCATACTCTTTTTAAATTGAAATCTACTAAAAAGACTAAATTTAATTGCATTCTACTAAAAAAAAGTCATTAAATGAGATGCAGCATGTGTATCGATGCCTACAAATTTTTCTAGAGGGCACCCTGCAAACGTGAAGCACACTTAATGGTCACTTCCAATGCAGAGCCAGTCCTTTGACTTTGTATATCAGCTGGTGAAAATAGGTGAAAACAACTGCAAAATGTAGTGAAGTGTATAGGAAAAAAGTTCAACTAGAAAAAAAGTCACCAACTGTGGCTGTGCTGCCACGTTACCAGGATGCCGTCAGCAGTTCTGCCAGGTCGGCTGTTTGGTTGGGTGCACGAGCCTGGATGAAGGGAGCGCGGGGTCTGCGTGCTACGCCCTGGCCACAGCAGGAACACGCACAAAAGCGGTCGAGAACGCAGCTTCCCTACTCGATGGGGCTTCCCCCAGGATGGTGGTGAGGTGCTCTGGCAGAGACAAAGGAGGAGAGAGGTGGCTTACTGCTTGCGTTCCAGGAGGTTTAATCTTCTGAAGATGGGGAATGCAGCAAGACGAGAAACCAAGAACTACAGGCATTTTTATACAGGGACATAGGGAGGCGGAATGCAGGGCATAATCCAATAGGGAAAGGGAACATGGGAGGAGTCGACAGGGAAACAGCCAATGGGAATGGAACAGAGGAGGGATTACAGACAACCAGTGGGGGACTGAGGAGAGGGGAACACCCTAGAACATAATGCATATGGAACAGGGAAAATACATAAACATAGGAGGGCTGCAGGGGCTTGGGGACTCGCTATTCACCCTGCCACAACCAGCCGTCTATTCTGCAGATACTAAATGCCCCATATTTGAAACCAAGTACAAATGAAGACGACAGTGTTTTCATGATTATGGAAGAGGTGCTTATCTCATAGCAGTACAGTAGACACACTGTAGACAAACATAAAAGCACAAAGAAAACCTGCTTTTACTTTGAAAAAAGTTAAGAAATACTAATTTTCTGAAGCTTTTCCTCCATGGGAGCTGCTGTGGCATGATGGAAAAGCACGGATCATGATCTTCTAAATATAAGTTCTAAAGTCACATATTATTCTTCAGCAGCCCAGCATCTGCTGGCTCCTGCCCAGCTGCTGGAGCCCAGCCTGTTGCCCAGGGACCCAGCATCTCTGCCCAGGCTGGAGACATGGCTGCCACTTTCTTTTCAGTTTCAACCAGCTTCAAAGCTGAGTACGTATCCCAGCAACAGGGACACCATCACGGACACACGCAGAGACCCAGACACAGACTTACCAAGGACTTTGACTCGGTTAGTCACGCAGACTGACAGACAAGGCATTACCTTCAGCCGCCCCTACAGACAGGAGACAGGGCTCACATCAGACACAAGCACAGCCAGCCACCTCCCATCTCCTCTTCTTTGGCTGTTAGAGACAGCAGTTCACGAGTGCAGGCACACATGCACACGTGCATGCACACTCTGTTCACAAGCACACATACCCTCATGTACATGCCACAAGTACTAGCATGGTCAGGTTTTATGTCTGTGTGTGTTTTTTCCACTTGTTTACCTCATCTTCCTAAACTGACGAGGTCGTTAGTCAGATAATATTACTGAAAAAATAAACATTTCTACATTCTGCATATCCTTATCAATTAATGCATCTAACCAAGTTTGTTCTCATCACTACCCCTCTTTCCATCTTTTGGCCAGTTGTGTGTTTCTGTATGGTTTTGCTTATTGTTTCTTCCATTCCTTTTTCCACTGAAAACACCCTTGCCCATTAAGAAGGGCTTTGATCAGATACGCTCAAAGGAACAGCCAGTGTCCTTCTACATACCCTTATGGCATACATTTGTAACTTTACAAAATCCGTCAGTATGAAATTACACCCAAATATCTGAATGCATGTGTTTTCTTGTATAGTAGACACTATGTAGCTCAGAGACTATTCACTCAGAGACCCAGTGGAGAGGTGGCAGCCCACTGTAAATTTATATCCTTTTATGTAACTCTCCTGGTTTAAGAAATGTAGCCACTTTCATTACATTTTTCCTAGGTGGAATTAAATTAAACAAAGACTACTGCTATTTCAACATGTGAAAAAGTTACACATGGAATATGTCAAAATGGAATACATGTGCTCACTAGCCCATACCCTTGAGGTACTTCAAATTAGATTAATCTGGAGTTCACTCTTGGATTCACCATCAATGAAGCAAATCTACTAGATGCCATATTTCATGAGGCTTCCGTTAGTAAATATAGGGAGAAGAAAAAGATTCAATAAATCGTTTTTATTTCCTGAAATACAACACTTTCAAGTGCTCTTATTCTTATGGAAAAAGTTTCAGAAATAAGACAGCCAAGAACCAAGGTCAGTTTGCAGTTTGGCTGATCTTGAAGAGGGAGGGGATTTTATCAAATCTTTATCTGATTTTTACATTAGCTGACATGAGAAGAGGAATTTGTCATGAGGCTTCTTGGTTGTATCAATTTACTAGTATGCATTTCTTACAAAATAATATAAATAGAAATTATGTCGAACATCACTTCTTTCCGTGTAACTGTCTATGCTGACAAGAATCCAATCATGATAGATTCATACACATTCACACATTCTTTTTTTATGGAAAGTCAAACACAGATTTTATTTTCAACCATTCAGTGCTATAAATGTTCTATGAGCCACTATTGAAAACTAACAAAGTATTATTAAGTTAGCATTAGATAAAGAGATTTGACACAATTGATCCTGCAGTTCTGTTAGCCTTACCTTAATGTTATACTATCACATTTAATCTTCATCCTTCCTTCTCCAAATCAAATAATCTAAACCCTTCCATCGTTTCACTGAATAAAATCCTTTACTCCATCCTCCTAACCAATGAAAATTTGATTTATTATCTAAATTTTGCCTAGTTCTGACATACCACTTTAAAATGTTACATGCAGTAGTTAATGTATGGATGAATTACTGAAATAATAATGAAACTGTAACATTTTCTATATTACAGTATGACATTTGTCTCTTTTTTAACAGTGTCAACATCCTGTTCATGCTTTCAGTCAATGTTGTTGGCTCAATAGGGTTTTTCAATGGCCTATTGTGGTGCCTCCATTTTCTCTCTGAAGGATACAATCCCATCATTGTGTCTGAATGATTTAACTTGTGAGTGCCAATGTGCAAAGACTGCTGGCTCATGTTATTGTAAGTGACCTCTTTCAGTGCAGAGCAATTAATTTATTTGTAAAGCATATTTCATTCAATTTTACCATGTTTTTCCAGTGGTGGCTCTATGCACTAAAAAAAATTACAGCATTTAGAATTGAAAAATTTAGAATTGAAAAAAAATTAACTGTTCATATTAGTTGATATTCAGATTTTCTTTAAGGTAGAATTATAGTCTTAGAGATGCAATTGCAATTCTGCTGTAATCCAGTTTTCTCACCAGGCCAAAGAACAAAATTGAGCCAAACAACTGCTGAACAAATAAAAGCACATATAAGAGCACACATCTTTTTAATATTGTTGTGAATATTTATGCATAATAGATATGCATAATTCTACTTTATATTTGGTAAAAAATTAATTTCTCTACATACTAATGAAAGTGAGACATTGATTAAGGCAGTAACAGGAAATATTCAAATTCATTCTTTTTTGAATGTCCTCCTTTACCACTGATGAAATTTAAAGTATTTTATTTTCTCTCTACATTATAAAAGTCTCATCTATATTTTAAAGATAAACATTAAAGAATCATTTAAAACCTTTCTGGTTTATGTCAGGACATTAAAATTGATATTTGTCTGATATATTAACTTGAGAAAACAGGTGACTAAAATTGTATGAATTTTAAGATTGTTCAACTATTTTGTATGCTTTTGTGCAAGTCCCACTTAAATGCATTAAGGTATGTTCAACTCAGCTACAATCACGAATGAGAGTAAACTAGTAGTTTCTAGAGAATGCTTTAAAAAGTGGGTGATAAACAACTTTTTTTTTTTCAAATTTGAAACAGGTAGAGAAAATAATAAGCACTTATGACATCAAAATAACCTCCATGAAAGGC
This sequence comes from Edolisoma coerulescens, assembly GCA_013397115.1. NCBI lineage: Eukaryota > Metazoa > Chordata > Aves > Passeriformes > Campephagidae > Edolisoma > Edolisoma coerulescens. Next base: position 1,715,868 of record VWZW01013753.1, on the reverse strand, counting down.
TGTTTTTTACTGAGTATCATGAAGCTATTCAGTTACATGTTTGCAATATTTCGAAAAGTTATACTTAAGGTTAAATTTATAACATATTTATTAATGTTAAAATGATAATTAAGAAAACAATTTTCTTTTGTTGGTAACAGCATGATTACTTTGATTAAATTAGTAAATCCCACCCCAAATAAGCTGTATTTGAAACATTAAGGTGGCCAAAAGCTTTTTTAAATAGCTGTAGGAATAGAGAACCCCATTTAGACAAAGATCGTGCTACAACCTGAACAAAGAACTTAAAAGGATTAGTTTTGATTCATGCTTTAGGTTTATGTCAGAAAAAAAATCCTCTTTAAAAGTATCAATACTTATTTAAGAATCTATTGTATTTCATTAAAGCAAGTTTGTATCTTTCAAAGATCCTCTATTGAAATTACGATTGATGAAACATTCGGACACACCAGCACAAAATCATCAAGTTTGCTAGAGACCTTCAAGATCAACTAGTCCAACCATCAATTCAGCAGCACCAAAATCACCCCCAAACCATATCCCTGAGTGCCACATCCAGACACCTCTTGAACACTTCTCGTGACTCCACCACCTCCCGGGGTGACTTATTGCAATGCCTGACCATTTTTTCAGCGTTGGTTTTTTTTTTCTGTTATCTAGTCTAAACCTCCCCTGATGCAACTTAAGGCCATTTCCTCTAATTCTTTCACTTAAGACACGGCAGAAGAGACCAACTCTCTACAACTACCTCCTTTCGGGTAGTTCTAGCGAGCATGAGGTCTCCCCTGAGGCTCTTCTTTTTCACACTGGACAGACCCAGCTCCTTCAGTCCCTCCTCAGAAGACATGCTTTCTAGACCCTTCACCAGCTCTGTTGCCCTTCTCTGGACATGCTCCAGGACCTCAGTGTCCTTGTAGTGAGGGGCCCAAAACTGAACACAGGTTTCAAGGTGCAGCCTCACTGGTGCTAAGTTCAGGGGGACAATCACTTCCCTAGTCCTGCTGGCCGCATTATTCTTGATACAGGACAGGACACCATTGGCCTTCTCGGCCACCTGGGAGCACTACTGACTCTTGTTCAGTCATCAGTCAGTAAGCACCCCCAAGTCCCTTTCAGCTTAGCAGCTCTCAAGGCACTGTTCCCCAAGCCTGTAGCACTTCCTGGGGTTTCTCTGACCTATGCTCAGGACCCGGCACTTTGCCTTGTACCTCATGCAGTTGATCTCAGCCCATTGATCCAGCCTGTCCAGATCCCTCTGAGGAGCTTTGCTATCATCCAGCAGATCAACCCTCTCACCAAAGATGGTGTTGCCTGCAAGCTTATTGGGATCTGGCTGTTTGACATTTTTTTTCAATGGTTTGGACTTACTGATTTAAATCATCGATAAAGGTGTTGAATGGGACCAGCCCCAGTACTGAGCCCTGTGGAACACTCCTAGTGACCAGCTGCTCATTGGGTTCAGCTCCATTCACTGCCACTCTCTGGGCCTGGCCAGCCAGCCAGTTTTTCATGCAGCAAAGGCTGCACCCATTTGAGCATGAGCAGCCAGTTACTGTATTAGAATGCTGTGGGAGATAGTTGTCAGAATGTTCCCTGAAGTCTGGACAGGCACCGTCCACAGTCTTTACCTCATGTCATACTCTTCACGTAACGTGGAAAGTTACCATATCTCGTAGCCTTAAATCTCTACCTGTTCCTAACTACATCACTATGTGGAATGCAGAAAAGAAAAATTGTCTTACAATGCCTTTTTCCATTCCCTTCCTGGAAAAAATTGTCCTAAACCAGCCTCCAAAATTTAGTTTTCTTTGAAACTCAAAAGCAAAACCCTAAATACATGGTATATTTTAATTTTTCCCTTTATATGAACAAAAATGGAAGTCCAAGTTTCGAAACAGTATCTTTCTCTGCCCAACCCGGGTGTCTCAGGATCCTTTTCAAATATGTTTTTCTTTTTTTCTTAGTTTTATGTTTAAAAAATTAAAATTAAAATATTCATAATCTATGCTTCCTGAATTTGATTGGTTTCTGGCCATTTTCTATACGGGACCTATAAGGACCTGAATATCTACAGAAAAATTCAAACTTGTTCCATCTGATTAATCATGTCTGGCCATCTTATGTCACTCCAAGATGCAAATGATACTGGCAATTCTCACCAATTTAACACAAGAGAACACATCTTTTGCTGCAACTTTTAAGACAAACTGTCCCAGTTTTGATATAGTCCCCAAACTATATGTGTAGTTTGTTGTACTTCCAGTACAGCCTTCAGTCTTCAGTGCCATCTGTGCTGTGACTTACCAGTCTGGTTTGTGCTTTCAGCCTGTCAGTCTAAGAGGAGAGGAGAGGGAGTGCATAAAGAACAGTCTAAGGCCTTAGACATAATTAACTTGTTAAGTATCAAAGCCTGGAAGGCTAGTGAAGACTCTACTTACACATTTGGCTTTCTTTCAAGATTAAGGTGTTTTCTTTGGAGAAATATTGATAATTACACAGAATTTTCATTAACATTTTTTGTCTCTGTGAGACCCTTGGTCAGAGACAGGACAGTGGCAAAGTAGCAGAAATATCCAGATTTCAGTGCTATGTTGTCAGACTTGAAGTATTTACCATTATGGCAAGTCTGCAACAGGACTGACATTTCTTTAATGCAGCTAGGAATGACATTGTCATACATACTAAAGTAAGTTATTTTCCCTCAAAATGACCTTGTGTGAATACAATATTGGAAAATGTCCATATTTTAATAGCAATAATATTTAATGGCACTATGCATGAGCAAAAAAACCATATGGGAGATGGCAAAATGGACAGAACCAATATGCCAGGTATTGAACTTGTCTCTGAAAGTAGCAATAAGATAAGTAATTATTTGAGATATTTAAAGGTACACAGGCTGAGGATGGTCTCATGTCAGGTAGGAAACAATTTCGCATTTGGCAGAGAGACAAGAAAAAAGTGCTAACAGATCAATTTTATTTTTTAGTTTTTAGATTGGATATGAGTGTTCTCCAAGACACTGACAACTATATAACATTCAAAAATACATTTAAAAAACCAAAAAACCCCCAAAGAAAGTGAACCACTAACTTCAGCAATGTTATGTTAAATCTATAGGTGCTTAGCAGAAAATAACCGCCCTTGGATTCGAGCTGATCGTCTAAGACAAGAGANAATGTGTGTATATAAATATATAAAAAAAATTAATATTCCCAAGTATGTTCCAACACAGTTGGAGTGCAAAGCTAGCCTAAAGGCAACCCTTCAGGAAAGGAGGAGAGGCACAGTCCACTGACTGTTCATGGAAGGGCAGAGGTGTTCTCCTCCAACTTTTTCTGAAGCCCCTCTTTTATGCTATAAATGTTGTCTGGTCGCAAGGAGAAGGATCCCATGTTCGTGGGGCTTGGTGACTTTGGTCATACACGCATTACATGTCCCATGTTCTCCTTCATTTGCATCCCAATGGGTGTGTAATTTAATATGTTAATGGGGCTTAATGAGAGTCTCAATCAGAATTTATAGTGGACAAAATAGGTAGANATGCCAGGTATTGAACTTGTCTCTGAAAGTAGCAATAAGATAAGTAATTATTTGAGATATTTAAAGGTACACAGGCTGAGGATGGTCTCATGTCAGGTAGGAAACAATTTCGCATTTGGCAGAGAGACAAGAAAAAAGTGCTAACAGATCAATTTTATTTTTTAGTTTTTAGATTGGATATGAGTGTTCTCCAAGACACTGACAACTATATAACATTCAAAAATACATTTAAAAAACCAAAAAACCCCCAAAGAAAGTGAACCACTAACTTCAGCAATGTTATGTTAAATCTATAGGTGCTTAGCAGAAAATAACCGCCCTTGGATTCGAGCTGATCGTCTAAGACAAGAGAGGCTGGGTGTGGCTGAGCTTAATTTTTAATTATAGCCAGTGTAGCACTACAAGTCTGGTTGAGTTCAAACCAGCCCAGTACTGTGGGCCTGCTTGCATTCAATGAGGACTTACATGATTCAGATTCACGAACAGTAGACTTCATTGAAGCAATAGAAAAGCAGGTTCAGGATTGCCTTGATAAGTGCACTAACTGCAGAGTATTAGTCTGTATTAGTATAAGAGAAAATATAAGAGTGATCTTGTAACAAAATNCCAATGGGTGTGTAATTTAATATGTTAATGGGGCTTAATGAGAGTCTCAATCAGAATTTATAGTGGACAAAATAGGTAGAATAAACACTTTGGTCCTTCTCCTAGTACTGAGAAGGCAGTAAAGGCTCTCTGACCTTCATCAGCGGATCTTTGTACACATGCTTATCTCCTTAATGAAGCAGATTTATAATGAGGCTTGTTTTTCATAATGAAGGGAGTGGGGCTGTTGGCTGGTACAGAGGCTCGGTGTTCTTCTGGGCCTCACTGGCACACCAGGTTGTGAGACCTCTGCTTCTCTTCAGACATTATTCTGCTGTTAGGCCTTGCTTGAGCCAAGTGCAAGATAAGCAAGGGGCCCACTTCATGTTTTTCTCAACCAGCCCCATCAATACTTCACTTTCTTAAAACATCACTGTACAATTCGGACCATTTACCAGAAGGGGTAATACTTTGAAATGGTAGAACCAAACAGAAACATATCTGGTGTAACTGTTTTGCTTGAGATGGGTTTTTAGATGTAGTAAAGTTGCTTTTAGAGAAAAACCCAAAGATTCATCTACTGTAATGTGAACATATAAGATAAGAGAAACTGCTTTTAAAAGTCTTTCNATAAACACTTTGGTCCTTCTCCTAGTACTGAGAAGGCAGTAAAGGCTCTCTGACCTTCATTAGCGGATCTTTGTACACATGCTTATCTCCTTAATGAAGCAGATTTATAATGAGGCTTGTTTTTCATAATGAAGGGAGTGGGGCTGTTGGCTGGTACAGAGGCTCGGTGTTCTTCTGGGCCTCACTGGCACACCAGGTTGTGAGACCTCTGCTTCTCTTCAGACATTATTCTGCTGTTAGGCCTTGCTTGAGCCAAGTGCAAGATAAGCAAGGGGCCCACTTCATGTTTTTCTCAACCAGCCCCATCAATACTTCACTTTCTTAAAACATCACTGTACAATTCGGACCATTTACCAGAAGGGGTAATACTTTGAAATGGTAGAACCAAACAGAAACATATCTGGTGTAACTGTTTTGCTTGAGATGGGTTTTTAGATGTAGTAAAGTTGCTTTTAGAGAAAAACCCAAAGATTCATCTACTGTAATGTGAACATATAAGATAAGAGAAACTGCTTTTAAAAGTCTTTCTTCAGAGAGTCTAAATACTTTGACAGAGTTTCACTGTACATGACTGAAATTAAATGGGAGAATAAACATTCCAACAATGAATATAAAAGTTTTTTGAGACATTTAAATGTGAAGATAGATATAAGCAAGTTTATAATAATTGATAAATGTTGTAGCTTCCATTACTTTTTCTACAAGTACAACTCTTGTATTTTTGCTTTAAGGGTCACTGACTTTAGTCTGGTCCACACAAGGGTGAGAGAATAGATTGGACTGGAATTGTCCTTGCCATGACAAGGTTGAAACCTACCAAGTCAGGTCCCCAGTTGTTTTAGTTTCCAAAACTTCAAGTGGAGAAGAGTCCCATCTTGCATTCTGTGTAGTGGCTAGGGGCTGAGGAGTAGAAAGATTTTTCTGAAATTCTCACTTACTGAGAATTATGGGCAATGCAGTTATTTCTTTCATGAATTCTGCAGTAAAGAGATTTTTATCCAGAGGTGTACTTTTCCTCCTCTGCTAGGCATGAACTTTCAGAAACAAACTCCACAAGGAAGACAGGCATTTCTTCAGACATATTGCTGTCACTGGTCTCTTACAAGGTTATATCTGTTATTTGTTGACTTGGTTTCACTCGATGTGTAAAAACTGTGCAAACCTCACAAAACTCAAAAACAATCCTACATAACAGACATTTTCTCTACACGAAACAGAGGTTCCTTGTTTGAGCTGTCTGGATCTCTTTCCTGAGAACTGATCTGTTTTCTGGATAGGAAGCCTCTATTTATAATCATTGCTTTGCTGGAATTGGGTGTTTAGAACTCCATAATTTAATATCAAAATGCAGTGGGATAAATGTGGCCATACATTGTCCTTTTATTCACAAGCCCCTTTACACTAAATAACTAAACAGTAAAATGAAAATATTTTTCACTTTCTTCCCTAAGGTTCTGTGAAATTGAGCTTTGTTTTAGATAATACAGATGTTCAAATACTCTTCCCAATTTTACACAGCTGATTTTCAAAATCCTCAACATAATAAAAACTTGGTTATCAGCTTCTCGATCTGGAATAAGAGATGAAAAAGTTGGGGATCTTCATTATTTTTCAACATTTACATTCTTGACACATCTTACCATGCAATGGAAATTCAAGAATAATTCCATGATCCTCATGCTTTTGAAATAGAAGGTATATATTCAAGATTTGATCCTGTACTTTTGGAGAGCATTCATCTTATCTGAATCTGAAGAGGTTAGATTTGCTGTGAAGACTGAATTATTCATCTATTTCATGGATCATTGAAAACCAATTAAGTTGATTATTCAGTTTATTTTAGAATACTTTACATTTTTTTTTCCCTAATACTTCACTCACTAAAAAGTTGTAAATACTTAGCTATCATCAAGAAATGGGCATGTGGCATTATTTGAAGGGAAAAACTCAAAAAGATTCCCATAAAGAATTTTTTTAATAATTAATATTCTATATAATTTTAAAAGTGCAAAAATATGAAGGACTAGGGATGAAAGAGTTGTTTGGCATTAACAGACAGAAGAAAATCATATTGGAGAACATGCAATGAAAAATAATGTTATTAGCAGATGATTTTTTTTTCCCTGAATATCACCATCAAAGCAATCTGTTGTTTTTTAGAAAAAACATGTACAGATGGAAGAAGTCACATGGAACATCTATTTTCTAAGCGCCTACTCAAAAAATAACAAGGCTGTACCATGAAAATAAGTCACCAAAATTCCAAAATAGTAGTGAGAGGATAAAGGGGCTAATGAGGAATAGAAAACTACATGAAAATTCAAGGATACAAAACTATTCCTAGGAAAATCACATACTATCCTCTGTATTTCACTGCATACGAAAGCACTACCATCTAGTAGTACCACCTAACTGCAATACATCAAAACCAGCAGAATTAAATCAAGGGTAACTTTCTGAAGTTGGAGATACCATGCCTTGACACTACCCCACCACAATGCAGGGCATGTGAGGGGCTTTGGGGTCTAAATGTCATTTGGGTCTAGAGTCAACTCTTCTTCTTCATCTGTGCTTGGTCCCTGAGTGCCTCCATCTGCTCTTTCCAGATTCCAGTCCTCACTCAGGGCTGTCATTAAGGCTATTTCACTCTGTGCTTTCACCTTGCAATGTGCTCAGTCATTTGTGACTCATCATCACTGCCAGGTCCATGAAGCCTGTTGATCATCCCTTCTGACAGATTCTCAGCAGCAGTACATTTTCTTGTGTTTGTAACCATCTAAGCAATTTCTAAATATCAGCCTTCTGCTCTTCTTGACATGCAGTCATAAATAGCCAACAGAAATAGGTAGTGATCACCTTTTTTTCTCATACTATTCCTCTGTTATTTTAGAAAACATCATCCACACTGACACCATATTGAACCTATCTGATTTTCACCCCAAGGAAGAGAACTGTGGATTTTTTACAGCCAATTCTTTTTTCAAGGTTTATATGTACATTAGTTCAAGGACAGCTCTTGAGGGTGGAGCATAATGTACTAAAAAGACATACTAAAGTAAATTAAGCACATTCTGGTCCTAAAATCCACGGGAACGCATCCAAGGGGTGAAACAGGTAGTGTTTATGTGATATGGCCCTGTGTCTAAACAGGAGAGAAGAACTGGGATTGGTATCTTTGAAGTAGGAACTGGGTCTCCTCTTTTCTTCTTTGTAGCAGACATCTGTGCCTCCTGCCTCTATTCCTTGTTCTGTTTAACCTTTAAAATAACCTTTTTCGCAGGGTCTGAGACTTCTCATTTACTCCCTCTCTGTTGTCCATGTTTATCTTCGAGATGAATTAGGATCTCTTGATTTACCAGAAAGCCAATATATTTTCTTATGGCAACATTCCCTCTTCTGTAGTTCCAGCAGAATTTAATTGAACTTGCATTTCTATGAAGTTATTTAACTCAACCAGTATGAACTATTTGACAGAGCAAAAATGCCTTCTAGAAGATAGCCCACCAGAAGTTGACAGCATATTGGGGCAAGGTTTTACTTCTCACAAAAGAAGTCAGGAAGTAACTAAATTTTCTCTTACAACCTATGATATTCAGGATGCATGGTGCTATCTGACTCTAGATCTTGATTTCCAGGACCAGTAGCAGTACAGATGAGGGGCATTGTCTTATGAAGTGTTTCCATTCTCTCAATGCAGTGGCATGAAATTCAGCAAGAATGCATGGAAGGTCTGTTGCAAATGAAAACAGAAAACCTGGCTAGATGATACGCTTCCTAAAATGTCTCAGCAGAGACTCACTGAACTGCAACAAAAAATGCCCTGAGGCTCTGTCTCATTGAACATAATCTATTCTAGGATTACAGGAACTCTTTTTGTACTAATCATTAAGAGATGAAGGTCTCTGCAGGAGCCAAGACACTAATATAGAAAGTAAGACTAGGATTGAGGGACAAAAAGGGTCACTAATCCATTTCTGATACATGATGAATGATACATCATTATGATATCAATATTTATTAAGAAAAACAGAGTTAGAAAAAGGGGTCAGGTCTGGCAAAGGTAGTAGGACAGAAAAGCCACAGGAAAGAATTGGAGGGTGAGGTCATGGAGATAATGTGGTGAAATCTGAGAGGTAGCTTTCTGGTTGGATAGCTTCTGTATCAGTTCTGGGGGAACTTTTTCTCATCCAAGTTCAATACAAGTGTTCTTTTGCATTACTCTTTTTTTTTTTTTCTTTTCAGAATATCATTGCATTCTTAATTCATGTTATCCAATTCTTTTTCCATTATGTCTGGGCAAAGGTCATCAACTTTGTGAGTTGTTTACATTTTTGTACTTCTTGACATTTTTCTTTTGCTATATTTATGCTGCTTTTCATAAGTTAATTAATTTTTTTTCATGATCTTGAATCCTAAATAATTTCATGAAGAAACTGTTCCCCAAATTCATCTTAAATTGAGCTAATAATCTTTCAAAACCATTTTAAGATAAGCTGTGTAACTTTTTATTGTAATTAAGCTTTTATCCATAGCTATTCTGAAGTTTTATTTCAAGACCTGTTACACATGGGTAAGTAGTATCTTTCATGAGGCTGAGCTGCAACCTAACATTCAATTTAACTGTAAAAATACCAGCCTTAATAATATCTTTCAACTTTCGCTTCTGAAATTTCTCACTACCTGTTCTAAAGATTTCTGAGACACCAGCAATAACCTAAAAAAAATTTCTTTCTTCAAAGCTACTTGAATTTTCTGCTTTGTACTTCATCGCTACACATGGCACAACTGTCACTTAAAGAAAAAAGCAAAGTAGGAACTCTAGGGATCAGTTACCTAATAAAATTCCCACAACTGTACTCTTTCCAGGTTACGTTTATTCATTCTGCCCTGAGAAAGTCTGTTTTCCTGTTTACTAGAGTGACTGGTAGGCTTTAAGTATTCTGTTTCTGAGAGTATTGATCCCAGGAAGATTTTTCTGTTTATGAATATTGTCAGATATGTAGAATACAAAATGTTTTCATGTTTTACATGGAACAGAAAATTTTTATGGAGGTGTTGCCTTCTGGGCATTTTAGGCAGCTGCTTGTGTGAGGGTGTTTTGGTCTTTTAGATTTCTAAAGGGTACTAACTCTTTAAATGCATATATAATTTTTTTATTATTTTTTTAGTAGTAGTAATTATCATTAGCTTTTCTCTCAATAATTTTATATTCTTTTACCCTTAAGAGTGTACATCCCTATCAAAAAAATCCTTGGATACAGAGAAATACATGCTTTGAAATTGGTTTCAAATTTCTAGCACCTGAAGTGTCTTTTGAAGGAAATGTCATTTGAAGAATGGGACAGTTAAACTGTAGGAGGAATGAGCTGAGGTTTTAAAGGTAATATCTGATTACTTATCGGGGAATTATGCAATACTAGGGAGACATCCAAATAATAACATTTCAGATATCATCATAATAACAGAGAAGAACAAAATAAAAGCAAACACCAATAAAATAAATAAGCAATGTCCCAATTGTGCCAATATTACCCCTTCAAATTGAAAAGCTTCTAAACTATGGGAGCAGTGGGAATAAAAATTGTTGCTACTTCTAGAGTGACTAGCAAATTATGCTATTTTGTTAGAAAATCTGTTTCTGATACCTGATGAATATCATGTATTATGATAGCAATAAATAACTTCACCATGTATAATCTACTCATTAAGGATACATTTTGTCAGAGAAGTGGAATTTAAAATAGAGCTAAATAATGTTAAAATATCTCAGACTCAGTAAAAGGTTTATGCAGTCAAATTTTTATTTATACAAGTCAATCTGTAAGAGAACACAAAATAGTATAGTGTGGACTTCTTTGACAGGAAGTGAAAATTTTGTGACAAAAATGACTGCATGATTAGACCTTTTTCTGTCCAAGGACCAAAGCAAACTACAAAACAATGAAGTTTGTAAAGATAAATATTAAAAGGGACTTGAGGATTTCTACTTAAATAAATATCCAATACATTTGAGAAGGTAACATACTTTAAAATGAAGAAAGGATATATTTATTGTATATTACAAAACCAGTTTGTAGAACTCTGCTTGCTTTTAGATGTCGTTCAGGAAGTCACTTGGCATAAATTAACAAGGAATTAGACCTCCATCAGCTTTCTAGACATGAGGGATCAGATAGTCATCAGCTTTCTAGACAAAAGAGTTTTTCTGTATAGAAGGAGGAATTTGAGGGGAGGGTTGTTTAGTTACGTTGGGAGGGTGAGGCTAGTGTTGGTTTTTCTTTTTTTTCTTAGCATAGAAAACACTTAACCATTATAATTTAGGACAGTTAAGAAATAGCGTACTTTGGAGCAGTAGGCAAGAACTGCCAAGTTAGATCCATCCCAAAATCTTGCAAGTGTACACTTTACTGCAACACAATTCATAGGTGGGATCCCAACAGTTGTGTAGGCTAAGTCAAAATCTTTGTTTTGAGCAAAGAAACAATCTCTGCATCTATATAAAGCTGCAGATTTATTTCTACTATAATTGAAATAGTCTAATTCAAGAATCATTATTAGTTTATATAAAATTGCTATTAAAAAACACAATGCAATTAAAATTCTTATACCTAAATTTAATCTCTACATAATTTGCTGATGTTCTTGCTTTTTGTGCTAAAACTGGTGGTTTCATTTGGCTGACAGTGGGAGGTATTGCAGTGAAAGTTCTCCTAAAGCTCAAGGCAAGATGGAAAAGGAGACAGAGCTACAGAGTGTACAGTGCCACAGGTGGCGTGGGGAAATCTTACGAAACTCAGGACATGTCATGTAGTCGTGAATGGGAGGTTTCAATGTGACTGCTACTGTCAGAACATCATTTGTTAATACCCTTCTGTGCACAAGTCCAAGCAGACATATTAAAGAAAATAAATTCAGAATTGAATAAAAACAAAGAGTTAACTAGAACAAACGCCAAATGAAGAAGCTTTCATAGGAAAAATCATATCTTACGAACTTCACTTACACAGGCAGGCTAATGGACAATAGGCTGCCATGGCAGAATATTTTGCTTTGCCACATGAATAGATTAAAACTTTCATGTTCAAGACAACTCTGTTAGAGAATTGTTATTTGATTCTTTTTTTCCTTTGTTTTGTTTTAGTTTTTTCTGTCCCAGATAGAGTCATGGGCCTTGTCGTCATGAGGCAAGTGGTAGTCTTTGAAAATATAACAGGTCTTGGCAGTCTGTTGATCATAAGAAAATGATGTTGTGCCTTGGAGAGTTATGAAAGGTTTTCCAAATAGCGACTGCAAATCAGCATTGTGGTAGGATCTTTGTGATTCTAGCTGCACTGTCTCCTCAAAGCCTCATTAACATAGCTAAAACTACAATTTATTCGGTTCTCCACAAGTTTTTTCAAAGGGGCTTATTATGTGCCTTTCTCCTTGGAGCACTAATTCACCCATTCAGTTCATCAGAGCTGCAACACTACGAAGGAGCACAATTACAAACCACCACAAATTGCTTAAGTACTTCTAGAAAAGAGGATGCCCTTTGAATTTGTTTAAAATTTGTTTAAAATAACATGGATTGATTACTGCCTCAGAGAATTTCTCAAATATTTATGACAATTTTTTTTTTCCTATTCCTAAAATATAAATAACAAGTTCATTAAGAGATACTGTGGTTTACTTGCAGGCATGTCGATAATAATCAGACACAGTGTCTTGCTTTGCTACTGTTCATTTTTTAGTTCAAAGCTGTACAGAGTAACCTGAAGCAGCATACTGAATCTCATAATTAAACAGCCTTATGCCAATTGTGTGTGTTAAATAACAGCTTTATACTTAGAAGAGTGCCTTTTACTCATAAAGGCCTGTGTTGCCCTTTTGACTAATATGAATCACTTCCTTGATACCAGTAAAATTTTATCTATAAAATAATTATAGGGATAATATAATCTATAAAATAATTTAAAGGGATCAATTCATTCACCTGTGTGAAGGATTGTGCTTTACTTACGTCCTCAAAGCTGTGCTCAGGTGCCCCTCAAGGGGTGCCCAGCCCTTTAACTACGAGCACAGTAGGAACAGGTGTGGTGCAAAATCTCAGAGAACCAAACACAAATCTTGAGTGCCAAGCTGACCACAAGCTGTTCAGGTGTTTGGGAACTCCTCAGCTTTGCTGTGAAACTTACTTTCTCCAAAACCAATCTGGTGTGGAAGTACAAACTCCATACAATGTCAGCATGAATTCGTTTGAGCCACTTGGGGTCAGAGCTGGACATCTTTTACACCTTTTATTTATCAAAATGAATATGCATGTTGGGGTTTGTAGGTATACTTGAGTTAAAATGCAAAAACTAAAGAAGGGAGG
>VWZW01013753.1:1573242-1702101 GCA_013397115.1 Edolisoma coerulescens | reverse complement strand
AAAAAAAAAAAACATGTACTGTGTTCTTTCTTTTCAGCTCAGGGGAAGGAGCACACTCTTGATACAATGTTTCTCTTAGAGTTTCATTTTTCTCTAATGTATTTATTCCCACTGTTTACCGATTTTAGGTACATAGTGCTTTGCCTTTTTATGATAGAAGTTTTCTAAATTACATACAACAGGTGTTTTTACCCATTAAGATTTCTTTCCAAAGTTGTTTTGTTGTTGTTGCTGTTGTTTGTGAGTTTTTTCTTTTCTATTTCTTCTCTTTTTACCCAGACATGTTGCAAATCTGTTAAGCAGTTAATATTTCATTTTTTAAGGTTCTTGCAAAATTCTTTGTATAATAGCCTAAAGTTAATATAGTTTTCTCAAAAACTTATTTTTAAAATACGTCAAGTTTGATTACAATTCTCAAATACTTCTTGTTTTATTTTAAATGCTTATTCTTTTTTTTCTTTCTAGTGTCTTTAGCATTTCCTTTTTGAACAGGGCCACTTGGGATAGACTATGTTGTTGGGTTTCTTTTAATGTTTTACAGAAATGCTATGGACAAGGTCTATAACTCCAGGTGAATATCACCACCACCTTCAGACTCCTGATCTTTACCAGAGCTTTATCATCTGGTTTCTGGGTTTGCATGGAATTTATGTATGCAGCTAGGAAGACTACAAAGGCACCAACCAAGATCCCAGTCTAGGCAATAAGTACAACAGGGACTCTAGGACATAACATAGCATGTTTTCAATTTAGATCAGTTTATGCCTACTCTTTAAAGAAATTGAGACCACCCTCCATTGTTCTATTTCTAAAAAGAAGGCAGGTTCGTCAAGTTGTTATTATGAAAAAAGCTTCCTTCTGCATAGCATTTACTGATCAGACATATGAAATTCTCAAGCTAAACTCTTGTCTCAGAAACTCTTGTCTTAGAACTTTTGGTAATGAAAGCACTAGAATTCTCTGCCAGTTCTCCTTCCTCCTGTGTGCCTACTTTTTACTCATAAGCTGTAGATGGGATATAATACCTTTATTTCAGTTTTAAAATAAGTGTTTCATTAGAAAGACAGATAGATCTGATTTTATAATAAGTGTATTGTGTGTTTTTACTTGTTCTCTAGACATAAAACAGAAGTCATAAAACCAAACAAATAAACAAAACAAAAATACCCCCAAACAATAACAAAACTCCACATCCATATTTCAGTGGCAGATTTAGAAAATACTTTTCCACTGCATTGGTCTATCAAGTAATGTTTGCATTTTGTACAATTAATTGTACTTCTAAAATAGACTTCAGCATTTAATAGTATATTTCTTGCAGTCTTAGATACAGATGGAAATCAAAAAACTAATGCAAATAATTTAAGTTTCTGTTTCTTTCTTTCTTTCTTGTTGTGTTTTCTTTTCTCAGATGAATTCTGTTTAATATCTGCCTGAGTAAGCCTGACTGACGTGGTTTTACTTAGAGTTCTAAAACTACACTGGACTAAAGTGGACAAGCAATTTAAGTGGTTAGAATAAATACTGCACACTTTACAATGTGTGTTGCGGCAAGCAAACAGCTTAAGTGTTAACATAACTCAACTTCTAGTTCAAGATTTGTTTTTCTCTGTTGTCAGGAAATCCTAATGAAGGAGCAGTAGAAAAAAAATCTTTGCCTAGGAATTTGTAGTGCAGACAAGACAATGCACAGAACTCCCCTCTATCTGAACCAAGTAATTTATTACTGTGGTGCCAAGCAGGGCTAAAGAAATCACACTGGCTGGGGTTGTTTTCCATTATTTCTTCTTTCTATCGGACATCTTCTATTAGATTTAATAGAATCTTCTCCAAGAGCAATTTACCAACCAGAAAATTGTGTTACAGTTTAGTAAGTGTTGCTCTTCCTCAGTTAATTCATTTTGTAACCTTCTTCATGCATTATTTTAAAGGTCTTAATCACATTTGCATGAATCCTAGAAGGGTGAATAAGAGAAATTGAAATTTTTTCCTTTATTTCTATCTTTCACTGAAGCCAAATCACTAGCAAGATAGAACTCTGTGTAAAAACTACCATTTAACACTGGTGTGGTTTTTTTATTCAATGATTAATGTTTCTCTGTATTTTTCCAGCTGGCTTTTACACCAACACAGAAAATCTGTAATTTTGGCACTACCCCACATGTCAAAATATCCCCATACAACAAAGAATCACCCACCCTACCACAGGGGTTCATGATGAAATGGGGTTGACTACTTCAGAGCCCATGTATGGCTCGTTTCACTCACAATCTCTCAAATGGTAACCAGGCTGTCAGAAGCATCTTGAAAACTATTTTTCTACATGTCTCTTACTCAAAAAGAAGTTTTCAAATAGCAAGGGGAAATGAATTTAAAGAAGCACTGACAATATTAATTTACCTACCCCAAGGGAGGGTTGTCATGCAGCGTCTTTAGCTGTCTCCCCTAGTGTCAGGCATGATGATCCTCCTCTCAGCCCCCTGGGGATTCAGTGGTCTAAGAGAAGATGAGATATGGTAAAGAATGAAGGGCTGTCTTTGCCAATTTGCAAGTCAGAATTAATTTAATCCTACTTTCCTTATTCTATGAAGAAAGAGCAGAAGGCTGGTACTAAGAAGGTAAAGTCCTGATGGCATCACCCTCTTGTCAACCTGTAAAATGCCAAGTGTGTGTTCTGGCATGTGCTGCTATCCAAATTATTAAATTGAATTGAAATTGTAGGAAAAAATGAACTTCCTCAACCTCTTTATTTACTTGCAATTTAATTTTTTATTTTTAATTGGCTTAAAGGGATTAATGAAGTATTTGATTACAGGAGTTTGTGATTCAGCAGTTTTATAAAGCTGGAAGAAAAAAATAATTAGCTTTGAAGAGCAGATAATTCTAAATGCAGGAGCAAGATGTCCATGTAGCCTCATCATTATTTGGCACTCATGACTATTGCAAAGAACTTGCTAACTTGCCAGCAGGCTTGAAGCCCTCCCTTTTGTTGTTCATAAGTGTGAAGGGACAAGAGAATATATCTGGGCCGGAAATAATTTCAGAAAGTTCCATTATACACATTGTCCTCTGCACTCTGGTGGTCTGCCCAAAGAATCTGTAGACCAGTTAATCTAGTTCAGAGCTGGATTAATTATAAACACTGAACACAATACTCCTCTGTAACTAAAAAGCTCATTTTTGATCCAACAGAGTCAAGAAAAATGCTCCATGGCAATGGAGATGATCATTATAGGGAAATGTTCCTGCCTTGTTGGATGGCTGAAATGTGGTACATGGAAATCGAACCTTGTACAATCAGGCCATGTATTTGTTAAATTATTAATTTTCATTACACAAGTTTTTTCTCCTAATTTCTACTGCTGGGGTTTTTTCATTAGTAAATACATCTACAGTAGCACTACCTGCAGCGATACAATTTTTAAAGGGAAGTTTTTTGGTTTTAGATGTCCTCTACATATTCTGACTGTGCAAGGAGAGCATGAAAGTACCTTGAAGGAGATGAGCAGCTGTAATATGATTCTACATGTTTTCAGTAGTACTTTCAAAAGCACTGTAATAACACCTGCCAGTATAACTAGGTTCTGTCAAGTAGTATCATAAATTTTAAGCCTAATACATTCATAGATTTTTTGTTGTTGTTTTAGTTTGTTTGTTTGGGTGTTGGGGTTTTTTGTACATGTGTTTTATTTATCAAGAATTATCAAATATTATGTCTAAACTAGTGGGGAACCAATGAAGGCCTCATATATATTTTTATATTAAATCTGCCATATATAAAAAATTAGAAACATTTTTTCTTTCTCTTTTTTTTTTTACCTGCAAAGATGCTAATAAAAACAAAGCAGAACTTCTACTTAAGTGGGTTTGCATTTATTATAAAAGATAGTCTGGGATATTAGAATGTAGCAGAGTTTTGGGGTTGTTTGTCTGGAATTGAGGCATCTAGAAATATTAAGTAGTGCTTTTCATTTAGGGAAAGGGCAAGGACTAATTTGCATTCTTCTATGGCTCTTCCTACGAGCAGATCAACAAAGCAGTGTTGGCTTGAGTCCTGAGGATTCTGGCTGATGGCCTCACTTCCCTGGCTGCCTGGTGTGTGACTCATGCATTTGCAAAGTGTATGAGGGATAAAGGGATTCATCCTGCACCCATTGACTTCAGTGGGGCAGTATCAAACACAAAGACCCATTGAAACTCAATGGGACTCAGAATCCTAAGTAGGGCTGTACAAGAAACTGATTCTTTGGTTGTGCCACTGAATTTTTTAATTAGGAGTAAAAGAGGAAAAAGTGGGATGATTAGAAACCTATCTATGCTAATTTCCACAGAGATATCAAAGGTTAAACAAAGCATTGCATTTGCCATGGATACAATTCTCATTGCATAGGGGGAAGGAAAACCATTATTTTTAGTAATTTTAAAAGTTTCAAACAGAAAAATATGTTTAAAAAAAGATAAGCATTTCACTTTGAAAATGTCAGTATGAAACCCTCAATTAAAATATACTTTTTCTCTGAATCTCTTAATTGTTTCAGTCTCTCCAGATTTCATTTTTAAAATAAATAGTTTACAGAAGTGTGTATTATGAACTCTTCATACTAAATTACATTATCAAATTGGAATGTACAGATTTGTTTTCTTAGTGGAGCTGACTTGCTTTGAGGCGAGGATTTGTCCTTCTTTCACTGTAGTCCCTTCCCTCAGAGATTCCTATTCTTATCGCTAGCTGGCTTCCAAAGATTCTGAATTTTCCCACCTTTTAAAAGAAGCAGGCACAGATTTTGTCTTAACTAATACCTCAGGCTGTAAACTCTGCTCATTCAGGATCTCTCTCAGATAAAACTGATCAGCCTGTGCAACAAACAAGGTGGAAGAACCCAGGAGAAGAAAGGATAATTGGAGACACAGTGATTTGTACTCTAGCTGGATTTTCAAAAGCACATTTTTTGTGAGTCAGAGCCATTGAACAGACATTTTAAAGATGTTTAGTTAAATATTCCTATGGATTACAGTGGGATGTAGCCACCTGCATCCACAGTCTGGTCTTCAGACAGCAGAACTCTATGCAGCTCTGTAATTTAAATACCTTTAAGACTGGACTCTATTTGAACTAAGTATTTTGTTCTAGCTTAGAATTCTCTCACTCCCCCTATCCTCGTGTAGGAAAACATCAGGGCTTGCAACTGGTCACCAAACTGGATGGGATAATTTATAAGAGTAAAGGCTTTTTATGACTTAAAGTCACCTCTGCCACTTTTTGCTTGGTAACTGCACTCATACATTACTCCTTTAAAAGATGTAAGAACAGAGAGTTGGCATCTGGATGCTTAGGACCTTATCACTATCTCCTTGTAAAATTAAAATCAGTCAACTACGAAGTAAAAACTCTAAAAGAAGACAAAACACTGTCTGTCATTTGTTATCCAGATTTAGGTTAGGCATTTGACAAGGCGTTTCCCAAGGGACATAAAAAAGATACTGCCAAGTTTATGAACTGACTTGGAACATCCTTATAGAGATTGTCTCTATTCAAGCTAAGACTCTGATAAATAGCTCTGATTTCAGAGTGCATCAGATGAAGAGATAAAGTGTTAAGGGACCTGTGGCATATTACTTGTTTTAGAAAAAGCTTTAATAAAAACAAGCATAAAAACCATTATTTAACTCCTTCTTATAAGTAATTTCAGAACAGTGTAAGAACAATTAGGAAAAAGAAAAAAATTCTTTCATACTGTAATCTTCATATGAAATTTTAAAAAGTTAAAGACCACTTACTATGTATGAATTTCTACATAATGGCAAATTAACTACTCACATAATTAAGCAATCTGCTCAAAGTTCTCACTCTGATTTTTGAAGTGCTTATAAAACTAAATTGCTCAAGCCCAGGAAAGAAATTAATAGATGTGAAATGTTAATTAGATGAAGACACAGAATTAAAGGAGAAGCAATGGGAAATAGGGATTAAACAAGAATAAATAAATATTTCAGTTGGGAATTTAAAAAATAGACAATAAAAAAGAGAAATTAAATAGCAATGAATTAACAATATATAAATTTATTGTCCCCAAGTTACTTTAAAGTTCTCACTTATTTTAAGGTATGTTGCTGAGACAGCACTGTGACTTCCCATTTACTATAAGATGTTGGCAATATTGGTGATTCTGATCTGCTAGGAGTGTGGCTCCCTATCATCATAGACACCAGGGATGAGACTCAGAGGCAGGGTTTTGGAGCCTAAATTTACAGGTAAATTGGCGCTGTAAATGTTATAATCAAAGGAATATGCAATGCTATCAGTGAAAGCTAGAAAAGCTCGTCAGCTGACCAATGAGCTTTTTTACACTGGTTCTGTATATTCAGCTAACTATGGCTTAGACAATAGTCTAGACACGCATTCTCCAGTGTCCTGTGGAGCCCGCTATTACAAACATCTACATTCAAGTATCTGAATATGAAGGAGAATTTCCCTGCCTTTTGCCAGTTGTTCTCAAAGGATGCTTGCAGAACATATAACACTGTCAAAAAAAGCCTTGCATAGCAGATCACAGAAATACATGGCTGGATTCAATTTCCTAAATATTCCTGCTTAATGCCTCTTGGTACTTAAAATACCTCTGTGCCCATGAGGCTGGAGTGTGCAGGACAAGATTTGGAAATACACCTCCAGAATGAACATGTCACATGGTTGGAAGATACACTGCATTTTTCCTGAAATCCCTTTTAGTAAGAGAAAAGGAGGTACAGGTGTTTGCTTGCTCCAGAGATGCACATAACTCAGCTTTCAAGGGCTCTTTACTGGGATATGGAGGAAACACATTCTGCCCTAGTGATGATTTTCACCATGTTTGACTTCAGGCTGTCCCTGTCATGTTTAAGCAGCCCAGCTAATGCTGTTTCCATTTTCTCCTCTAAAATTCACTTTCCTTCCCTCATGAAGACTTTTTTGGTTTTTTTCACCTTGTCATTATTCCAAATGGATGTTTATGATCCACAATAGTCACAAAGCAATATGGAAGCTTAGACTGGTTTCTGAGTGGAAAAATATAAATTAAGAGGAACATATTTTGGGAAACAGGGAGATGAAGGAGAAGAAATCAGTTTAAGACAAGCACAAAAAGATTTTGCCAGGAAAGTACATTTTCAAATAATTTCAGTCTGGCAAAAATACATTCAAAAAGTCACAGCTTCATCCATCCCAAGGCTCCATTCCCCAAATTTATAAAAAGAAGTGCTTTAAAACAGTTTATTATCATCCTCGCCTACAGTATATCTGAATGCTCATCTCAGCCACACAGCATGTCTGTGCATGTTGGTCAGAAGTTTCATTGAAAACATGGTGTTTACCTGTATTATCCTCTCAGCATTAATAGTCATGTTGCTCTTGACTCTCAGATGATGAATTCATTCTACAACCTGCCTGATGGGGGGTAAACACTATTGCACTGAAATTCATGTTCCTGCAAGCATGAGTAGCCAAGTGGAGTGGGAAGGGCTTGCTGGATTGGAAACAGATTGGAAAGACTGGAAGTCCTTTTCATAAAAAGCTCATCAAATGCCTGATCATCATGAGAAAAAGAGCATGTATGAATCATGAAAAAATGGGAGACCCGATTTTGGATATATTTTGGAGAAACTTGACAGACTGATCCCTAAAATAAATGACATTATGAAAAATTATGTCTGCTAAATAGAATTTAGAAGTATTAATACATTAGAAGAAGTTGCATGTTTTCAACTGCTGATTTCCCAGCAATATGCTTTTTACACAAAGATTAGAAACAAGATTACAAAGATTACAAATCCTGTACTTTGTTGTTTTTTACTTCTTATTTTTCCATTACAACAATTGGAAAAAAATCATTCAGTCTGGAATGAGATGAGGGAGAAGATGAGGGGTCACGTGTTTATCCTTTTAATTCAGAACACTTTTAAAAATTTCAATTTTTGCAGTCCCAAAGATAATATTCTATAGAAAGCAATAACTTGAGTGATTTGTATCTTCATTCAGCAGAAGGTACTTTATTTGTTTCAGTGATTTTTTTTCTGTTTTCTTTACCCTGAGCAGCAGTAGTGGAGTTTATGTTACATAAATTTAGTAGCTGGCAATGTAAAGTGTCAAAATTCCACAGCAGAACCCAACATAAATTTGGATTCCTTTTGCAGGAACACATTAATCCTTTAACACAGACATCTCCAGAGAGGTAGGTATTCATCGCCGTGTAAGGACAGATTATGAGAAACTGCAGTGACAAGTAAAATGGTAAATGTAATTATGTGCAAGGGAAATGACAGAGCAAGACATCCTTCTGATAAGATCTATTGTTAATCTTTGAATTCCCAAGGGAATGAAACCAAAGTCTCATTGATCAAACCACATGATATTCAATTTGACAATATGTTAGTAAATACTGTATGAGAAATAATGCATGGTGGATTCCCTAGGAGATCTAACAAGATTGTTTTTGGTTTTATTCTTCTGTGTTTCACAAATGGAACAGTCATTACAAATTATTTGTCTGACAGAATAATAGAACTTTTCTCCTTACAATCAATGAAGCTTCCTTTCTTTTTAAAATAGTTCTTCTTCATGCAAAAGACAGAAACAGAAATTAGAAGTTTGACAGTATCACTGAGAATTTTCCTTATCTTTGTGTTTCCTTTGCCTAACATTTTTTTTAACATAAAAAACAGAGGGAGAAACAACCAGAATATTTTTACTTTCTTCAATAACTGAAACATTGCAATTCCTTTCTTCATTTCTTTTGATTTGAAGAATACAATAAGAAGCAAGAGAAGAAAATCCTTTTAATTTTTTAATTTATTCATGATTTTTTAGTAGTGTCTTGCATGGCTGTATAGCTGATGGATATTCTCCGAATGTATATTAAAATTCTGGGGCTATCGCTACATAGTTCCACAGAAGCAAGGTCCATGTCCAGTCTATTTGAATTCAAATCTTTAATTCAGATTATATGGAGTGTCTTGTATTACTGTAAAACAAAGATAAAGACTGCATTTTCAAACCATGAAATCGATTTGTTTTAACCTTGGACAATATTTCTGAGAACAGCAATATCATGAAAAGAAAGAATTTCTGAGATAAATGCATAAATGAGTTTACAATGTCTCTAAAATTCATCAAATGTTTCAGTTATGGACCTGTAACATCAGTATACTCCAAAAGTGCTAATTGCTTTTTACATATTTTAAGTTTTCAGCAATACCGACAAGTTGGCGATTAGAGATTTGCTTGAGACTATTCAGGCATAATTTTCCTCAAAGTAAATCCACATCACTTGTAGATACGGAAGTCTGATATAAAAAGGGTGGCTCAAGAGCTCCTTTAGAGAAGGGTAAGGAGCTGAGAGGCATGGAGATGAAAAAGAAAATAACAGTTTCACATTATCTGAACATTATCTGAAATGACTGCTTCTCATCTATGGGTAAATGATGACTTTAGGCTGTGAAGATTTTTTTGTCCTGTTCAAATATCAGGAATGGTGGGTCACAGGACTAATAGCATTTGTCAGTTGAAGGCAGGAAGCTCTTGTTGCTGTTCTTATTATACCATCGCAACTGATCTGCCCAGCTGTTACTGTCAGGGCATTGCAACTATTTAGCAAATTGTGTTAATGTAACACAGCATGTGAGGCACGAAACCTGTAGTTGATGGTATTGATATTTTGAATTATTTGAGGGGAAAAAAATAATATGCAGTAGATACAAAAATCCTTTTACTTTTTCTTTCACTATCATCATAAATTTATTTGAGTCCTTTGATAAGGACAATGGGCTCTTTGGGGATTAAAATTTATACAGTTTAAAAACAGGGTGCTCAGGTTACATTGCATGGCTTTGATTCATTACTGGCCTTATGTCAAGATACAAGTTTTAATGGTCCAAGAAAACTTAATTCCTTGCTGGAAACTACAGCTAATAGATCTCAGACTTGTAGGAGACTCTAGTAGTACCATAAAAAATACTCACTATGAATTCTTAAGGAAAAAGCACAGGACAAAATTTGAGAGCTATCGGTTAAGGCATTGCTTTCCCAAGTTCTATCTGCCAACAAACCTGGCCTTAGTAAAAATTAGCAGCAGGGTGAAATAGTGTAGAATTTATTTGTTCAGGTAACTGAAAAACTCTTTGAGAGAAAAATGGTCATCGGTTTCCTTCAGAGACTCTAAAACAAGCTTTGGAGAGGAAAGAGAGAGATCCTTTATAAGATATGGGCTGAATCCAGAAATATCCCATAGTACATGACTGAGAAAGGTGATGGGTACAAATCAAGGGAAATATACTGAAATTAATGTTTTTTCACTCTCACTGGTATTTTTCATGGGTTTTTTTTCACTCAGCCATAGGGTGGTGTCTTTCTCAAGGTACAGTGTAGAAATGCCATTATTTAGCACCTACAAGTAAAGTAGCTTGGTCTCTTTCCTTTTGGGGAAGATGAAGTAAAAGTCTGGGTGAAGAAAACTGAAAGAGATTTCTATAGAAACAAACAAAATTTTCTACCTGCTTTTCATGCTTATGCTTCTCTGTGTGCTTCTACAACGCATACGACCCTGAAGGCAAGCCAGGCAGTCTCCTTTCTCCTTTCAAAAATCATAAGAAATCCAGGAGAGCTGATATTTTCAAAATATCCTGTAAGTCCCAAATGGGAGTTAATTCTGATTTGTCTCCAAAGAAAAACTTCTCAGTAGGGTGGAAAAGGGGAAATATTACCATGAAGCTTTGGTTTTTCTTTAAAGAATGAAGGTGGCAGGTTAACCAAGTCAAGTTAACCTTGTTTTTTCTATGATCCTGTGATTCTGTGAAGTCTGCAGGAACAGTCTGCAGCAAAGAGTCAAGTAGAGTATACTCTTGCCTAAAAAGCAAGAGTATGAGTATTTTATTAGGAAAGACTCCTCTGCTTTGAGGCAGGACTGTAAGTCCTGAGGACTGTAAGACTTGAAGCTTAGATGTAGAGAAGGACTGGAGAACAGAGAAATTACTTCCATTCAGATACCAATATTAATCTCCTTCTACCCTCAAAGCAGGTTGCTTGGAGAATGGATGGTTATTTAGCAGATATCTATAGCTTGATATGATAAAAGTCTTGATCTTTTTTTGTTTCCTGCTGTGATTTTATATTTTGCCGGAAACCTAAGTTGAAGCCAAATACCAAGGCAATTGAAGGGCTTGGAGAAGAAACAATATGTTTTACTCCAGACATAAACTGATTTTAAAGAGTGAAAATTCACTGAAAAGTTGCTGAAATAGCACTAAAATAACAACTTGGGAAACAGCCCCCTTAAGGGAAAAAAAAGCCCAAAACTCAACAAAACAAAATCCAACCAA
Source organism: Edolisoma coerulescens (assembly GCA_013397115.1). NCBI lineage: Eukaryota > Metazoa > Chordata > Aves > Passeriformes > Campephagidae > Edolisoma > Edolisoma coerulescens. The sequence continues at coordinate 1,690,752 of VWZW01013753.1, read as the reverse complement.
ATAAAAAGCCTCCATTACTATATCATACATGGTGCCAATTACAATATAACAGAATGGCTCTGTAACAATTAAAAAAAACCTCCCAAACCTGCTGCTAATTGAAGAGGAAAAATATGTGACAAATTTCTTATATGTCTGGTTAGACTGACTTTGTACCATGAAAAGAATGGAAGAAAAAAAAACCCTTCTTGTTAAAAGCTATGCATGTTGTCAATTGAGCTTCATGTTGCTTTTATGGATTAATATACATCAATGCACTATACATTTCTTTGAAAGTATCTCACTAAAATTGTATCTCACTGAAATGGAAGGAAAAACTGCTCTGAGAATTGCAGTACTATGGGAAGTTGGGAATTTTCTATTATTTGTTTATACTGCTTTAAAAGCACAAAGTATAAGCAAGTCTATTCTTCATTAACAGTAAGTAGACAAAAAAAAAGAAAAATTAAATCTAGTAAATACATTGAAGGAAGAATCACTGTGGAAAAATCTTCATCTGCCATAAATAGGCAAAGCTTCACTCAATTCAATGGAGTGATTCATTTTAGTTCAATATCACAGTCAGAAAAGACACAGTGCCCTTGCACAAACTGGGTGCCCCTTCTGTTCTGCTTCTATATTAACAATTATTGTGGCATAAATGTCCATATCAAATCAAACCCACCTTTCAACGTCTTCTGTCATGTAATAAGCAGAAAATGAAAATACAGTCTAGTTAATGAGGGCAATTTTTTTTCTAGATATGTCACTGGTACATAGGAAACAAGTCCTTGTTTCATTGACTGTGATTTATTGCAGTTTTAAAAATTTTTTAAAAATTTTCTTGCTCAATTTGAAGACAACAAACATTCTGCCCTCAGATTAATACCATGTCATATGTGATTTTTATTATTTTGTCCATTTTAAAATTAATTTTTCAACTATAATTTGATGAGATACTTTATGTATTTTTTCTTTATTCTTTTTTGAGTTGTGTTGAATCTATTAAGAATGCCCTTGTCTATAAGTCATGGTATAATGTGGGTTTGTTAATATCATGTTATGAGTGATTCTCTTTTCTTGGTACCTCATTTTGCTCTTTTATTAATGTCACTTAATTCTTTGGGCCAAATGAGCTTGATTAACGTACTATCCACAGGGTAAATTAAACGAATTTCTAGTTCACTTATTTTCTCTTCTTTATGTTGTTTTATGTTTTTATGCTGTCTTATGTTGTTTAAAATATACAGCTCTGATTTTACAAAGTATAAAAAATCAAGGTCACGCTGATTTTATGTTTTTCAAAAATAACCAAGTTTTATTGGTTTATTTCTGGAAAAAATATACTGAAAAATTCAATATGAATACAATTTGATGGAAAATTTCTAGTGTAATAAAAGTTCAATCATTTTATAATTCCCCCTTCCCTTATTTCTTTTAATAGAGTAGGAAATTCTTACAAACAACTATATGTTATTTATATGTGAAAAGAACCTAGGAAGCAAATATAAACACTGACAGAAGCAGACTTATATTAAAATTTAAAGTTACATTCAGTTTGCATTTTGTCTAATCTTGTTATTTTTATAACTGCCCTGACATATTAGTCACCCCATTTTACTACAAATTAGAAAAAGTGAGAATTATGAAAATGTATCCAACAAAGATATTTCTGGTATAAATAGGAAATCTTTCTTACAGAAATATGAAATCTTTGATGAATTACAAAAAAAAAAAAACCACTAAACAAACAAACAAAAAAAAAAAAACAACCAAGCCAAAAAACCCCAAACAAAAGTTTTGTTAACACTGGAATATATTATTCTTTCAAGTCAGGGAAGAAGTCTGAAGAACTCTTTGAAAAATAAGATTTTTCTTGAGGCTTAATTTCTTTTCTGAATGTGGTATTTCCATAGTACTTTATCTAGCAAAGTGCTCTCCAAACTGGGTGTTATTTTGTAATAATCAACCTTGTTCCAATTGTCAGTGACAAATTTTGACTCCAGCTATTACCTGACTTAAATTTAGAGACTTTATATGTGAGTACCACTTCTAATGAATTCTTATTGTTCTTAACAAACTTTCTTACTATTTTTAACAAAAAACTTGACTGAAAAATGTTTTTTAGACAGATGGAACTAAATCCTCCAAATTAATTATAAAGACTTCTTAACTGTAAATTTCTTGCTAGGAATAAGCTAAAGTTTGAATGTTTTATAAGTATGACACCAGCGATTTCTTTTTTAGCTTCTAACAGAAAGGAAAAACACACAAAAAAAGACCTCAATTAACAAATGAAAAACCAACTGCTACACATTTGTCTTGTTTTTAAGAAAGCATGAGTATTGTTCTTGATTCACATTGTGGAATTCAGGGGAAATATTGCTGTTGGATTTAGAGGGAAGATATTTAGACCAATATGCACATCTGTGATTAAAGAACTACGGAAATTAAAGTTTTGCAGAGGAACACAATGTGCTTTCCAAAGTTACAAACAAGCAGCACATGGTTCTTGCAGGCTTTATAAAGTTATTTGCTCATTTGATCTCATATGAGGAAACGTTACAGTGACAGAGTAAACAAAAGGAAATGTTTTCCACAATGCTTAATTGTTTTCAAGAGTTAATTTTGATGTGAATGCTTGTAGTCTTTCCAAGGAAATTTTATCGAATTATGAAGCACATATTTAAATGTAATATATAAAGAAGGGGTTCGTAAGGAAGGTCAGGTATTTTTAAAGTAGTTCAGTTTAAGAAATTATGGCTTTTATCCTCTTAGGGAGCAAATGGAAGAATTTTCTCGACTACACAATGTGGCCAAGACAACCCTTGACAGACCAACACAGGCATGTGACATGTGGCACTGGGCCAAGGAGCACCATTTAATAGGCATCCTACAGTAGTGATGGCAAGACAGTGAACAAGCCAGGGCAATGCAAGTCATGTATATTATATCCAGACTGCTTCTGGATATATCCTTGGGTTTACATCCATGCTCTATGTGGCTAACCCAAGAATAGATTAAAATACATATCTGTATGTGTATGCACAGAGGAAAAGGAAGAAGGGGAGAGCAATTAAATACTAGATACATAGCGTGGCATAATGGGTGAAAAAAATTGAAAAAAGAATGCTGATTTTATTATTCACAAAGTGTGTGCTGGAATAGCTGACTTTCAGTCGTGCTTAATATGGAAGATATTTTAATATTCCACAACTTAAAAAAAGAATGAGACTGTGATGATGACATATTAAAGTATTCTGTATGTTTAGAAGAACAACTCTGAGCAGAACACAGTACCTTATTTTCTATAAAAAACAAAATTTCCTTTTACATCTTCTGGTTACAGTCACTCACCTTTTCAGTAGAAAACTGCACTTGTGGACTCACCAACCTCATCCATATGCCTCTAAATCCCACATGTTACCAGAATAAACAAGAAGGAATCAAAACAGTGTGTATGTGCATGCATTTTGCACAATATTATTATATTTGCACCTTCTCACAATATTTGTGCTTCACCAGCCTCTGCTGATCATTAATATTATAGTTATTACATACACACCATATAGATTTATTACACAGAGGTTACACACCTCTGTGTAGCTTTTGTACAACATTTATACCTAAATGAAAGAGAAAGAATGCAGGAACATTTCTCAGCCCCACAGTTTATCTGTTGTTACTCTATTTATTTCTAGTTTTCTGGGTTTTTTGTATATACTATTTTCTAATAGCTATCTCCATCATTAGGTCTCATATACTATATTTCATTATTCTGCTTTGTGATACATGACTGTTATTGTACCCCTGTAAACGTAAACCCTACTTTCACCTATTCTGAGTTTTTATGTCATAGCTCTTTTCTGTCTTTACCCCCTGTCCCAACAGCAGTTTCGTTTTCATTGTGTATTCTCAGCCCGAATAGTGAGCTCACAGAATGCTGCTTCAGAAACACTTGATACAGGCAGTCCATGACCATATCTTCTATTTTCAATTTCTCTCCCAAAAGTTCTTGTAGTCATTTAAATTACTCTTGGTGTAATGGACTACTAGAAAATGGATTCACTGAGTATGCAAATCATTGAGAAAGGCTCCTGGCCTAGATTGTTCAGCTGAAGACCATGCGCACTCAGACTGGTCTTCTAGATGAAGTCTGTGCATTACTTATCATACTTTGTACTTGTGCCAGGGAAAACCACTATGGATGTAAATATTCCTAAAAAGACCTAGATGGTGCAGTTCTTGTCCCACGCTGCACGCGCTTGTATCTTAGAGCCTCTAGCCTTTAAAGATTCAACTCCATGTTCCAATCAGAGCTGGGCATGTGATTTTTTTCACCTTCTGCAACTACATAATTTTGAGTGTTTACAGTTATTGGAAAAAAATATTGGATATCTTCATTAGTTACTTGATTTCCATTACTGAAAAATAATTCTTTACCTCAACACCAAGTCAGTCTTGCCCTCTGAGTTTCTACATCAGTTCTATCTCTGACTTTACCAACTCTAGACCACAGTCCTTCACCTTTTCTGCCCCTCTTTCTCTGAGCACAGTGTCATATCTATTTTGCTCCTACCTCCTCCATAGGTGTCTCTTCTCTCTAAGAATTACTATCCTTTCACATTTTTCTGTTCTTCCTTTTCTGCTAAACACCTGAATAAGTGCAGAATGGCAGAACTGCACTGGCACTCTCCATTCTCTATCTCATTGCTCTTTAATTTTCACTTAGTCTTAGTAGGGTATATCTGTTTAATTTTGTTTCTTGATTTAAATTTACTTTATTTAAATCACACTTTCAGCTGTTGTATTCCTAAAATCTTGCATGGAGAGATAGATTTGCTAAAATGAAATATAAGACATTTTTCTTAAACAAGACAATTTGATGCTCTGCCTTCCTCATTCACAACTGCATTAAAAACTCATTGCAGCTATATTACTACAGGTTAACATTTTTTCTTTTTACTGAGAATCAATGGAATTTGTTTTTTAATTCATGCTATTTTGCCGAGAGTATAAGATATAGTAACTCTATGTAAACAGCTGTTTTACTTTGATTCTTTAGACTGATGAGTGATTTTCTATAACTATTTTCTTCTAAAGATTTCACATGTATAGGAAGTTCTGAGAGCCTTTAAAAGTTTAATTATTCAGTAGATTATTCATTAGCTTAAAAGTTAATATTCAGTACCTTAAATAACATATTCAAAACCTTTTATTTTAATCAATATTAATCTCTATCTTAATCAGCAAGGAGAATCTAATTTAAACATGGTTCTGTTAATTTGTACTCCTGAAGACCATAGAAAACCTGTCTTTAGACTGCTGGCTATCACATGTGATGTGGATCAGAGTCAGTATTAGGTGCAAGTTTTGTCTTCTCTGAAACTAGGGTGCCTTCTATAGATTTGTCCCCCATAAATATGAAAACATTTTGGTTTGGGTTTTTTTGTTGATTTTGGTTTTTTGTTCAAAGAGGCTTTTGCTATTTAACTTATGGAATGAAAGGGATAGATTCCTACCTGCCTTTATATTGAGAAAATCTCAAAATTTAGGCATTGCAGTATATGGTGAGATGGGAGTTCTCTCAATTGATGTGATAACAGAACTGTCATGGAAGTATGGAAAGGATGTTTTGTTCTCTGTCCCTTTCCTAGTTAACACAGGGTCTTTTAACTGTAATAGCCAAGACTGAAATAATAAAAAGCCTAGCTTTGACATCAAAATCCTTACTATGTCTGGTACAAAAAAGAAACCAGAAAACATACCTGGTTTTTTGCAGAGTGGAGTGACAAATCTACTGCCAATGGCTGTGATATTTATTTAGAAGATATAATCAGGGAAGACCCATTAAACCACACTGAAATTCCTAATTCATCCCTCCATACTTTGTAATGAAATTAATTGCTGAAGTCAGTACAATAGCAGTTCTAAATAAATTACGCTAGTCAGTGCCTAGATTTCACAGTGCAAAAGGATTAAAATCAAATGGGACATTCAAAAAACAAAACCCCTTTAAAACTGAAAAATTCCTTTGGTTTTTTTGTGTTCTTTATTTGTTTTTTATATTGTTGGATATGTTCACTCTGAACGTCTTCAGGTGTTTGGCATTTTAGCTCAGTGTTAGGAACATATACCATAATACCAGGGGTGCATATTCTCCCACTAAAATACCTTAAAAATTATTTCAGGTTTTTAAGTTGACAAAAGTAAATTTCATTGCATTGCTGAATCCTTAAACCACCAGTAACAGAATTAGCTTTAGTATCAAATGCGTGCTTGCTTTATTTAAAAGAGAAAAGAAATATCCTTTCATCAATATGATCTGCAAAGTCAATAGTGGGACCTGCCCTTTCCCTTTTTCGTAGTTGTGAGCAGAATTAAAAATGAGCAAGTGTTTTGTAAATGTTTTTAGAACTTGGCAGTTTAGTATGCATTTTGGGACTGAAATCAAAGGCACTGCGCCATAAACTGAACTTAGACAAGCAGGATCAATTAGCCTTGATGCGGTGGGAAAAGACTGTCATTTTTATGCCAGAGGCCATATTGCTAAATTGCTAGTCTGTTAAATAGAAGAGGGACCAGGACTGGTGCCAGGGCTGTGGGGAAGTGTTGCAGAATGGTTTGCATCCACAAATGTCAGGGGTTTGCTTGGAGGCATGGGGTGCATTACTAGATCATACCTTTCAGTATACACCTGCAAAAGGAATCCATCTCACCTGCTCCAAGATCGCTTGCAATGCACAACAAAGTTTAGTTTGTGAGGAAAGTTTAATAAATGGGGATTGGCAGATTTCCTTTCACAGTACATTCCTGAACCAAATAAAAATACTAATGCAAACACAGCTTGGCAGTCTAGAGTTGTGTCTTTTTCCTGTGCACTATTTTCTGAACTTTTATTCTCAGTATTATGGGTTTTCTGGTTATTTTTCTGGTTTCTGGTTTATACTTCTTCTGAATTCAGTCGATCCAGGCTCAAACCACTTGCCGGCTCCTCCTCGTGTGTCCTTGGTTAACAGCCACACTTCTTCTGCAGCTCCTGCCATCCTCTTGACTTGCCTTTTTCCATTCTGCATAACTTGCTTTTACTCACATTTCTGTAACCTCATTTTTAACAGATGAATGAGATTTTTTCTTTTTCTCTGAGGAACAACTGAGGTCTACATTCTGCAACAGAATTTTTGCAGGTGGGAAGTCATTTTCACCAACTGAGTTAAAATAGACAAGATAAGTTATCTTCTCACCTTTCCCTCAGTTGCATTTGTGTGTGGATCTTCAAAGAAAAAGCTTACGTAAATCTATGAAAAAAAAGGTTTTAAAAGGACCAGATACAAAATACCTGTGAAATACATTAATATTTTTTTCTATTCTGTGAATTTTAAATAATTGAAAATCGCTTTTATAATCTGACACTGAGAACTGGCAGTGAGAAAGCATATAATAACCATGTATATACGTCATAAATAGATCTGCATATATAGATGGATGTAGAAATACATCCCAGATATCTAAATATGTAGACATCCCAGATATCTAAATATGTAGACGACTATGCTCAAAGGTTAGCAGAAGTTCCTATAAAGGTTATATATTTGCACATAAATCATCATATTGCTTATTAAAATAATTGAGATAGTATATCTACCAAAAACCTTCTTTCCCCAAATTATGTATCCTACAGAATTATATTGCTATCATATTTTCTTAACATTTCAAGGCTTGCAATACAGAAACTGCTCTGAAACCAACTGCTGAATTTCTAATCACTTACAGTCAGAATTTCAGATTTGGAAAATTGTAAAAAGCTGTATGCTCAAACATACAGTCTCTCAACTTGTCTCTTTCAGGCAATCACTGAGATAACTGAAAATATTAATTTTCCCATTGTTAATTATTTTTAAGGAAAGCGAGATGACAGTAAAACTCTACAAGTTCAGAATGCATGAACTCCACAGCTATCCAAAAAAACATAGAACCAAATAATTCCAGGTGACAAATAAAGCTGAGATCAGATCTTGAATTCAAAATGGAGAATTATAGTCAGTTTAGTACAAATGCACACATCTGTGCAACACTATAAAGTGTTTACCTATTCCTCCAGCATCAGCTGTGCTCTCCAAATTATTTGTGATATGCCAGATTCACAAGGATTTTTGGAAATTGCTGAAGTGCTTCTATATCACAGTGAGCTTATTAACAGGAATTATCTCCATTTCTGTTTTGTGGTTGGTGTTATTTCTCACATGGTACTTAATAAGTAGACTTCTCTGACTGGTCACTTATTAATAAATTACTGAGTGCTGAGGAGGTTTGTAAACCTGCTCTACAGAGATCAGTGTAGTCACTGACACGTTACCACCACCCTGAGGAGATATTTTTTGATTTCAATTTATGTTAGTCCCCAGTCCCATGACAGCCTTCTAGAAGAAGAAACAGTTCTTCACAAGAAAACAGTTCATTAAATGTAAGATCTGGCTGGGATTTTGGTAGCTGAAGAGGACCTGGTTCCTAATAGAAGCCTGGTTTCAGCTGTCCAAAGTTCCAAAGATTAATGTTTTCATTTTTCTTTAGCTGTGTGCTGCAGGTCTGAGAGCTCCTACCAGCTGTTACATGTGTCCTTGGTATCCATTACTTCACATTCTAAAAAACTCAGCAAGAAAAGGTAAGTAACTTCAAATTTACTATTTATTGAAGCAACAATTTATGGAGCTGTTGCAAATGGAATTCCACTTCCTAGCTTTGTACATATACACCTGATGATTTATTCTCATGCATCCATCAGAAATCTCTACTGTGTCTTGATTTGGAGGTATAGTAAAACATCTGCAGTCAGATGAGAGGATTAATGCAATGCTGAGTATTACTCCTCTTACACACACTGGAGCTTTAGTTTTGGTAATTAAATTTTTATTTGATTAATTTTTAATCACATCCTTACTGACTTTCTGCTATATTAATGGTGCAGAATTTACAGTCTGGGGAGCACCACAGATATTTCTTAATGAACCCATTACAGTTGGTGAAAGAGAGACTTTCAAGCCTCACGGATCAACTCAGCAGTTGATTGTTGCCCATCTCCAGCAACTCCCTCACTGAATACTGCTCCTTGAGTGGCTCCATTGCTTTTTACCCAGTCTACTGAAAACTGAGTAAGGGCTTGGCTGGCCCTTCCCTGAGTACTAGGGGAAGTTAGCTGCACATCACTCTTCATCTCTGAACTCTTTCTGATTGTCCTTCACCAAGAAGAAAAAAAATTGCTAATAATAAGTAAACAGTTCATATTTCTTCTTTCTTGGTCCCAGCTCCAGCTTAGAGGGACCTCTAACATATCAGTTGTTGGTGATTTTTGAGGGCTTGAGGGCCAGTGGTTAGTGGAAAATAGCATATTCCAGGGACATTCTCTCTCCATGGACCCCCACCAGGGAAATAAAGAAAAAAGCAGATTTTGAACACAACCCCTCTGTTGGGCCTACATACAGGACGATTCTCCTGGCAGGACCTGCACCCGGCTTGTACTGTCATTCTTCCCTGCGTTTTGAGTCTGGCACTGTATCTTATGTCATTCCCTGAGAAACGTGCACATTTCACTTTGCTGTGTTATCTACAATGGCAGCACTGTCTTCTGGCTAAAGTAGGGCATCTTGGGATCTAATTTTATACTTCTCAATACCCAGATGAGCACTGTAGATTATGTTCTGCATATCTAAATCCATATGGTATTATGTTATGACACAACATCTCTGTTCAAAATTCCATTATAGTCTCATTTTCTGCAATGATTTAATTTGACTAGTCCCTGTAAAAATGTATCCTTTCAGATAATTTTCATTTTTCTGTTGGCCCTTCACACAGAAGAAATCCATCACAGTACTTTAAGGTCATTTCATATCATTGTATCATATTTCTTCCTGTCAAATTCATTTAGAAACAATTTGCAATTGATTCCTATTTATTTTAAAACACCCTTCCTGGAGTTTCTTTGCTGCTGCTGGTAAGCATTCTTGAAAGCAGAAACCCCATTAAAAATATGTTTTCAATACCATCTTCATTTCCTGAAATCCTCAAATTCCACTCTAGTTTCTGAAGTGAGATATCCATTGACTATAGTATAAAAAACACTCCTGCAGCTCAACCTGAAAATTGTTGCCTATACAAAATAACCACCAATACAGGATCCTAGTACATTTTCTCTGAATTTTTCCTTGGGTCTTGCTCACCTTTGACATGATGTAATGAAATTTTGATGCATGAAAATGCTAATTGTATTTATTTTCCTATACATGTGAAACAAGTCCCCATCAAGTGGAAGCCAGTAGACCATGAATTCTTGTCAGCAAGGCTGACTGCCACCCCCTGTTAGTTTGCACTGATGGTAGAATCAGGAAAAAAAATAGCTTAGATAGGTTTTATGTTTTGGTGGAACATGTAATTAGCTGTATCTAAACAAGAATTACAATGTAGGGCTTGAGAAATCTTGCTGTGGAATAGAATGACATACTAACTTAATTTACCTTTGATTAAAGATCAATATAGTAAAGAAAAAAATGCCAGCAGTGAATAATAACAATAATAAAAGCTGCAGAGTAACAGCAGAGCTGGCTGCAAGCTGGCACTTCCCACTAAGACATACACCGTGTCAAAGCAAAGCTGTTAGGCTGGCTGAAAATGCGGTCATGGAGATCGATGCATTTCAAAGATGAGGAATACTGTCATGTAAATACCCCTCCAGCAGAACTTCTTAAACACTAAAAGCAGCAAGGAAAATGTCAGATGAGAAATGCTCTCTTACAGTCATACAATACAGAATGGAACAAGTCTGAAGCCAAACTTAAATGTTGTGACAGAAAAAAACCACATATGAAAACATATCTGTATCTCTTGGAAAGTATCTGATGAAAAAGAGATAAAAGATATGAGAGGACGTGAAATGAGTGAGGGCTTTAAGTTAGGCACAGCAAAAAGCAAGATATCAGACATCAAAATCTTGAAAAAAAAAAGTGGTTTCTAGAAATGCAGTATTTTAAAAATAAAACATAAGTAAAGCTCTGTTCTGTTTTTGTGCTGCGTCTTTGGCTCTTGGAGAGAAATACATCTGCGCTGTGTAGTCTAAGTCAAAGCCAATATATGTCAGTTCTTTGTCCAGGTTTTCCCTTTTATTTATACTTGGGGACCTAGGAATGGGACTACTCTGAATCTCCCAGCTAACCTAGAAGCCCTGATAAAAGGCACTAGAGAAAGAACATTTTATGCTTTCAGCACTTGAGGAATTTTATGTAGAAAGGAAAACAAGAAGAGGTCATCTATTTCATTCCCCATTTACGTATGTGGATATTCCAGAAAGTACTGTCTGAAAAGGTTTTATTTTTTTATGTGGAGAAGGGGTGGAAAATGAAGTTATGAAAATGTAGGTATTGCAAAAATTTGTAAACTTTCCATTGATAACAATGGAACATACCTTGTTTATTAGATGTTTATTTTACATTGAGTTGTTGGGATATTACTGCATATACTCTTTGATTACTACTGTGTCTTAGGGGAGCTGCAGTTCACTTGGTTTATGACAAAACTCCTTCTCTAGTTTGGACTTTGTTACTGGATTGTGTCTAAGTCATCCCTGAGTGATCTGGTTTTCTTTACATGGGTAAAAATTGGATGAAATAAATTGGGTAGGCTGCAAAAGACTAAGAAAGCATAACTTCATTAAAACATAACTTAACTTTTAGAAGACACAGTGAGGACCTTAGCGCCTACTGTGGAACACCAAACAAAATGGCTTAAATCAAAACTTAATCTGAAAGTGAAATATTATTTATTATACTACAGCTTAAACAAGATGTTTAGACATTTCCAAACCCCTTCTTTGTTTTTCATTTACTTTAAAAGGTTACTATCTTACTTTTCAGGCTATTTTGATGTGTTGAGAAGCTTTTAAAATATGATATTAAATACATAATATCATCATTTCTAGTGGGATAAAAATCCCAGTTTTAACCAGCTGCTAATGGCCTCTGGAGAGATTCAGGCTGATGAGGTTTGTGATGCCAAACAGCTGTAGATGAAAATATGAGAAACAGTTGACAATAATTAAATAATACACATGTAAAACCACAAATCTGAGACAAGCACATAATTGTCATGGTATTATTTCATATGATTTTTATGTGATATTAAATACCATTAAATTGTAATACTCTTAGCAAAGCCAAAATAGGAACATACTAATCTGCATACTTATATTTCAGACAGTAAAGAAATAAAATAACACAGTATTAAGTTAGCATGAACAAAGTCCTGAAGATTTTCCCTTTTTTAAATGTAAAACTAGCTGAAAAGAAGCTAATTTATTGAGTTTACCAAGAAATTTAAGGTGAAAAATTCACAGAAATAACACAATTGTAGCCCCTTTTTGTGTGTATGAATTATCTCAGAGCAAGATGTGGAATTTTGAAGTGTACCTGTTATTAAACATATTTGCTGAACAACTCTAAATCTGCAGTTTATTTGCAAAAGCATTATATACAAGTTCAATATTCAAAATTCAAGCTGCTTGATTAGGTCAGTAGGGGCATGTTTCTATCTCAGAAGATTGATTCTTCATATCAAAATTTTGATATGAATAAGTCAGACTTTGCTTTTTGCAAATACTCTTCTCTAATATGCTCAAAATTCATCAAATATTGTTGTTAGTACCTCTACTCAGCAGAATAGTTACAGAAACAAAACAATACCCAGCTCAAATTACTGAAGTTTCTACATACCTTTCCAGTGAAAGGAAACCGGGTTGATAAACAGAATCTAACATGATAAAAGAACAAACTATTTACTCACGCAGCCTTTGAAGGAAGAGTGATATTAACATCCTTGCAATATATGTAAATACCTTAAATACATATGAGTAACATATGTTGCTACTCTTACATATTTTTTTCCTAACAAAACTCATTGTTTATCTAAATTTAAAATATAAAAGTAAAGTGTATTGACTTGTGGAGCTTGACATAAATCATAGATTTATCTGCATTATTTTGATCCCCAATTTGGAAGATACATTTTTTTAGCATTTTTCGGCTGCTAAGCTATACACTAATATGGGAAACTGCTTACCCAAGCTTTTTTTCCAGTGCCTCAGAAAATACTAACAAAACAATTAAACCATTGATTCAATGGGAATTGCTGTGTATACAGGTAATAAATATATGGAGCTTATTCTCTTATATCTTCATTGTCTGAGTTGCTTTCCTTTTACTGGCAGGCTTATAGAACTACAAAAGCCATGAAAACTCAATGCTAACTTAAAAGTGCAACCTCTGTTACTTTAATATTTTATACTGAGTATCAAGGCATTGTTTACATTAGATAATGAAATGGAGATGGGGCAGAAAACACACCTCTGAAAGACTTTCTACACAAAAGGATGAACACGTAGTTATTTGCACAAAGCATTAGAAAATACCGTGATATTTTATTATTAAAAATGCTGCTGAAAAGTTTATACATATGTGTCCAGCCATATATATCTTCTATCATTACTTAAGGCAAAAAAACAAAAAATTGCAAAACAATAACAGAAGAAACCATTTAACCCTGTGTGCCTCTTAAGGACAAGAATATAAGCCTGGGAAAGTACTTTTGTTTTTCTTTTACAGTTTCAAAGTATATTTTGATATCATTATTATAGAATTCTATGAAGACCCTATAAATCTGTTCCCTCTATAAATCATACATCAGTCCAGATGTATCAAATTATTAAATCAACTTGATTGTAATTACTTTTAAAAGCTAAAATCATTCACTTACAGGAACTTCTTTTACCCAAATGTCACAAGCCTGACACAGTACTGTACATATTGCTAGCAGAAGACAATTGGAAGTACTAAACAAATACTGTAATTCACATTACAAACATACCCAACCGATTATGATGCCAAGCATCATTACCTTTTTTTTAAACTTTTTTTTTTTTTCTTTTTTTTTAAACCTTTTTCTAAGCGTTATGAACTGCTGCATCTCAGCTGAGGCATTACATAGCTGGTGGAAATGGCCTGGTATTAGAGTCAGCATTAATATATTACTTGATGGATCAGTGAAATAAACAAAACAATTTTCCATTTTCTACTAGTTGTACTTTGGGGTTGCTGCTTCATCACATTCCAACCTGAGCTCCCAGGTCAGATTTATAGCACATTTACTGCAGATAAAGGATTATATCAGCCACATGTTGCATTTTTATCATGTCATTAACTTTCTTTCCTTCAGAATTTGCTTTACTGCCTGCTACAACAAAGAGTTGTGCAGATGAATAGACCTCAGTGAATCACCTTGTCTTTGATTTTATTTGTAGGGGTGACTATTTCAAGGTATTTTGTTAGAAAACAAAAAGTGTAGAAAACAAGAAGAGGTACAAGGCATCTTGTGTTAATCCTTATGGGACATATGATATTGATGCAGTTTAGTTGTGAATTAATAATAGAAAATACATCTGGGATAATCACGTTCAAGTGCAGACCAATCTGTTCAAAGATCTTTGGTTACTATCTCTCAATGATGGAGTAACTTTCAAAGACAAAATACAAAGCAATTTTCATCTGCAAAAACTATTTTCTAGCTTTTCACATTCAAATCAGTTGTTTGAATCAAACTGCTAAGTTACTTTGATAGCTCTGCTTGGCCCCCGTTTTTCTAGTGAAGGAAAGGCAGAAGGGAATAAACAGCTAATAATTTTGCCTTTCCTGAGAGTGATGCTCTCTGGTATTTTCAATATTGTTCAAATGCAGAACAGCTGATGATTTCTCTGTTTCTCTCTCTGTAATGCTCACTGACTATGGGACTGCTGTGCAATGAATCAGCAAATAAGAATTTTCTGACAGGTACAGTCTCAAGTGCAAAACATGATACTGGGCTGCAAAGTTCTTTACACACTCATCACTCTGAACAGTTTGAAAAACAGCCAGCCAACCAACCCTGCATCTCCCAACTTTTAAATTGTAGTTTTATTTTGTTTAGCAATGCTAAGGAGGTGCTTTCTCTGCTGAGATTCCACTGCAACTGCTGGTGAATATAGAGCTAGTTTTCCTCAAAGAAGGCTGACCAAAACACAGGCTTTCATTGCTTTTTTCAGGGCACAAAACTCTTCCTAATGTATCAGAATAACCAAGAACTACAAACTGGACTCCAAATATATATTATTGGATGCTTCTTGGTTCAAGCTTAAAATAGTAATTCTTTTCTTTCGTATTTTTTCTCTTTGTTTTCCAATCCATTGTTGTGTTGGAATTTAACAAAGGCTAACACAAAATTAAATTATAGAAAAAATGTTTCAGAAAAGAACAACAATCTCCTATGAATACTTTAACATGCACTAGCGTAACCTGTAAGAGAAAATACACAGGTCACACAGACAACTGTATCCTCTGCATGACACCATGGCCTCATATAAATGAAACATGTTAGAAAAAACTCATGGTTTTTGTTAACCACTAGTAATTAAGAAGAAATTCCTCCTTTGGTCTTGGAGGAAACAGAGGTCATATGACTAATGTATATACACATAGGTCACAATCGAATGCACAATCTTTCTAAAAGCTCTTTTCAAACTGAAAACATCAATAAAAGCTGCTTCTTTTTTTTGTTTGTTTTTAAACTCACAGCTATGTACATTTTTACAAAGTTTCTTTAAATATAGTTCAGGCTGGCAAGTCATCTCTTTGCACAGAACTATACGTATTTTACTGCATAGTCAGTCCTCCTCTTTTTTTTTTTTTCATTTTTGTTTTTAATAATAAAATTCTATTCTCCCCATCTGAATTACAGCTTCATATGCTGGGTAAAAGCCCATGGTGATGTCTTTGTTTTATCAACGGCCATTCATGGTATGGCACATAAAGAATCTTTTTTATAATTTTATTTATTAAAAAAAACCAAAACAAAACACCTGTACAGTCACTGGCTCTGTGTTCCAGAAGACTCTGCTTTGCTTGTTACACTTAAAACACCATTTTAAATGATTTCTTCTGGCCTTAAATTTCAATCAAAGTGGCTGAGATCTTAAAGCAGTATCGTAACAGCAATGTACACTTTTCACATTTCACAGGGTTTGTAGTTGATCTTTAACATCAGTGAGTTTCTGTGGGAAGGATCAGTAAGAAAATAATGACTGTCCTTCCCTTTTACTTATTTTTACTTTAGATTTTGACAAGGTGTTCAATGGATGGTAGATAACTTTTTCCTCTTCTTTTTTCTTTTTTTTTTTTTTTCTTCTTTTTTTTCTTTTTTTTCTTTCTTCCAAGTGGCTTGTGAGGGAAGATGGGGAAGGGCTGAGCTATACCCTAGTGGTCGAATGTCCATGGGGCAAATTTGTACTGTTTTGTCCTCCACTGAAGGTGTTGAAAGTATGCAAAGGCTGCATTCCTGTTAATGTATTTGGAATCATGGTTATGGTGTTGGGTGTCATTAGCGGGATGTCATCTGGGGACCTTCTCAAAGTGAGCGTGTAGTCAGGCGGACAGGTGAGTCTCAGTGTGTCATGGGCCTGCAGCGATTCACACTCGTGGTCATGTTCTAGCTGCTTCATCTGCAAGGACATGATCTCTTCATTTTGTATGTGTGCTATGTCATTGGTGGTGTTCCTCTGGGGGCTGGGGCGCCTGTGAGTCTCATGACGCCGCTTGTCCTTCTTGTAATATAATGCAGCAAAAGCTAAAATATTGAGGAACAGCAAGGAGGCCCCCACAGCAATGGTGACGCTCAGCTCTGTGGAGTAATCTCTCTTGTTTTCTATCAGAACTGTTGTATCCTCAGGAGCTGTTTTATGGGTGTCTTTTGAATGTTTGGGATTGTTGGCAGGTGTCATTGCTGGGCGTTTGGTGGCTGGCCATAATTTACCAGGAGAACGTCGGGTCACATATGGAAATGAGGTCATGTCAGGAGGGGGGACTTTAGTTGTTGTGGAAACGTACTGAAATATCTCATTCAGGTTGTGAAGGTGTGGTACAAGCTCCAACCAGAAAGCAACTTTTGTTGCTCGATAGTGATCACGAACCCGGGGTTTCAGGCCAATATGTAAATAAAGTTGGTCTTTAGGATTGTATTTGGACCAGGCCACTTCTTCAAAGCGGTTGGGTTTTGTGTGGATGAACTTTGTGTCCTGTGGAACAGGCTGGTTTGGATCTCTAAAAAAAAAAATGAAAACAGACAATATTACAGTCATTAACCTTCCCACAAAAAAAACCAAACCAAAACAAAAGCAAAAAACAACCAAACCCTCTCAATCCTATATTTAATAGTTTATCCAATACTTACAGTAACCTAAAAGAAGAAGATAAAAAACCCTCCCTAAATGAAGAACAGCTGTTAATAAATAATCAAAAGAAAATTACTTACTGTACAGTGCATCTCAGATACTAAATATTTTTTTCACATGAAAATGCAGAAATCATAGTGTTTCAGCTCCCAAAAGGTCATCTGAAGTTCTGTGATTCAATCATACTCCAAGGAGTATATCTTAGAGACATACAGTCTTAGAGAGGTACTGACTACCTCTTCCCATAGTAAACGTGTGGGTTCAACTCTTCTCCAGGTTTGACACTAACTTTCTCATTAAAGCTACCACTACTTCCACTGCTGTAAGTAGTAAATATGGGCATATAAATCCTATGGCAATATTGGAAGTCCTTGTGAACACACAAAATTATAGTAGCTGCATATATTACAGGAAAAAAACACCTTCAAATCTTGAAGTATCAGGGCTACGTGTACCTGGGAACTATCTCTCTTTGTGTTCCTTTATTGAGCTATTAGTCCTCCTGCATCTAAATATACTCAGGGAAAAAACCTTTGAACTACCTTTGTGTCACAAATCTTTCCATCATTTCCACTAGCAGATGACTGTTTGAAAGTTCCATGTGATCATTGTTACGAAGTACTGTGTTTGATGGCCAAAGGACAATGAGCCTTAACTGTGACCCACTATATAGAGATGAGAAATATATTAACTGAGATCAACAAATTTGGTACTACTGAAGTAGTAGTAATAGTAGAGATAAGAGTAGTATACAAGTCAGAGATAATTTCAAAATTGGTAAGCCAAATATTTTTTTTTTTCTTAGAGGTTCAGAATAAAGACAAACCATTGCCACAAAGAGCATTTAGATATGGTTAATGTATGCATATCCTTATAATTTTAGCACAATTTAAATAAATATAATGAAAAAATACAGAAAGTTAAAATTACTAATACTAAGTTTAATAGTCTGTTATGCATGAGTTTGAATCTTCTCTTCTAGAAATGAGTATTTTCTGGGACTTTGTGATATATTATACTGAGAGTACATTATTTATTTCCCGTGCATTACTCAGAACTTTGCATTCTCCTTTGTATTCATTCATATGCATTAGTTTATTTCCTGTGAAAACAATTCTAATATTTTCCTTTTCTTCCAATATACAGTTATGTATATTCTGGGAATACCAAACCCTATCAGTACAGACTTTAAAGCATCTTTTTTTTTCCATTTTCAAAAGCCCATGAACTTGATAGCCTACTTCAGCATTCCTTTGCTGTACATAAAGAGCTATTCCTTAGTTCTTAAACGAGACAGGTAATTTTGACTTTAATAATCTTATGATTCCTGTATTCTTTTATACCTGAAAGAATTTATCTTACCTTTTTTTGAGAGAAAAGAATAATTATTTTTCTATATAATATTGGTTTTTTGGCTTACTTATACTTGTGGTTTTAGTGTTTGGGGTTTTGGGGGTGGTTTAGTGTGCTGAATTTTTTTTAAAATATTGAAATATATCTAATCCTTCTCATTTCAATAAGATATAAAAAATACAAACTAGGGGTTTTGAAACTGTTACCATTTCTTCTTTCTTTCCTCCTTCCTTCCTTCCTTCCTTCCTTCCTTCCTTCCTTCCTTCCTTCCTTCCTTCCTTCCTTCCTTCCTTCCATTTCTTCCTCTTTCTTTCTTTCTCTCTTTTTCTCTCTGTCTCTCTTTGTTTCTCTCTCTTTCTCTCTTTCTTTCTTTCTCTCTTTCTCTCTTTCTTTCAACCGTTAGCCAAATTGTGTTCGTTTGGAAAAAAAAAAGATAATTAATTGTTCATCCCAGTTCAAACTAGAGGAGTAATATTCCCTTCCAAGCAGTACAGAAACAGATGTATGCTGCTATTTTGAGGGACGGTAACGTGCATTGAAGAAGGAAATAAAGCTATTTCTTTTGTTATTAAAGAACAGACTGAAAGATCTGGAAAATCTAAAGGCAAAGATATTGGCCCAATTCAATCTATCTACTTTGATAGAACTTTGGGGTACAATATATAAATTCTAAAGCAAGTTAAAAATCAACAAGGTTATCAAAATGCAAAACATTTTTTCTTCTCAGAAAGTCAAAATACTGCAAGAGTTTTGGCACAAAATCTTGTGTCATTCCCCCTTGCTGTTCTGATTCACTCTGGGAATCTGGGAATGGTCCTATAGAGAACTGATTCCTGAAATTAGCTCTTGTAAACAAGTTGCAGTTGATACACAGAATAGGAGATGAAGAAGCTGAGCACTCATTTTAAAAAGCAGCCAAGTTGGACATGCACTTCTAAAATTTTTAGTGGACCTATAAAAGTTACAGCAGATGAATATTTTAGCAAATAACAATTTTTTAATTAGCATTCTCACTGTGGTCCCTTCCAACCTCACCCATTTTGTATCCTTTTATTCCCTTCCCCTACAAAAAGCCTACAAAACAAGTAAATATCAGCCTCCCCTTCCCTCTCTTCCATCCTCTACCTCCATCTGCCATTTTTAACTATATTTATTAGGAGCAGCCAATTATGCTGCCACCTCCTCCAAACACAAGAGAGAAAATAACATTACATGAGTCTGGGATTGTATTTGAATATTTGTTTACATGGCTGTGTGTGGGCATGAAGATGTCCATTGAAACAAGAAACAGGAAAAAATCCGCCAGCCCTACAGACAAGTAATTTCTTTGCTGAGGATATCAGAGCTCTGCCATTGACATAAATTGTAGGGCTGATCACTTAAAAAACAAATAAAATGGTCTGAATATTCTCTCTGAATTTGGAAGATAGGTATCTAAATGATTTTTTTTTACAAGAAAGGGGAATAACTAAGTCCAGTCCTAAATAAAGGATCTAATAATGGCCTTGGGTCTTGGTTTTGTAGACTAATGATCATTTGCCAAAAAATATTCAGTAGATGTAAACAAGAGAAGTTTTACTTTCCTTGGTATCCTGCTATGTACACTGCAGAAAATTCATAGGGTTACAACTTATGACTTGTTAAGTTTTCTTCTTGGGTAGTTGGGCAGCTTATCCTACTGTGAACCATTTTCCAGTTTTATTGGTAGGCATAAAACATAGATGTACAGACAATCATTTCTCCTATCAAATCATCTGTTCAAGAAAATTCTTGATCTGTTACTTTAATTTCAATTTTTCTCTTGCCTTTTTAAGACTCTTACAACCCTTTTGTGTTTCTAGATGTTCTTGAGGCTCAAGTGTGTAATTTCATAACAAAGGCTGCTAGGAAACCTTCCTTTAAAAACCCACTGCTATCATGATGATAACAGTAGAATCTGAACAATATATTTTCAGTTCTGTACTTCTTACTTATGGGCTCTCATAGGGATGAGATTTCTTGTTTCCCAATTTGCTAGTTGGTTGAGAGGCTTTGTTTTTTCTTCATCCTACTGTATAAAAAGATTGATGACTATTGTTATTTATTTTGCTCTCTCATTAATTATTTTTATCACCTTCAGAATTCAAACAGCTTCTATGTCAAAATCACAAAATGCCTGAACTTTTTTCCATATGACAGAAGAACATATCTTATCTAAGGTATATTTTTGTTGATGTGCAGAATAATCCCATTTCAACTTGTCACTTTTTTCCTCCCATTTTCAGTCTGCACCAATTTTGCACAACTTAAGATGTTGCTGTATTTTGTCATTCAATTCGCACCTCATGAGCTACAGATGTGAAATCAAAGCATCAGTTTTTTCTCAGGCGATATAAAGTAAATATGCCTGCAATGGATGTTGACTGAAGAGCAACACACACTCTTGTTCAAAAGGTAGATTAGCAGCTGACCTGGAGGGCAAATGAAGGAACTGGGTATTTCGTATCTGATTTCACATCCGTCATGGGAAGAATGATGAATTAGGAAGTTTTCTCATATCCCAAATTCCATATAAGATGGTGAAATACCATTTATGTTTTAACTACTTGTGCCACAGCATTGACTATCACTCAGGACAATGGAACTGTTACATTAATGCACTTGAAGTGTTTTAATTTTTGTGTCCTTCTCTAACTTCACTGGAGAGCAAAATGTCTTCACAGTTACATAATCTTTGTCTCCAAGACTCTGAAAGGTCCCTAGATACTTTATTTTTTTCAGTAGCACTCTTTTCTCCATATGATAAAAAAAAAAATGGAAGAGAGAGGAAAGCTGGCTTTTCTTTATTTTTCTGTTGATTCTTTTCATGCTGTCACAATACTAATAATGACGCAGCCATTCCTGCTTGAAGGGCTGCTACACAGGCATATTTTCCCTTACCTCCTTTCCTCAATTATCACCAGGTCCCACTGTTGCCATGCTCCCAGTCAGCTAAGGACTAACACCTAAGGACTCCTTACCGCTGTTTTGTTTAACTAACACAGATTTGCCATTGGAGAAAGTTATTTCTTCAGACAAAAACTTCGAAAAGAAATGCAACAGCCTATCAAAGAGTTCACTGAGAATCTATTTGAAACTACACTTTATTAATTGCAAGTTTAATCATGTCTTCTATTACAGAACCAAACTGACTATAAAACCCAGACATTTTTAATAACTCAGGTTTGTGCTTCAGAATCAATGGAAGCAAAATAATTCTGGAGTATTTATCTGAAATACAAAGGAAATAAGGATATATCCTTATTCTTTATCTTACCCTTAGTCTTTATCTTTCCCAATATCAACACAGGTAGAACTGGATGAATGGGAGC
The DNA here is from genome assembly GCA_013397115.1 of Edolisoma coerulescens. Classification (NCBI taxonomy): domain Eukaryota; kingdom Metazoa; phylum Chordata; class Aves; order Passeriformes; family Campephagidae; genus Edolisoma; species Edolisoma coerulescens. The sequence goes on along the minus strand of VWZW01013753.1, from coordinate 1,668,771 downwards.
AAGAGTAGAGTACTGTAATCCCCCAAAAACAGGGCAATTTTTAGAAACCTGATAGACACCTCTAATGAGAGCATGGCTTTGTATCTACTGTGTGCAACTGCAAATCCTTCTTCACAGGAGCATAGCTGGCAGACTATCTATGAAGGACTGGCACACAACCCCTCATGTTGTTCCCTCTTCCCCTGCTGATGTGTCTGCAAAGGAGGTAACATGGCCTTAACAAACAGAACACTTGGCATATAAAATTACCATTACAGTTAGGATAGCACTACTGGCAACAGACTGGCAGCACTACTGGCAGCAGACTGAAGCTCCAAACACACCTCTTAATGAAGCTCTCACATATAATTCTGTGCATAGTGGAATTTAAAACTCTATTTTCATGTCATTTTTGTATACCAAATGTAGTATCTCAAACTTACTCTATAACGAATTGTTTTCCTATTTCTAAGGCATGTTAGAAACATAGTTTTGAAAAGGCCAAAAGAAAGACTCTTCATAATAATAATCATCATCATCATAAAAAAAAAAGTCATAGCCAGGTAGAGAGTGAAGGATTAGCAAAATGCAGCTTCCAGGCTTTCAAGCACAAACTATTTGCCATTAAACACTTTAATTGTCACCTCCTATGTGCTAGCTTCAGTAATTGACTTCAGAGTTAAACACAATAAAAGCACTGTGCCTTGTGTTGTGTCTTTCACCTACTGATTTTACAAGATTGACCTGCCCTCCAAACCCAGCCTTGGCAGCAGGCCCATTAAACAATGTGTCTTTTTTAGCAATGGATGGCCTGTCATTAAAAGCCTAGCACAGTCCATCTGAATGATGCACCACCTGAGCCATAATTATACAGCAAGTACCTGGATGCAGATTCTGTGGGAGAGCGATCGAGATTGGAAAAGTCTCAAAGACATTAGAAATAAATAAATATATCTGCAGTTTTAATGTTCAAGGCTTACCTACAGGGAAATGTGAAATAATAAAATCTTTCAGTTAGAAGATTTTTCATGTGTTGCCATGGGACAAACACAAAGCAAGACAAGTTCTATCCTAATAAGGATGGGAAATAATCAATAAAAAACAGAGGGGAAAAAACTAAAGCAGATCCCCCAGCAAAGCAGTCTTGAACTGAATCACTCATCTTGAGAGTTGAAGGACAGGAGTGTCTACAGGGATTCCAGACTGCAAGTGAGTAGAGCGGAGAACAGTTACCCCAGAGAGCCCCTGTTGCTCCAGGCTTGAGGTGCTACAACCTTTGCCTTTCTGTCTGAGGAACCAGAGGTACAGAAGAAATGAAATCTTAAAATACTATTTACCTCCAAGTATTCTCTTGTACTATTCAGAACAATTAATCATTGTTCACACAAACAAAGGAAAGACCCCATCAAGGTAGTATGTATTGTGTTGCTCTTTTCCTTTCCTTTGAAAACTGAAATTTTACAGCTAGAGGTCATTTCTAATGACACATTTTTCAGATTGTCTGTAAGAGAGTGAGTCTGTAATAGAATATATACCCTGTTCCTGCCTCATAAGCAATGGGAAAGTTTCAGAAATGACTAATGGCTTTCCCAAAACACCTGTTTTGCCTTTAGGAATAGTATGACAATGGCTTTATAACCAGAGAACTGGGTGTAGCCTGCTGAAATTAGCTTTCAAGTAGCAACAGCTGGAAAGTGCTTGAAATCATGAGTAATGGTGGCAGCTGGGACTGTGAGAAGCTCATGTCAGCCTCCAAAACTGCTTAAATACAACTTCTTAATCTACAGGGAATAGTCATAAAGTAATTGTAAACAATAGTGAGACCGTGGAGATCTTGCATCCCCATAATAATTCCAATGAGGTATATTTGTGAGGATCTGAAGTCCTCTATGTATATGTGGCATTTCTTCTACCAAAATAAAGACAAATTGATGGTACCATCATCTCTGAGCATGTGGTACAGCCAGCATGCAGCACTGTCTGTCCACAAACCAAGATTTTGTCATGAAGTGTTCCCATCCCAGTACTGATGACTCCTTGTTGCCAAATACATCTAAATATTACACAGTTAACTCACTTTTGTTGCTGAACTCTGGGGTTTCTTCATTCAAAAGTACCTGTTTGTCTAATATGCAGTGCAACAAGAGCTTTTTTTTTTGCCTTGTAAATTGTCCTGAAGCATTTGATGGCTTTTTACTCAATTTATGCTTGAGGTTCTTGTTAATACTGCAAAATCTCTCTCCCTTGAACATCACTTAGATTCATGGAAGGCTACAAGCGCTGCTAAAGCCTCTGAGTGCTTCACAATAGGCATCTGAGTTTTTCTTATATATCTGCACACTGTTCACTGCAGTGCAGTAAAGCTGCAGTTTCCAGAGCCCAATCCTACCATTAAACATTCAGAGGAAAGATTTACAGCCCCTTTGTGCCACAAGTATCTTTGTTTTAATTCAGTACTGAAGACTCAAGGTTAACAAAAAAGCCCTTGTTGCTGAACTGAAACACTGCAATACTCTTTAAAGGAATGCTATAGGAAGAGAACCAAATTTATTAATATTGCCACAGATTAAGCTGCTTTGAGGGTTCTTTCCTTGATGTTTACAACTCTATTTCAGAATAATATTGATGTCTTTATTTTGTTTCGTAAGCAGAATTAATTTAAATTTTTAACCTTCTCAAAGCAAAATTTTTATCTAAGTCTCTTCTTCATTCCAGTCAAGTACTTATTATTGCCATTATAGCCCTCAGAGGGAAAAATTTTTCCAGTGTCTGCCTTTCTGTTCTAATTCCTCCCTGAGTCCTCATCCCTGTGAAGGTCGCTGAAAAACAAGAACTTCCTTTCTTTTGTAGCAGATAAGTGCTATCTGCCTGACAGTTCCTTCTTCAAGTAGCAGACATGTTGCCTCTGATTTTTCAGTATCTTAGTGAGCCACCTTTTCTCTGAGACATGCTTTTTGTCTTAGTAATTGTCCTATTTTTTGAACTAAAAATACAGTGTGTTATTATTCTCACTGAGCTACTGAAAGAAAATAGTTTGAGGGAACACACTAATTAAAAATCTATTAAATATGAATAAGCCTCATTTACCTCCTGTCTTAACACAAATATTTCTATACAACTACTTCAAAATCAGATTTTGAGGCCATTGGAATGGGATACTGACTATTTTAGAAGTATGCTATCAACAAAATGAATGCTGGGGGTCACACTTACCCAGTTTTGGCAAAGTTAGTCCAGTATGTCATAACCACTGCACTGAGCATGACATCGTTCTTGGAAAAGTTGCAGTTGAACAGTTCTGTGGGACCAATCATAGGAATCCCAAACACATAAGGGACTTCATCACCATGAGCTGAATCAGCCCAGCTGGGTTTCATTTCACTTTGGCAATGGTGATAAAATGCATAGAAATATGTTGGAGATCCATACTGGGCATGCAGGTCAGCCGTGGCAACAGCTGGAGCAACCCACTGGTGGTCTGTAAAAAGAGCAACCAGAGTCTTCCGTCTTGTTTCGGGGTTTTCTTTGTCTGCCCAGTCGGTGTACATGAATTTAATGGTCTCTCGCAGTGTATCCTTCCCTTCTGGATAACCATACAGATTGTCCACAAAATTGGAGACAGAAAAGTCAAAATCATTGGGAGAAACACCATCTTCATTGTCTACAATGCCATCCACAAATTTTAAACCTTCTCCTTGATTCACACCCAGCATTATATCATAGTTAAGGAATTCCCCTTGCTCCATTAGAATCTGAGGGTCATCTGGAATCACATCTCCATCTATCACAGGCCCAAAGGCAATGTGGTACGTGGCTGGAGTGATAGTTTGTTGAATGAGTTCTTTGTAATTCTTATTCCGCAGACATTCAACCAAATCAGTGGTATCCAGCATGTCGCAGCCCACTTTATCTGCCAATATCCGAGTGTACTTGGCAGGCTGATAGTTCACTGCCCAGCTGGACAGGGCTGTTCCACTCTGTATGATTGCCTTTTGGAACAAACCTGCAGGTGCAAATTGTTTAAATACAGATCCAATTAGATATTAAAAAAACCAAAAAACCAAAAAACCAAAGTATTTTTTACTAAGGAAGCAAAGCTTTGATTACAGAATCCCTAAAGGATGCATATACTGAAATTCTGAATCAATCTCCACAGCTCCTACTCACTGCTCCCTTTTTATGCTATGTTGAGTAGGCTACTAATTAAAATCTCTCCTGTTCTTTATGCTCACACACATAAGGCATGAAGGTTTCAGGTTACTGTTTCAAGAACAGAACTCATTCTTGTATTGCAGTTTTCTTGTGTCTTTGATAGAAGTCCTCTGGCTTTACCACATTTGTAGTCCTGTGAAAATTTCTTTGAAGGACTGGCAGCTAAAAGCAATCATATCCTCTTTGACATGTAAATGACACTCATAAATGCGCCTTTCAGTAGTTTAAAGGTCAAATGAAAATTACACATTCTCATTGCCTTCACAAAAGCCATGCATCATACTAACTTGAAAAAATCTGCTCTCTTAAAAGCAATTTCATACATTCGAATCTTCTACTCTGACATTTTTTATTTACCATTTAATTTTTTTAATTATTATTGTGTGTATATATTAGCACTGCTATATGTTGAATTTTGTGTGTGTGTAACCCTGCCTATATGTTGAATTAAAATATATTTAAATTTTTTTGCGAGAGAGTAAGATGAAATTCAATGGTTCTTTCTGGTTGTTTTGTGTACACTAATATAAAAGAAATGAAAACCCAGTCTGAAGAAATTCTTTGTTTAAAGCACTGAAAGGCAAGTGGAGCTTACTGGTGAATCTGCCCCATCTCAGTTTTTTTCTGGTAAGACAACTAAAATGGCCTATTTTATATTTAAACTGAAATACCTGGGTGTCTTCTGCACATGGTTTCTACTGTCAAGTTCTCAAAATGTCAAAGACAGTAACAGCTACAAAAGCATGTGGAGATTTTGTTGATATACCTTTGAGATAATTACTGAATGCACACACTACAAAATTTCAATTATTTGATCAGTAAAGTTTTTCATGGTTCCATCTGCTTGATTTTGGCATGGCTGCTCAACAGTTTTCACTGAAATCTTATTTGTATCAAAAGACTGAATCGTCAAGCATAATTCTATGTATTTCAAAATGAAGTGTGTTTACCAGTCACCCTGCTGTAACTCCTTGCTAGGGCTTAGCTTTCTGTTACAAATTTCTGTCTGTTTTAATGTGATAGAAATGGCATGGATTTATACATACAATAGATATTTTGGTGGTGTCTTTTATATAGTCTTTGTAGATTTGGTCTTATCACCAGGAATATTTATGGTTCAGTACTGGTGCTGTACATTCTTGGGGTCTGGGTTTGGGTTTTTTTTGGAGGGTGAGGTGTTGAGGGTAGAAATCCCACAGCTGACTTACCAAAATCTTAATAACACTGTGTGGGATCACACAGTACTTGCGGGCAGTTAAATACTGTTTTAAATAAGGCTTAGTTTTGTTTTTACTAAGTAAGGAAAGCATCTATATATATATGTTGGAAGTGCAGCCAAGAGTGTACAAAAAATAAAAAAGGTCACTGCTCTTTTCCATTTTAATTAGGGCAAATTCTTTGATAGAAGAGCCAGTGGAATCTGTTGATAAAGCTAGAAAAAGTATATTGCCCATGGCATCTGTTGCATGAGATTTATGCTGTAATAGCATTTAGTTTTCCTTATAAATATATTTATGTTGACTAATACAAATCCAGAATTCTAGCTAGTAGGTATTTTACAAATATTACAGACCTCATGTAATTCTAATGCAGCCTACCTCATTTGGCACTTTCACTACATTTTAACATTAAAAAAAAAAAAAAAGTATTTTGCCTAGAGGATTGTTACCTTCTGAATAGTGGGAGAGTGTCAGGAGACTGACACAGGAAGCTCCTGCCCCAGATCCAAAAATAGTAACTCTCTTCGGGTCTCCTCCAAAAGATCCAATATTTTCTTCAATCCAACGTAAAGCTTGGATTTGGTCAAGCAATCCATAATTGCCTTTTGCAGCTTGGTCCCCAGTACTTAGAAAACCTATAAGGCAAAAATCCATAATTTTAGTTCACCAGATACAGAGTTAGCTACAGGGTATCTACATATTCACAATACATCTTCCCATATTTTCATCTTCTGTGCTTTTTTGTTTGTTTGTTTGTTTTTAAAGGTCACAGTCCTAGTTAAATGTCTCCAGCACAAGCAGAGAAAGTCACTCTGTGTGCTGTTTAGCTTTAGTTTGTTTTTCCCTAATTCAGAGGTCCTATTTATGAAGAATCACTATTTCCTTTTTGAAATATTTCTGTAACAATGCAACAATACAGAAAGAAGATTTTAAACATTTTATAACTGGATGTGAATAGGGTATAAAACCTTAGGAAATAATTTTTGAGCAAAGATGTGAGATAGATGGTCTATGAATAAGAACAATACCCCCTAACACATTAATTTAAATAGTTCTTACCAAAATTGTCCTGAACTACATAGCTCTTTAAATTACTGTACTTGTGATATGGATAGATGTACTCAGAAACAGAAAAAAGAGGGTTGAAGTAAATAGTAAAAGGAACACGAAAAAGCCTAAGAAAAAAAAATACACTTCAATTTCACAGAGGATATTTATTAGGAAGATAGCAGGTAAATCCATGGCAATATAGCCTTTGGTAGGGAGATTTTATCTGAACAGATCAGGTTTTGTCTTTCTCCTTGGAAATAGCAGGGAAAGCTGTGCTGCTGTTTTTTGTTCCTGCACTGTGGTTATCAGATTCTAGAAACAAAGCATGACACACTTGCTGCTTGTCTTGCAACTGTGAACAAAATGACCATAAGATTAGGACTGAGATTAATTTTGGTTTTTTGAAACTGACTAAAATGAAACATTGCAGTTATCCCTGCTGCCTATCATTCACAGTTAAGACCTTGTGCTATGTCCAGATTACCACATTGAGACATGTACTCACAGTCCTCTCTTTAACTCCCACAGACCTTTTCCTGTTAGACAACTGCAAAGTCAGAAGTCTATTAGAAAGACCTTACAGCATAAGGAAGTTTTCTGATGGACATTACTGATTTAGGCACCAGTGACAGCTGTCAAAGACAAAACAAAGACATCGCTTGGCAGTTTTTTTCCAGCTAATTATCAGTTCAGACAAATTTGCTAGAAGGGGGACCCAGGACTCAGGAGATCTGTGGTCTGGTGCAGTTTAAAATGAATCTGTTATCATAAACCACCTGAGCCTGCTGTAACAAAGACCTCCATGCTCCTGACTGGAAGGGTAGTCCTGGGTCCCTAGGGAAAAAAAGACCTTGCAGTACATTTCCTGTGCTTTGGCAAAGGGGAACAGATCTCTTTGCTGTTATTACTGGCTGTAATAACTTTTTTGTTGACAGGAAGAATGAAAATACACAGGGTGGAAGGTATTCACAACATGGAGGAAGCAGAATACAAATCATATGCATATTGCTAACTAGCATTTGATTCAGCTTTTTCATTGAAAAAGTCTCTAATAATGGCAAGCACAGTCATAAGAATGTCAGTAACAATTTTTTTTTCTATACCAATGGAGAAAAAATAAACTATTAATCTATAATTGTCTCAATTTATTTTTTTAACAGATTTTTTTAATCTTTTTTCACATGTCTTTATTATCTTTTTAAGCCTGTCAAAGAAAGAATAGCCCACTTGCTGGCTTTGTTGCTGCAACTCACTGCAATATTCTATAATTAAGGCTTTATTCAATCAGAACTATGACATCCATTGGATAAAGAGTGTTGTAACCTTTAAAGGAGGATGGTAATTAATATTCAGAGCCTAAACATGTCTTAGTTCCACTAGCAGCATCAAGCTAAAGCTGGTTGAACTCCATAATTTTGAATTCTTACCAAATGTACTAAAAGGTGAACTGGATAAAACTGCAGTCAATGAATATCTAATGTTCAACAGATGACAATTTTTTTTTGTTGTTGTTTCCACAGTTGCCTGCTGATTCTCATTAATTGCAAGAACAAATTTTCTTAATTTAAAAACTAATCACCGTGGCAAAGAGTCAACCTCACATGACACAAACTGAATTCATAAATCTGCCTCTTCTTGACGATGATAAATTTTCTTTCATGCTCTGAGTACCAGATCAAAATACTTCTTCAAAGCTATTTGAAGAAATTCAGGCAAATAGTAACTATTTGTCCAGAAATACACAACACTAAGAGTTTTTTGGCTTTTTTCTATATTACTTCAGTGAAGAGGAAAAATGTTTCTTTAAACTGAAGTTCCTGAAGTAACTGTTTTTATTTTTCTCTTACTCTGTGAAGGAAAGCATTCAAGAAAAATGCTTTAGTTTTAAACTACTAGATAGCAACAGTCAAGGAGAAAAAGATTACAAATGGAAATTGCTGGGAATTTTCCACAACCTTTAAGAATGCTTGTACTCAAAAGCTATATGCTGTCACTTGCACTGTTTTGATAACGCAGTGAAGACACAAAGCTACACACAAGGCTCCTTTAGATCCCACTTAGACAAAAAGGAATCCCTAGGTCTATCTTTATAGTTGGTTTTCCCATACGCTACAGAAATCTTACTGAGATACTTAATGAACCCCAACATACTAGTGGTGATATTTCCTCTTTACTACTAAAAAGTTATGCAGAGACCCACAGGGACAAGTAGAAGGGAAACATATCTATAAAATCCACCCGGACAGTTTACTTTTGTCCAGCTCCGGCCTTGTCTAGTGGTTGGAGGCCATCCCTACACTAGCACAGTTGGCAGACCTTCAAGAGTCAGTCTAAAGAGAACAGGTGGACCTCCTGTCCACTGTACACATTTCATGTACTTTATTTTACCATGACCAAACTATTGTCTGGTCCATGGGCTGAATGATTGACTTCTCATGGATACAGTGCATAAGGGGCACGATATACTGGTGAGCTGAGGCTCACCTGGAAGGGCCCAAGCTGTAAGGAACTCTCTGCAATGTGAAACAATGTGCAAGGAGTGGTGACAGTGCTGAAGTTTTCTCTGGAAATACACTCTTGATCTGAATTAAAACACTAGTGTGGACATGGTCAGGATCAAAATTATATTTTCCCAACCACAGAATTTCAATTTAACATAGACAGATTTAGGAACAAATTAAGACAATGGGGAAAACCCCCTAAACACAATTATGTTAAAGACAGTAAATTATGATCTGAGAACTAGGGCTTCACCCTGAGATAAATAAAATCACCAAGATAACTGCAATCTTGCAGTATTTTTCATTTTTTAAATTTCTATGCCCTGCTTTCTCATTCTTTTTAAATTATTTAAAAAAATAAATTACACAACAACTTTCCTTTGACATTTTGGACACAGTAATACCCAATATTACATCACTGCAAGAAAAGTCCATTCTTTATTTTCATATTTTGGCCCCTAGGTCTAATGCATTTCAAATCAATTTGATGGCTGGCTGAAAGCCTAAATTTCAACTGTGAATGTTCCTCTATTGCTTTGTGCCTTTTCCTCTCTCTCTGCCTCCCTTCTAACCCCCAAGTGGGGAGGCTGTTTCCCAGGGGAAACAGATGAGGCTGACTTAATGTGTGAAAGCTGGTATTATCTTACTGGCTCAAAATAGTATCAAAACTTACATTTTGGCACTGGTAAACTGCCCTGACTTTCAGATTTAAATAAAATCAGAAAATCAATCAATTATATTTGACTTTTTTTTCATTTAAGAAGGGAAAATATAAATAATGAAAAATTAAACTTGATTCTATCGTGCATTTTACTAGCTACAACAATCAGTTTTAAAAGTGCATCTTGAAATGAGGCATGCTTTTCTTTGTAACTGAAGTACTTTCGCTTCATCTTCTGCCCTTCACAGGTTTTCTTAAACACAAAATGTTTAATTTCTGAGATATAGCCCTTGCATAAAAAATTATGCCAAACTTAGTAAGACATAATAAATAGCCAAGATATCACAACAAGAAATTAATCACCAGAAAATCTGTAGGAAATCAAGAAGCTATTGCATTTTGATCTATTTAACTCCTCCTTTTTAAGTCCCTGCTGTATTTTCTGAGTTCACATTTCTTTTGTCTTTATGCCTTTTCATGACTGTTGTCCAAGCCCGAATAGCCTGCTGCAGTTTGCTTGTCAGGCAACCCACAAAGATTGATTTGTACAGCAACTGATCAGAATGATGACATAAGCAATATAAAGAAGATACTGGAGACTGTGCTTTGGAGTACAATCACGTCTGTTTTGTTTACATTTGTGAAATACCAGAGTAGAGGCTTTTCAAAGCAAAGAGCAAATGGCAAGCATACAGCAGAGCCTTCATATTTTCTAACAGATTTTGTCTGTACCTATCACGTTTACCACTGTAAAAGTGGACCTGTTCAAACGTGAAGGGAAATTCACCGGGGATTACTGAGAACATAGAGACTACAGTTGGTTCAGGAAGACCCTGAAATATAAATAGTTGGAGAATAGAGAAGCATTAGAGGGAATTATCATATAAGTTTGTCCTACGCTTGCCCTTCCCTAACCATTCCCAAACATCCCCAATAGTGTTTGGAGACAGGATGTTTGGCTGGATGATATCTTGGTTGGAATCAATGTAACTATATATTCCTTTTTTTGTTTTGACTCTACATCTATTAACAGCACCATGTAAACTTCACTGCAAAGCCGGTGGGATGCAAGATAGAGTGATGGTGCCCTTGGCACAGGTTTAGCAGGAAAAAAATTCCTGCAGCATGACTGGCCTATGCAAAGCTGAGTAAGCATCACTGCTTCACCTGAAACATCTACCTAGAGACTAAAGCAAATGAGAGGACTGTCGACTGGCTATGTATGGGTCTGTGCAGAAATAATGTTACACAGGTAATTCTTCATCCTGAAAACAAAACAACAATGCCTTTCCTCCAGCTGCAAATTAGGTTCAAATTTGCTGGTGCTACTGCCAAAAAAAAGTTTTAATAATCAGAAACTTAAGTAGTAGGATAGCCTGTGATTCTGAAGCAGTGGTCACAAAAAGGAATTTCTACATGCTATGGCTATTTACCTTATCCAGCTGCAAATAACACTCACTTAAATTTTAACTCAAGTTACAGTAACTGAAGAGAAACAAGCATTGAAGACAACTCACAGTTTTCATATGAGTTCACAGATTATGTTAAAATATTAAGGACAGTGATGCTTTTAATTCAATTCTCTAACTCAGGCTTAAGAAAACAGTCTCTTCTGATTCTGCTTTGATGGATTTTTTTAAATTACTTCCATTGGGAAGACAAAACCTGAATCTGCTTGTTTAGAAAGAACATCTCATTACTACATACAGAACAAAAGAACAGGTCAGAGATGCTGAAGTGAGAACATTATTATTTGTTTCTATATTGATTCAGTACGGAAACCTAAAGTCTATTTTTTACAATTCAGGAAAATATCTAATCTTAAATATATAAAAGTCTTTTGAAAATGTCTTGGGTAATAGATGCATATAAGAACACTTAGCAGTAAAAGAGTGAGAAAAGATAATAGGATACATTTTAACAAGAATTAAAACCTATTTTTATGCATATTTCTAAACAGTGAAAAGCTTCTTAACATAAATTTATCAGAAAACTGGGGAGATCAATAGTTTCCTTCAGTCAAGCCATTATGATATTCTACAATTAAATATTTTTAATGAATCTAATTGAAATTAGTAAATGAAACTTAAACTGCTCTTAAATGTGCCTCGTTCATTGCAAAATGCTCTGAAGCTACTGTGCAATGAGATTAGGCCAATGAATGGTATCTAAAATATTAGAGATTTAAGATATTCCCACCATTCAATTCTATTGTCATCATTCATGATGAGTAGCTCATAACTCTATAGGAAGTGTCACTGAAAAAGCTTTTGCCAATCATTGAGAATGTAGATTTTTTTAAATATAGTAAATAATGATGACAGAATCAAATATTCCAGAAAGCATTCACTGATCTACTGTCTTCTTACCTACTATTTATCCAAATATTTCACGAGTTAGACCTGCCATTACATAATATATAATCAATAAAACAGCAGGTTCGATAAAAAAGAATACTGTTGAATACATTATTAACAACCAGATTAACACCAAAATAAACTAAGTTAAAATCAATTCATTGCTCTAGGAATGTTATTGCCAGCAAAACAAAAAAATGCATGTGTGTTTCAGGAGAGACTGATAAATATCTGGTGTCATCAGCCTATGATTTGAAGTATTTCATCATCAGTGATCTAGATGGTCAAATCCAAAGCATTTAACAAGAAAAATGTGCCATGAGTACCTATGAAGCAGTAATACAGTTAAACACTCTTTCTCCTCAGATGAGGAAATATGAAAAACAAAAAAAAAATAAAACCAAGAAAAATTATAGATTGAGACAAAGGGCAGTAAGTGAAAGAAACAGAAAAAAAGTAACTAAAGGAAAGGATAATATTTGACACCTCCCAAAAGCAGAGTGAAGCCTTGCCAGTCTCTGAAAAACAGCTACTTTGTAGCCAAACCCACCCCACTTCTTCCTCTCACATTGTGTCCCCTGAGTGTGATGATACAGCATGGGACACGTCCTTGGTCAGTGTGGGTCAGCTGTCCTGGTTCTTGCTCACCCTCCTGAACTCTTGCCAGCCTCCAACTTATTGTCTCTGGGGTAGCATGGGAAAAATAAAAAGCTTTGGAACTGTGTAAGCCCAGTTCAGCAACAGCCACAACATCAGTCTGTTACCAACACTGTGTTAGCTATAGACACAAACCACATCATACGGGCTGCTCTGAAGAGACTTAATTCCATCCCAGACAGGCCCAGTACATTATTCCATAGCTATGGCACAAACTCCATTTCTAAAGCATCTGGTCACTTGATAGAAGTGCTTGTCTTGTCCAGAAGAGATATGCTGTAGGTCTATGAAAGCTAGAAATAATTTTATTATTTTCATTACAAAATATAGATGAAACTTATATGAAACTAAGACTAAATTAACATACTTTTGTCTTTTTTCAACTAAACAATCAATATTGTGATGAAGAGACAACATCTGTAGCTGTATATCCCTAATAGAGAAATAAGACACAAAAATTTTACATATCTTCAAGACAGAAAAAGACATTAGGTTTACCCCTAAAAATGACAGGAAAGTTAACCTGCATGACATAAATGGCAAGCACCAGCTTTAAAAACAGCAAGGGGATTTTTATCTTTAATTATCAGCTTCAAAAGATCAGAATCTTTCAAATAAAAGGGTTACAGGATATTAGGTGTAATTTTTTCTTGGTAGGAAAAACATTAATTGACCAAGCTGACAATATTATTGCATTAATATACTGGTGTCAAAACCCAAGTGCTTACAAGCCAATGTGAAAATGAGAAAGAAAGGGTCCACAATGTTAAGAAATTCATGAGATAATTTTTTTCTTCAGTATTTAAAAAAGAAGTTACCCAACTTTTTTTGTTGTTTTTATATAATGCTACTTTTAAGAGAAATAAAATTGCTAACCCCTTACCACAGTCAGGGGTGCCACCCATTAGACCAGGCTGCTCAACCTGGCCACATCCAACGTGGCCTTGAACACTTTCAGAGATGGGGCATCCACAGCTTCTCTGGGAAAACACTGGGATTACTTTGGTCCAGTGCTTCACCACCCTCACAGCAGAGAATTTCTTCCTAATCTCTCCTCTTTCAGTTTAAAGCCATTACCCCTTGCTCTATCACTACACATCCTTTTAGCAGCTCCTGTCCAGGTTTCCTGTAACCCCTTCAGGTACTGAAAGACTGCTACAGAGTCTGCCCAGAGCCTTCACCTCTCCAGGCTGAGTAACTTTAACTCTCTCAGTCTGTCTTCATATGAGAGATGCTCCAGCTCTCCAGTCATCTTCATGGCCCTTCTCTCGACTTGTTCTCCTTAGGCTGGCAGCCCCAGAGCTGGGAAGAGTACTCCAGGTGGAGTGAAAAAAGTAGGAAAATGCAAAAATGCAGCATTTAGCAAAAACGACGTGCATACTAGGTAGCCAGACATCATGAACCTGTTAGAAAAGGAAATGTGACTTCAGATAGCAGACTTCTGCAAGGACTGACCACAGGGAAAAGGGTGGTGCCTAACAAGTGATCATTAGCAGGGGTCTCGCTCCTGTTCCATGGACAATTCTCACTCTCTTATGCACCACTTTCTGTTACAAGACATAATTAGTTACCTCACTTGTGTTGTGTTGCTTTCTTTTCTCAGCTATATGTAACCCCCTTTTTATTGCTTCCATAGCCTCAGTAATCCAATCATTTAAACAGAGATCTGAATAGTCTAAAGTATACTTTGACTATTCTAAGTTAAAGCAACCCCAGAGAAACACCAAGAAAACCATCTATAACTATGATGTTTGCCAGACAACTTTATTAAAGTGGAGTCATAAATTAGATGGGTTTTTTTTTTGGTAATCTGAGGCATTCCTTCAACTTGGAAAAAAAATATTGAAGATAATAATATGTTATGCTCCAATCAATGAAAAGATGAAGTTGCTTGATTGTTTTAGCACATTATATCATGTTCTCTATAAAGCTCTGAATAAATTTGGAAGGTCATGACCAGTCTTGTCCTAAAACATTATCATAACAGGTGAAATATTATTTCTATTTTGTGCCAGTTTTGGCCAAAATCTGATGATTTAGAAGATTCAACTTTGCAGTTCATACTCAATTGAAGATTTTGCAAGGCATTTAGTTAGGCTTATTGTCAATAATACTATATATACGCGTAAATCACAAAAATAAAAATAAAAATATAATACATAACAATAAAACATTAAAATAAATTAGCAGGTGGAAGTGACCACTATTCTATGAAATGTGGTCCTGATGCGTGACTGTCCTACTCATTGTTCACTTTTTATTACCTGGCAATATTTTTCTTTTTGTATGTTATTATCCATGTCATTGGTGATGTAATTTGAGTTTTAAAGTTGTAATAACAAGGGAGATAAAATTCATCCTTTAAATTAAGATGAAAGAACCAACATGTATATTTTGGACATTTTAATATGAGTCACTTGTTGGTAGCTGAGTTTGTGGTACAATAGCTACCATTTCATAGGCATCACACAAACTTCCTTAAGTGGTATATAATGGCTTCCTAATAGAATTACTATGGGCCTTAGGGAGGAACTAGATTTTCAGTTATTACATTCATAATTTAGAAAAGGAAATGCTGATTAGATTTGTTTAATTTAATGTTCCAGGTAATGTGGGATTTTCCTCACTAATATATTTATTCTTGGGTTTGGGTTTTGGTGCTTTCTCCTGTACTTCTCTGATTAATAATATATGTTTTCTAGCACTAAATCATTATAAAGGTTAACAGTAATGAATTATTGGTCTCCTTTTTTGGTTTTTTTTTTTTTTTTTTTTATGAACCTCAGGATACACTTACTTTGTTCACCTAATAGTGATGGTTTCAGTCATTACACTGTTTACGTTTATATATCCATGTAGTGATTTGCAGACCATGTGAGAAAACTTGAGTAAAGAATACTTGAATAAAGAGACTAAGCTAGAATTGTCTTTAGAACACTTTTTGTGATTTCTAAGTATCTCCAAATTATGCTCCAGCTCTTAATTTTTTCTCCAGGATGGATTCAGTTTTGGTGATTACTGAGAGACCACTGGAAATGATGAAGTGACAATTCCCAAATGTCAGATACGATTTTTGGGGATACCCTCCACCTCATCTTCCCAATGCTCACTGCTGTTGTACTCAAAACAACACATTTCAAAACCAAAGTAACTCAATCCTTAATCAGTTGCTAGAAAATATTCACAACATTATCAATAATTTGGCCTCTCAAACAAAGATATGAATTGTAGGGGGACCCTACTCACAGCGGCAAAGTTTTGTAAAGGAAGATTAATCTTCAGAAAATTTTCTATTATAGAGAGTGGCAGGAGAGAGAGCAAAAAAAAACCCCACCACCTTTCTAGAAACCAGATTAAAACGTTGAATTACAGTCTTGCTCTGATCTGCCACTAAGTAATCACTCTTCACAAGACAAGAAAAGTTTAATGGGAATTATCTTTAAGGGCATGACAAGCACCACCTCAGCACCTCCTGTATGTGCCACCATACAGGGGTGCAAGGGAGGCACCCACAGAAGGTTGTCAGATGGGACTCCTCTTCCAATCCAGCCAAGGTGGAGTTGAAAGAGCAGGGAAGAAGGTGATTTCGCTAAAGAAAGTACAAGAAAGATGGAAATTACAGAGATCCCACTTGGGAAGCAGTGCAGGTCAGAGGGATGGCTGGAAAAACTGCTGCTGTCTGTCAGGGCTGAGCAAGGTTGTGACAGCAGCTCACATGCTTCTCAAAACTACGGTATTTCATGTGCTAGTTTGTACTGCCACTTCTTTTAAAAAATTGAAACATGCTATCAAAATCTCCCACATGAATCTTATTCCTGTGGAATCAGTCCAGCTCCCCTGGCATTAGCTGACATGTGTTAGAGCAGCAAGCACTCTTGATTCACCTGCACTCCAGTACATCACTACTAGAAATTGTGTGTCTTTGCTAGTTTCTACTGCAAATGATATGTTTGAAGGCAACTGAGTTCCTCTACAAAACAAACAAAGCTAAGAGGTTGCAGGGTTCAAATTCTAGCAAAGTAGTTGTGAGACTATGATAATTATCAACCAGCAGTAGAAGGCATAAATGCTGAAGTAAGAAATGAATCTGCAGCAAAAGAAAATATGGAGGAATTTTATAAACTGGTAATATGACTGTATCCAGGCTTTACTTTGGTTACTGCAGTAAGATAAAGACAGATCTTCTGAAATGATTCTTCACAGCAGATGTGTCTGAGAAGCCTGAAAAGCTTCGATTTAATTTGGTTATAAAGCCAAAAATATTTGTTTCCTGGAGCCATTCTGATGCTTTCAAATTCTTTAACATAGCAAAAGATTAAGAGAGACAGTTCTAAAAGATGTATTAAATATACAGAAAAGCCTAAATTGCTTCTGGATTTGCACATATGTATCTTATTTTATGAAATGTAAATGTTGAGTATATGGACTTCGTTGTTTTCATCCTTTTTTCTGATTATGAAACAGATGTTATTGTGGAGAAAAAAAGGTTAGAAACTGCTAAATTTTCATATTTTGAGTGTTTAAAAATAGTATTATAAACCCGATGATTTTGTATTTGTTATTTTCAACAAGTGAATGTAATAGAAATAATTTCTTTAGAAAGCAGTTCTGAGGGCTAGGAATTCACATTCTGCAGTTTTGGCTAAGCTCTTTGGGTTGGTTTCTACATCTTCATACTTCGTATTTCTCCCTATTATCATGTATTCAAGAACATAACCCTAAAATTAAGACTCTCAGTCCTCTGAGAGTTAAAGAAAAAAAGTTACCATTAACCACATTAAAAGCACTTCCGCTGCATGCTGTCTGTCCCTAGATTAATGTTCAGGAGAAAGAAGAATATCTAGGAATGACCAGACACACCATTTTTTGTTCCATTTCATTCTATCCTGCTTCTAAAGAATACTGACAAGAAATACAATACAATCCTGTGAAGTAATAAATAAATTGAGGAAAAAAAAAAAAAGAACTATAAATCCATTTTCATATTTGGATCCCTGGAAGTCACTGTTTCTCATCTGTCTAGGTAAAGCATTGATAGGAGTGAAATTATTCCTCCCAATGAAGAAAAGCAAAAGTGAGAGTGACTGTGTAGAAAAGTTTCTTCAAGTTACATCACTAGACACAAAACTAAACGACTTTTTCATATTTATGCTTGTACTTTGTTGAAAGTTTTTAGTAAATCTAATTATTGTTGACCCTTAATTCAAAAATGCAATTTTTGCTTCTCTTTACCTTTTACAGAAGGGTAAACCAGTAATTTATTTCTTCTGCAGTATGTGCCTACTAAAATGATTATTTATGTTCATACCTCACTATTAAAATGGAGCAATTTTGTGTTGCCTAGATACAGATCAGAAGGCTACTTTATATAATACACATGAACAAACAAAGCAATCACAGACAAAAATAATTCTTTATTCTAGTATTTTCTTTCACCTTCTTTGCCCTTTTTTGTTACCATTGCTTGTGACTTTAAAAACATTCTTACTGAAGATAACTAAAACTCCAGCAGGATTTTATGGTCTTTCTTTTACATTCAAAGTATTTCACCAACTGTTTTTTAAATGGATTATTGTGCCCATTCATTAGACTGCTGGCACAAAGAAGAGAATGAAGTATGGCAATCAACATTCCTAGATTTACTTACTGATCTGGTTTTATTTGGATGTAAATATGATGCAAAGCATCTTGCTTGAAAACCCATATGATTATCTAAAGTTGTATTTTCCAATTTAAAACTTATAATTTTAAAGAAATACTGTTTCTCTCAATCTGTTCTTATTAAAAATGGTCATCATAAAGTGAAAATAAATAGATTAATACATTATTTCACATATGTTTGCAGAACCGCATAATTTACGGTTACTAGGCGGAAATTGCAATTCTCTCTCTTCTTTCTAATTTGAACTGCACTTTTTTTGCCCTGTACATCCCCTATACATGTTGGTCTCCAGTGGAAATTTTATACAGATATAAACACACAAATAAGCACACACGTGTGTGTCTGTCTATGTGTATTTAGTGTTCATTAAGCAAAAAGAGAAAAACACAAATTTGTCTTTTGTTAAACACTTCAACCCACAAAGTGATATTTATTGCTAGAAAAGGAAATGTAAGAAAAACAAATTGCTAAATGGGAGGTGGTTGCAGAATCTACTCTCTGGGCTATGATTGCACAGTTTTGGTTTGTTGTCTTTTTTCCCATGGGAATTTAAAGAATAATGCAAATTAAATCTAAATAAAATAAAATAAAACTGTTTCCTCAGTTCCAATTATTATCCCTTGTCTGAATGTTTTCATCATTCATGCACACAACTTCCTTTTGCCTCTTTGTCTTACGGCCCCATGATTTTTCTAGCCTGTCTGAAGTCACCCCAGTTCACCAGAAAGATAAATTCTATCTTCACTTGGAATATCTCTTTTGGGGCCGAGTCTGTAGAATAGGTTTCTACATCTTGTATGAATATTAACAAGATAAGATGAGAAATAGCTGTTTCTTTACACTGCCTGCTCCTGAAAGCAAGCTTTACTGGTTCCTAAGAGGAAGGCTCCCAGCAGTGTCTGCTTTCTGTAGGATGGTTGCTTTGTTTTAATTAGGAAAAAACTTTTCTAAGAAAAAAGTCAGTCTTTCCTATGGTCTCCAGAGCTGCCCATCTTTCTCCACTGACTGCATTACTAAAAAACACTTTATTTTTGTAGAACAGACCCTAAATATGAAGTCAGGCATCCGCAAGGACCATAGAGATAGCGCTTGAGTTGAACATCTAATCAAACACAAGTAACTAATAGGCAGTGCTACCAAACATCCCAACATCTCTACAAACATCTTAATTAAACTCTCCAGAAAGGATTTCCAGCACTGCTTGCTATAGAATATCTTTTTAGGATTATTTTCAGACTATTTTTAGAAAGCTCCCTCATTTAGATATACACACTCTATAACAAACAGAGGGCTTTGCTTTTGCAATGCAAATATATACAGAATACATGAATAGAAGTAAAACAGGTAGTGGCAATTGGTATTTACCTAACAATTAATGAAACTTTTAACGCAGCATGGATAGTGTATTCTTTTATGTAAGCTGGTGAGTTGTTTGCCACCATTTACTGAATTTTTTGCCTTATGAACAGAGACAATTTTTCTTGCGTGCTACTTTGGGATCAAAGCAATGACTCACAAGCGCTATTTGTCTGTTTGCGACAACAAGTCTTTGTACCAATATTCTTACTGAAGATATCAGAGCTCCCAACAGGATGCAGGATTTTTTATGGTGCCTTTTTCATTCTCTAACTATTTCATGGCAGGTCACCAAATATGTTTCTAAGTGGGTCATTCAGCCCATTCACACTTCTTAATTTTTTTCCCTTAATTTTATCCAAGATTTTTAGTCATGTTGATATCCTCCTGAGAAAGAGCTGTAGAGACATATCATCAGTGCAGATATATTTTCTGTGTTGTTTAATACCAAAGCATAGTGTCTGAGAATGAAGACTACAAATTAAGAAAATACTCAACCTCCTGGACAGAAGCTCAGCATATCTTTAATGTTCGCTTGTTCTGAAATATTTAACATACACATACACAAACATACAAACCCACACACATACACAAAATACCCCCAAAACCCCATAAATTTCAATATATAGAATCTTCATTACAATGAGAAGGTAGATGGATACAAGGCTCTTCATTTTCATAGGATGATTTGAGGGTTTTTACTTCCTTGTTAGTGCACCATAATTATTGCTTCCAGGGTCTTAAACTTTAGATCATATCCATTTCATTGAACAGAATTTCTGAGCTACACAGAGAGATAGAAATCTGAAAATGTCAAATTTCAAGTTTCCTTGTACTTCCAGGCTCACAACTTCCTGACTTCATAATTTGGATGTAAAAAAAAAAATCCTGTTTACACCAAATTTTAGAACTTAAGACTCATTTCTCATCAAGTGAAAGAGATGGTGTGAAATTTGATTTAAAAAATCCCCAAAAGATTTTTTTTTTTTTTTGACAGCTTAATATCAAGGAATTTTATCTTAAGTTACCAGAAGTCTATGTCAGTGTTTCTTCTGTTATTGCTCAGATAATTAAGGTTGCAATAAGTACAAGTGCATAAATCCCTACTGCTTTGCTCTTCTGGAAAAGGAACTGACGGAAAGGTGTGGCAGAGACATACAGCTGTGTATAAATGCTCTCCAGTCAAACTAGCCTCTGCTGACTGACTGTAGGTCTACAGAGCAATTTCTGTGGTAGGATTACTTTTATCTCACTCCCCCCCGGCTTCTCTTCACCTCTTAATCTCTTCCCAATGTTTTGTGGTTTTGGTTTTTTTTTTTCATTTGTTTGATTTTATATGGGATTTTTTTGTTTCATGTCATGGTACTTCATTGGTGCCCTGCCTCTGAGAGTAATAAAGAAGAATTATCCTTATTTTACAAATGAAGAAACTGGAGTAGAGAAACTGAAAACCCAAGACATAGAGAAAAACACTTTTAGAATTATTAATAGAATAATGAAGTATATGGCTTCCAGTTCTAATTCAGCATGCTGTAAAGCAAATGTTTTCATCATCTGAAAGTAAATAGAAAATCACAGATGATAAATCTTACAGATGATTGATCTAAAGGGGATAAAACACCCAGGCAGCATGCTACAAATAGACTTAGTATTCTGTTCCTTTTCCTTCAACCAAAATTCTTTATCCAGAGCAAAGCACAGATTTATATAGGAGCATGGAATGCAAGCCATAGCTTTGGAATGTATGTGAACATGAGAGGAGCAATGGGCAGTAACCTACAAATCAATGACTAGAAAAGCCCCAAGGGTTTGGGGTTTTTTTTTAGAGCAACTGGAGAGAAGATTCCAGTGTGATAAACTGATGCTATCTTTGGATATTTAAGGAAGAAGCAGTTTGTAAAAAAAGAGAGATGACTTCATCCCTATGAAGAACACTGCAATCCATTCTGAGGTTTTTATTTTAAGAGATTAACAGTGTGAATAAAGGACAGGCCAAAAAATGCAAGACCTTAGGAGAAGAGAAAAAACAACAGGATTCATCTCTCTTAGTTTCAAATGTTGTCAGTGTAGAGAGCAGAGTTAGATCTCTAGGTCTTTCTTTAATCCTAAGGGTAACAAGTATCTACTACATTTAAGGCATACATACGTAGTGAAATTCCATTCTTTAGACTTTGGAGCCCAAGTCTGCTGAGGTTTTGCAAGAAGATTGAGATAGAACTTAGTTGCAATATAAAAATACCTTTATGATCACAAAAACTCACTTACTTGGCAAGGAAAAGTCTCCAAAACAACAACAAAAAGGCTGTAAGCTAAACTGAGACAAATTCAAATGAGATATGAACATAGAGGGTTTTTTAAAAACAGCAAGTACTGTTGATACTTTAATCTAAAGATGAGTGCATGATGTTAATACAACCCTTCTAAGAACACATCTAGTAGCATAAAATTTAAGTGAGGAATTATTTTATTGCACAAAACACACCTCTGCCTACTGAAAGGCAACTTTGAAGATGTGGCTATACGATCACATTTTCAACACACAGACATTATCTTTCAATCCACCAATAAAGAAGGGAACTGAAGTTTATGTTCTAGTCTAGGACCAAGAGATGATTCGTTTTAAATTACTGCAGACCCATTAAAAATTACATATAAGCCCCTATATACAGCTACTGAATGGCATAGCTAACTATGAAGCCACCAGCAGCAGTTACTGGGGAATATCCTTATAGAGTGAGAATTAAATTGGCAGCACTAAGCAAAGTTATAGCACAAGAAACCCCTCATCAGATTTGACCCTTTCATTAAGTATTTCGATTTCGTACATTGATGGAAGCTTCTTTTCTTACAAGGAATAATTCGTATTTCCATTCAATTTTTCTATTAATATGCAACTATTTCATTTTGAAGCTATACTTTTCCTGACCAAATTTTCCTTCCCTTCTACTATTGATTATACCAGAGGCCAGCCACTGGACTGTATTCAGTTCCGCTTCTGGAAACAGAGGCAGATGATCACAAAGTTGTGAATGGGTACTGCCGTCAGTCTATAATAAAACAGTGATTTTCATATGGCAACTCCTAATCACCTATACAATAATAAGGGAATAATTTATCCATTCATCTTGCCCTTGCTTAGGATGGAAGTTCAGCTTCTTCACATTATGGCATTAAATCAACAGTTCTATAAGAAATTGTGCTTTTCTTGAAATCTCTGAGAGAGGTTGCCTTTTCATTACAGCAACAAAAAACCCGTCTAGAATTACCCATCAGTAATTCCATCTAGAATGAAAAATGTTAGGTTGCATAACAAAGTGGATATTAGCTTTGCCTATGATTTCCTCTGAATGCATGCTACAGCTAACCCAGTTTTCCTGGTTTCTTTTACAGGGATTCTGTGTTACTACAAGTGTAGTACAAGTGTAGCTGAGGATTACTTTCTTCTAATGGTGACTCAATTTTTATGCAAAATGAGTCAATGTTCTGAGAAATAAAGAGAAAAATTCATAGACATTTTTAACACATTTCAGAGTGATTGGGGAAGGGGGATAGAAGCCCATATTCCTTTTGAATCAGTATTTTTTTTTAATAGAAACACTGTAAGACATTCCATTTTACTACTGAGCCATGAATATACCAGAATTAATTAAGCATATTATTGATATTCTATGAATTTTCATATTTATATGTTCCTCCTGCCACTGAGGCAAACAAAAATATTTTACACAGAAATTAACCCTTTGCTAGTAAATTGTTTGAGAAACAGAACTTAAACCAAAAAAATAATAATTTAATTTAAGCAAGGCAAAATTATGACAGCAAACCACAAATGTAAATCACTGAAAAAAAAATATGGTTCAAATTTGTATGTTAAACTGGATTTCAACTCTTTCAAAGAATCAAGAGATGTAGAGATATTTCATGGAATGAGCAACAGAGAAAAAAAATTAATTTTTAACCAGCATTTTCAGTGTCCGGTTAATTAATTTCCAGTCAACAGCACAGATTAATCTATCACAACTTTTACGCTGATTAGTTCATAGTGGAACTTACTTGATTTTGCCTACTTATTAATGCCTCACAATGTTTGTGAAAATGACATTGTCACAAGAATGCAAAGAAATTAAATTAAAACAGAGCACAAAACAAATAACAGATTCATTGGTGACTTAATAGGCCTTCTGTGTGAAACAAAATAAAATGAAGAAATGCAGGATGACCTTCACCTTTTTAGCTTAAAAGAACTACAATAACTTGTTTGTTTTTAAGGCAGAAAACCTGCTTTAATTCCAGTCTTACAAATACTTATGAAAAAGGAGAGCTTTGCATATATGATTAGGTCTTCTGAAATCAATGACCCCTCCCCATATTCTTAAATGCTTGCAAAATAAGCCTGCATGTCCTGTAGAAGCCATTTCCCAAATGCAAAATCCAGTAGCTGCAAATTTAATGTTTACCATCTGTGAGGAAAACAGGTTTTATCTAAAAATACCAGAGTGTGATGCACTTTTCACTAGACAATATTTTTTTTTCTATTACTTATTTCCCTCATTAGTTTAAAGCTAAATGAAGTGAAACTGGCTTTGCCAGTTGCAATCACATCTGTATTACAGGAGGAACATCTCCCCCAAATGGCAGCCTGTTTATCAGACCAAAGGAGGGTTAACAAATGGCTCCTCCAGCAGTAACCAAATCTGTCAGACCTCAGGAGAAGCACTACAGCACAACATCCCTTTCAGAGTAAACTTTGCCAGTCTAAAAAGTTTCACAGGTAAGTAAACGACACCATAGGAATTAAAGAATGAGAATTAGTCCTAAGAAAATGACTCAAACTTGAAAGTTCATAAAAAGTAATGTTAGTATTGAATGAAAATTCCAAAGAAATACTGCAGTTGTAATATACCAATACAGAATACAGTAATATCTATATATGTATTATCTCTTACATAAGATGTATTTTACATTTGCCATAAAGACATTTGTGATATTACTAAGTTGCTGTGATCAGCCCTAAACAGAAGGGAGTCAACGGGAAAGGTCAGTATAAAATCAACAATTTGGAAGCACACTCTGACAACAGAGAAATAACTCTTCATAAATCATGCAGAAGTATTATTAGCAACACATTTAGGGTTTTTTACAGATCCCATTATAGATGATCCCCTCAAAATTCCAAGGAGAAATCCTTGGAAAACTACTCCTCATGATTGGTAAACAACAATAAATTATTTATATTTCAGATCTGAGTTGTGGGCAAAGGGGAGAACAGGGAAGAACTTCCTCTCATCCACAGCAGTATTACAACAACACTTAAATTACAAAATTTATATTTTTTAACCATTATGATTTCATTTGGTTTTGCTCTCAAAAGGACACAGAAGTGAAGAATAGATGGGATACTATAAACTGAACTTTGAGACAATAGGCACTGTCATTGGACAGCTTTTAGTGGCCTTTCATGTGTGTTTTTTCATATCTTGCTCTCTCTCCCTCCTAGTTATTCCCATGAAAGGCGACTTTCTGAGTATGATCTAGGAAACCCTCTCTGTGAATAGCTTTATATTGAGAACTGAAAGAGATCTTGCTTCTTAAAGGATTAGGCAGTACCTGAACAGGGATTTCAAAAATAGCAGTTAGCCATTAATATTAATACTTACCTGCTTTAAATTGTGTCCCTAGACTTCAGACAGATAAGTTGAACAATTCATGAGAGAAACTGTAATTATCCCTCCATTACAGAAAAAGCAATGAGACATAATTGTGCACACAACAAAACTGAACTTTGGATCCTTATACCCTTTTGCGAATAAATCCAGGATCAAGCCTAAGTCTGAAAACCTTTGGAAGTGAGCCCCATTCTCTCAAGCTTCACTGAAAGGGCGCTCTTCAATGGCATAAATCCCACATCCATGCAAGTCCCTACAAAGATGCCCATTGACTCAAGAAGACTTGGATAAAATAAACAAAATAACAGATGCAGTAGTTTTCATTCAGGATAAACTTCCTTAGAACAAATGAGAGTTTCATTTAAAACTGTGAATAAAAAAATTAGGGACCATAAGTACTAGTAATTTGAACTATGCATGGAGCCTACATAGAATCAATAAAGAGTTATCATATAATTAGCACAGGAGTATTCTATTAAAACATGACATTAGAGCTTCAACAGACTGTTCTATGGCATTATGTAGAGCACTAAATATGTTAAACGTATCTTCAGCCATCAACAGAAGACACAGGAGTGAAAAAAGCTAAACATCATACATCAAAATGTCAGTGTCAGTTCAAAGCCCCATAAAGACTGGAAAAGTAATTCCTTGCCTTGAATATTGAAAAATGGGAGTCAGTTCAAACTTTGGATATAGTTTTGATGTGTTCTTACTCATTTTGGGAAGTAGTTTTGTTTTATTTCCAAAATTTTTAACATAGAGTTTTAAAATCAAATTGGAAATGTTATGTCTTTGATTGTTGTCTTTTTTCAGATTTTAACCATCCTTTTCTGCTTATGACATTTCTCATGCATACTGTCTGAACACACACAAAGCAGCAAGCAATGAAGACACAGAGCTGAATTCTCTTCTCTATAGTGGGCCTCAAAATAGTCAGTGATGAAAATGATGTGTCTACCTAAGCTCAAACGAAGGCATTAAGGTATTACAGGAGCTTAACCAAACTTAGAGACTTCAGGGAAGATTTTAAGAATAGGATTCCTCTTCATCTAACTTTACTCAGGTAAAGGACCTTGCTAAATCTTGTCATCTAGCTTTTTCTTGCAGTCAGTCAGTGAAAACTGCTTAATGACAGCTCTGCCTATATTTTTTAGATGGGATAAGAGTTATTAGCCTTTGATTTAGTTCTTCTGTGCTGGCGTTAACAGCAAAGGATTACTACTAGGTGCTTAAAATTTCTGAAGTGGATGGTAGAGTGGAAGGCAGTCATTTTATACTAAATTCTACAGCAGCTACACACATTCACGTGAGTGCTGTATGAGCATCTGCAGTTATAAATGTAGAATTTATACAATGAGTTTTATGCAGGATCTTCAGAGCTCTCACAAACTCCTGCACTGGACAGTACAGCTGAAGGATTGGCAGTTGCAATTTATATGTGTATATATAAATACATTTTGAATGATGTACCCTTTCACATTCCTGTCTGCTACCCAAGAAAACAAGTGGTAGAGTAGCATGCTGTATAATCAGTGCTATAAAAAGATATTTTTTTCTTATCATCCTGACTGTGTACGCAGGAATTGCTGAGTGTCCATATAATGTGTGGCAAAAGGAGAAAAGAACAAATGCAAGCAAAAAAGCCCCAATAAATCTTGATGACAATTGCAGTTCTTTGCATCATCTAAATAGCTAAGAAGCAAGAAGCTAAATATGCCTGCGCAAAGATTGATGTTGGGTACAAAGCGCTCTTCAGCATCTCTTTCAAGATAGCTCCCTCTGCAGACCCATTACCCTGAGATGGGAGTGGGACTTTTTCTTTACAGTTATTTGTTTTTTTACCTTCACTTTAGATTTACTCTTCTTATACTGACACAAGTTGTCTCACTTATGAAGACGGGAATAAAAACTTGTCCAAAAAAATGCATTTCAAACCTAGAAATAAATTTTACAGCAAGAAATAGATGATTTTCTGAGACTGTTGGTAAATCTGCTGTGCTCAAGGCTTGAAAATTATTTATACTATGAACACAGGTCATTATCAGCAACATTTCTCATTTGAGTCTTAACTGACACTAGAGAATAGTAATATACACACTCAACAATAATGATATTTGGATGTCTATTCCATATCCACTATTAGGTGTCTTTAAGCTTAGAAGTCATTTTGTTCTTGCTCAACTTATTTTCTCTGGTAAAAATGCTTATTTCAATTCCCACTTTATTTGTTACCTAATCCCTCACAAATACTCATGGTCAGATTATTTCTATATTTGGCTGACTTTCACAGAAAAGAAAGCATTACCAATGCCCTCTGATTCATTGCAGTATTATGCTCTCACGGTGAAATTGTTACACAAACCTAGATTATATCAGAGATTAAATGAATGTAAAATTGGCAGGACTTTTAAAAAACATATGGTGGAAGAGATATTGGTGTATTCTTACATGATCTTTCTAAAACTATTTTTCCACAGGAGACTCTTAGAAGGCTTCTATAAATTATTAATTATTATATATTTGTCTGAATAAATGTATGCAAATGAGAGAAATAGCAAAGTCTTCCACCTTCTTTTGCTGTGGACTTGATTTCTTATAAAAATGAATTACTTGTAACTCTACAAGGAAACAAAGTGAACCCTTTAAACAGAGAAGAAAAATTACAACATAAGAAAGACTGAAATTTATTAAATCATTCATAAGTGGCAAAAAAAAAGTACAGGTCTTACTGTTATAAGAACAAAGAACTTGTACCTTTCCCTTTCTCAATAAGCACATCATGCGATGGGTGAGCAGCTGGCCCACAGGTCGGGCACAAAGAGTTACAGTGAATGGGGTGACATCAGACTGGTGACCTATCACTAGCGGGGTTCCACAGGGCTCCATCCTCGGCCCTGTGCTCTTCATCTTCATGACTTGGATGCAGGACTGGAAGGGGTACTAAGAAGGTTCACAGGCAATACAATACTGGGAGGAGCTGCTGACTCCCTCAAAGGTAGGGAGGGAGGCCCTGCAGAGAGTCCTCAACAAATTACGAGAGCTGGGCAATCACCAACCATAAAAAGTTCAAGGGAAGTGCTGGCCTGTGCACCTGGGATGGGGCAACCCTGGATGTACAGACTGGGGAATGAGATGCTGGAGAACTGTGCTGCAGAAAGGGATCTGGGGGTCCTGATCAACAGAAAGTTAAACATGAGTCAGCAGTGCCCTTGTAGCCAGTGGGGCCACCCGTGTCCTGGGGTTCATCAGGCACAGCATTGCCAGCCAGGCAAGGGAGGGGATTGTCCCGCTCTGCTCTGCACTGGGGCAGCCTCACCTCGAGTGCTGGGGGCAGTTTTGAGTGCCACAATAAAAGGAAGGCATTAAATTATTAGAGTGTCCAAAGGAGGGCAACAAGGATTTTGAAAGGCCTTGAAGGGAACGCATATGAGGAGAAGCTGAGGTCACTTGTGCTCATCCTGGAGGAGACTGAGGGGAGACCTCATTGCAGTTACACCTTCATTGTGAGGGGAAGCAGAGAGACAGACACTGATCTCTGCTCTGTGGTGATCAGTGACAGGACCTGAGGGAATGGCCTGAAGTTGTGTCAAGGAAGGTTTAGGTTGGATATTAGAAAAAGGTTCTGCACCCAGAGGGTGGTTGGGCACTAGAACAGGATCCCCAGGGAAGTGGTCACAGCACCGAGGCTGACAGAGTTCAAGAAGTGTTTGGCAACACTCTTGGGCACATGGTGTGACTCTTGGGGTGGTCCTGTGCAGGGCCAGGAGCTGGACTCCATGATCCTTGTGGGTCCCTTCCAACTCAATAAATTCTGTGGGATTCTGTGTGATTTATCTTTCTTTACCTCTTGCTTTTTTGTAATGTGTTTATAAAAGAGTATCTTATTATTTCTTCCTTTGTCAAGTATTGTTATGTGCAAACAGCACTGAGTCAGTTTTAGTGGAAGCCATGTTTTAGAAACATCTAAATAACAAAGATTTAATATAACACTGAAAATAAATTGATAAGCATTTGAATCATAACAGAAAATCACTTTTTTGTTTTGTTTGGTTTGGCAACACGCAGTAGCTAGCTCACTTTTCCATGTTATATTATTCCATTACATTCCTATGCTATTTAGGCATGATAATGATTGGTAGGTCTACAAACAAGACACTGCAGACACAGAAAAGACTGAAGACAAGAACTAGCTGAAACTGCTCAGAGCACAAGAAACCAAACCAAAGGCTGCACTGCCTAGATACTCTCCTCCCACTGACATTCTGCTGATGCAATCTACTAAAGCTGTGCCCAGATAAAAAGACATTAAATGACATTCTCCTTGGTCCTATGCTTGCTCCAAGAGAGCAAAGACAATAAAGAACTCAGACTAGTAGAAGCAGGTATGTAGAAGCCAAATGTGAGGATGTAAATTATTAGCAGTTTTTTAATGAGATTTCTTTGTCTGTATTTTTGTAAATTTTGTGCCCTGTTTTCATTTTTCTTAGCTGTCCTTTCTTTAGCACATTCACATCAGCTATCATCCTTTATCTCTACCTATTTCTTATTTCTTTCCACTAGAATATCCTCCTAAGAATGACTTTTCTTCAAATAAATTATCATCCATTACTCCTTTGATCACCATGTGCCTCTGCTATCCTGCTTTCATTAGTCTGTGACTGCCTGTCTAGAATATGATTTTAGGAGAGAGAAAGCCTAATGCTCTGTGGCTGTGCATTTTCTAACAGGGCCAGGTATCATTTCTGTAAGTCCCACAGGAAGAAAATGTCATTAATCCTAAAGGCAAGTGATACCTAAAGGGGCCACAAATATCTGACACCACCAAAGGCTAGCAACATTCCTTGGCGTATATTCAGCCTACATACTAGGATTACAGAAAAAAACCCAACAACACCCCTCCAAAAAAAACCCCCACCCAAATCCCAAAGGAAAACAAAAAAACCCCATACACACAAAAAAAATCCCAAAAAGCCCCTCACTAACCAAAACAGATTAAAAAAAACCCCAACCACAAACAAAAAACCCCACAAACAAACAAACAAACCCACCCTCCAAAACTAAAGCCAAAACCAACAAAAAATTCCTGCTTAAAGATACTGCAGAAGAAAAAATTAGTCCCTCCAATTTTTCAAAAGATTCTCAAACCAGTTTTGTAGTAACTGTGAAACATTCTACTGTCAGTCACCCCTAACAATATTGTGAGTCAAATTCTTATATAAAAGAATACAAAGCCCAACAAGAAAGTAGAATTTTGGTCTTGGAAAAACGATCATATAAAGAATGAATCTCTGACTGAATTACTAGAGGAACGCGTATCTCCAACTGAATTATTAGGGGAATATAGAAAAGTTTATAAAGTTTATACACAAAAAAGAATTGCACTTTCAAATCTGACAAAAAATATAGAAAAAAATAGCATTTACAGCACTTAAATTTCTGAAGATCAGTAGAATTTAATGATGTTTGTGAGAAAAGCAATATGCTTTCCTGCCAATAGCTAGAATAGGTTGTGCATGAATTTTGCATCTTTAAGATATCAAACTCAATTTTCTGTGATAATGGAAATCTGTGTACCTAGCACCAAAATACTGCAGGGTAAGTAATACTATAATAGCATTAGTAATAGTAGCAAGAGTACTATTTCAGTAGATATTAACTAAAATCTAATTTCAGTAGACTTTAAGTAGGTTTTATTTAGTACACAGAAACATTTTGTTGCTGTTTTCTGTCAGGTCAGGATTTTACCCACAATGTTTACGCAAAATCATGCAATTTATTTGACTTAGACACTCAGAATATTTTGATATGGTTACGAAGGCATTTTATGTATTAGAACAATCAGNGAAGTAATATCCCTATATTCATATTAGATGTTACTCTAATCCTGCAATTTTTTCATGTCATAGACCAAAGAACCATTTTCAGTTTCCAAGTAGTTTATTTGATCATTTTAATATATTGTGTCATGTTTTCTCAATTATCACACCAGCGAATTATTCAAAACGGTTTTGAGTAGGTACATTGTCCAAAAGCTGAGATGAATAATAAATACTCATGAGTCAAATTCGAAAACCACACTTAAAAGTTCAATAGTTCTGTACAATAAAAATGGAAAATAGGTATGAAAATGAGTGTGTAAACAGAAGATTTCTTCTTTATAGTGCTTAATATTTTATTTTAATGAAGGAGAAACAACATTTTCTTAGAATTGAATACACATACACTTTAGGCCTAAGGGCTATTTAAAGTTTAAATGCTGACTTTTTTCAATGGGTATATTTCATTTGTTTTCATATAGGAAAATGCCATCATTTAAAAAAAAATAGAAATGCTTCGTGATTCACATAGTCATAAAGAACTTATAGATGGCACAAAGACTTTGTTGATATTTAGTGCTGCTTCTGAGGGGGAGAATCATGCAACATTTCCTTTTATTTAAAAGATAGAGGCTGTAGAGTAGCTGACTGTACATAATGATGAACAGCTGCACGGACAAACTGCTCTGGTGGGAAATCCCTCTACTAGGAAGCACCATTTTGCTGAATATTGCCAGCAGGTATTCTACACGGATTCAAGGGCTCCAAACAACACCCTGTGTAGATAAATTAGTGACTAACGTAATTATTAACTGTATTGGGGCTTTAGTTCATCATTCTGATAAAGTGAAAGAGTCAATAACCTTGCATTCCTTGATAAATCTTGTAACATAAATGGCTAAAAATTTGGCCAAATTTTCTGCTGATATAAACTGGTAGCATTTCAGCTGTATCAGTGTAGCTGTTTTATTTTACTTTAGCAGAGAATGCTGTTCCTTTTGCAATATCATAAGGCAAAATCCAAAGAAAAGCCCAGTATACCAGTGCCAAGGTAATGGAGTACTAATGCAAAAAATAAAGTGGTCAGCTGGGGTAGAATTGGTGGCAATAGTTGAGTCAGGGATCTTTTCAAAGGAACATAAATAACATGTGGATTGTAAAACAACATAATGGGACCTCTATATTCACATAAAGTGGAGTTCAAAATAATCTTTTACAAAAAACCCCACAAACCACCAAACAGCAAAACCCAGGCAGATAGAGAGGGACATCTCTAGCATACCAAGTGAATGTATTAAAAGTATTTGATTTCTGTATTTTCCTGATATATCCAAGAAAATGCCAGTCATTTAAGCAAATTGTCTTTCTGGGTCAAGCCATGAAATATATAATGGACCCAGTATCTGTCAGATAGACTGAATTCCATCCTTCTACTTCCATCCTCTGTAATCCATTGGATGAACCTCTTTAGTCATCAATGAAACCTGAGATGGATGTCAGAAAATAAAAGACAAGCTCTCTCTCTCTGATTTTCAGTTCTGCCAATCACATAGGAACTGAAATCCCATTTCCTACACTCCTGAAGTGCCCCATACATTAGGCCAAAGAGCATTCTAGAAAAAATCCTTCTTATAGAATTTGTTTTCCTACTGACACTAAGCTGAACAAACAGGAATGCAAGAGGCAGGAGGCAGTAAAGGAGACTCACTAGAGCAAGAGAATGGAATAAACAGAAAACGTTCTAAGCAGCTCAGGTGTCTAATCCATTGGATTATGTTTCTATCTAGGAACTAAAGTACTTAGAATACATTGAAACACATTTTTAGCTCTGAAACAGACAGATTTGTGCATATCACTGTGGTTGATGTATTCTACCATAAATAAAACTTGAAGTCTAAGTGGGCCAATCAACACAAGTCTCAAAATTATTCCTTAAAAATAATCCTACATAAAATCAAAAAGAAAACAAAACCATCACCCCAAATACTATCAGTAGAGGCCAATGTTGAGAATTTTTGAAATTTATTGAAACACAATTTTGAAATCAAATATTATTTAGGATCTTGCCAATCTATAATGTTCATGAAGGATATCTGAATCTTTAATATATCTGAATACTTTTGCTGTCTAGACTGCATCTTTGCATTTTTGTGGGAAAATAATGATCTAGCCAGAAATAAGAAAAAGGCTCAGAACTGAATTTCTTTACCACACAGTGATCATATTTCCTTTTGTTTTACTCAAATTGGTTATTTAAGTTGATATTATCTTCAGAATATCCTATCCCTGGATATTGAAAATAACCACATGAATTTGTTCACTCCAGAAATATCACAGAATATTTATGTGTTCAGTACTTTATTCATTTAATATAAAAAATTCTAAATTCAGTTGTCTTCACACCCCATCTTTAGGAAGGACAGTAAGATGTCCTGCTGGTTTCTGATGTGAAAAAAAAGATGTAAGTGAAGTGCATTGTCAGACTATTGCCCCAAGCTGGGTAGATCACATGCATAATCAGGTTTAAGATGTAAAGAAACATGATGCAAAGAGAATCTTGTTCATGAAGATATACTTTCAACATGCTCATACCACTTATAAGCAGTTTCTGAGCTCCTGTAAATTATGTTGGCTGCTTACATTGTTGTCAAGTTATTCCTGCAGACGAGGACTGACAGTGCAGATATTTGGTATTGCCATGTGCTCTGTAATTGCAGACAAAGATGAGGATGTCCTCAAAATCAGAAAAATTCAAAATCTCACTAATATGCCCCTAACATTAGCATTTAATGGAGACACTGATGCCTTTTTTCCATTTCTTTCCCATTTGTTGACTGTCTTGAGACTATCTTAGTGCATTAAATACTTTGCATAGCAATGCTTTTTCTAGTTGAAGCAAAGTAAGTAGCAGTGAAGCTGTAAATGTCAACATTTGGAAATGCAGAATGTCACCCATTTTCTCCAAGAATGTAATGTACTTTCATAACTTTCCTCCAGAAATCTTATGAGTAAAAAATAATTGTCTCGTGACTGTGTAAACATTTCAATACATCTAGGTAACTATCTTCATACAGAAAAATACACAGAGATTTATCAATCAGAATTAAATTTCAGTCAAAACTATATGAGGTTTTTTTTAAAGCAAATTGTCCTGATTGAGATTCGTAGCTTCCTTCCATTTTAAAGGCCAGTTGCCTTAATCTGCAAATTCATTTGAATGCAAAATATCTCCCTAGTTGGACAAAGGAGACAGAGTTGGAGTGCAGTATATGGTAGAGGAAGTCTATTATAATAATTGAGGAGAAAGAATCAAAAGCATATTAAATCTATCACAGTAGCTTTTCTGGAAGAAAACAATTTATACATGTAGGTATTTTATAACTGAAAGGATCACAAATTTGTGTGAAAACTAAAATTAGGTCTGTTAGAGAAATTTCAGACTATTTAGGTACTGCTATATCCCATAGCTTCCACTTTTATTTATTTAAGATACTGCTTTGGACTTGAAGAACAAAAGAAATGGCAAAATGATGTGTCTTTTTCATGACTCTAAGTTGCTATTTTCACCAGTAACTCCATTTTCTTCCCCACTGGGACATTAGGAATTAAATCCATTTTTAGCAAGTCCAGTAATTAAAAATTGGACTTAGGTGGTCAACCTAACTAACACAGTAAGTGACGAGCTAGAATATTTTGTTTCTCTAGGGAAGATATTTATTTATTATTAGGAATGAAACAACAAGTACAACCTGCTCTAGAATGCAAGTTGTTAAACTAGCCATGAGGTAGAGAAATAAGTGTTCCCAATCCTTTTTAATCCACATTTCATTTTTCATTCTGATTCTTCATTCCTTTCTCTTTTCTTGAGCTGCTCCAATATCTTTTGCATCAATTGAATGTAACAGTTCAACTACTTTTTACACAAAAGCACTTTTGAGGTGACTTACACTAAAATACCTAATGTCATCTCAAAGTCATGCATGTAACATCTCAATGACAAAATAAAAATTGCTACATATTCATGACAAAATAGGAGAATGATGTGTTAGATACATAAGTTTATTATTTTGTCTTATTGCCTTTAGATATCTTTTCAGGACCTTTCAGTAACAATGAAGATATTCTCCTCTGCTATACAAAGAGCTCTCTTGTTCATTGGTTTTATTGCTATAAATCCAACTCCTTACAGGACCATTATGTGAATAAGACACAGCTGCTAGTGTGGCCAGGCAAAAATAAACTCATTTTAATTTGCTGTTTTCAAAGTATATGAAATTTTATAATATTTTTTTAATATTCTGTTTCTCTGGTATAATGTTTATTTGACATGTAATAATATAAAACGCCACCTTTGGAAGGACAAAAAATGAAACCCCAGTATATGTACATATTTGTGTCCTATTCTGTCCTGGATTTAGTCATGCTGAAGGAAACGGTGACTCAGTCACCCCATTCTGACAAGCCCTTTTTATTCTTTCAATTTAATAACAAGGGAGACAGTTTTGTTTTGTTTTTTTTTAAGGTCAGATGTCATACACTGGAGCCTCATCTTCTGCTGTCAAAGCTGTTAGTGCTGTCAGGTCTTCTCCATGTTTCAGAACTGTGGAGCAGTGTTCCCATTAAATATTGCGTACATTGCTCTCTCTGGGAATTATGATTCCTTTTATTCTGCATGTCTTGCATTGTAAGTGACACCGGGGTGTGTGTCTCTACGACACTTCTATTTGGTGTTTCACTAGGTAATGCCACTTTTATCTCCAATATATCTACATTTCTTGTTAAAACTATTCCTTCAATTAACCCAGGGAAGAATACAAAGTTGAGCAGGCTGGTTAAGGATATTGGATGATTGCTGTAAAACAAGATGCCATGTTCTTGGGAACCCCATTTAACTAGTGCTTACTAGATTAGCAAGTATTAAAAGGATAACCTTGCTCTAAAATAACTTACAAAGTTTGTTTAATATGTTTGCATATTTTGCTCGTTTGGTTTGTTTTCCATTTGAAAATGATAAATTGTTTCCCGGAAACAGAAACCACTTACCCTCATAATAAAAACCAACTAATTCCAGAGACTGCAACCAAATGCATCAGAAGTAAATGTGTTTCGATTCTACATTTGTCAACCCACATCCTTCTTTTCAGAGCTCCAAAAGTAAGTCTGTATTTGTAGGGTTTTTTTTCAAGCAAGTCAACAGTTTGACTTTGAAAATAAAAACACAGTATAAAGAATGCAAAAAGTATTATCTGAGTTATAAGATCACCTCATAACAAAAAAACAAAAAACAACAGAAAAAAATTATGTCTGTAACTATACTACAGTGCCAAGTAATGGCATAGCTCAGTTCACATCACAGACAAAACAAATATTCCATGAGGCAAATTACACTTTTTCTTCAAGTTTTCATATTTGATAATCCATCAAAACATGACTGTTACAGGGTGAAAAAAAAAAGCAGAACAAAAAAAATGATGTCTAAACCCCCAAAATAAGAGCTAACCACTCTGAAATACTATTTTAATAGTTGCAAGAAAGAGCCTCTCCTTCCGGTATACCAAGAAACTCACCTGAGTGGTCTGCAATCCTTACTTACCTTGTCTTGCCAGTTACTCCTACAAAGAAACTGAAAAGAGCTATCATCTCCAGTGACAAGACTGTGCTTTGAATTCCAGTACACACAAATTGTAATAACTGAAACATTTCAGTGTTTTGGAGTTGTCCAGAGTAAGGTTTTTCCTAGTTCAAATATTTTTACCATTACTTGAATTTTGAGTCAAATTTTGGTTGTCATTACTTGAAAGTCACAGTGATATAAAAAGGGATTTTTTACTCTGTTTTTAACAGCTGTAGCTGGCAAGCTTCTTATTATTTTTGAATTCCATTCAGCATGTTAAAAATATTCTTTTTAAATAAACATTCTGACTACTCTTTTAATAAAATCAGTTTTATCTACTGTAATTATGAATTTCTTAATAAATTTCTGTAAGACCTCTTAAAAGTCAGTTGATATAATTTTAACTGCTTTTCAATTCCTTCCAATTAAAAAGGTCAGGGTATGTATTTAAATTTATTTTAATTTATTATTAAAGTGCTACTCTTTCCACTCCTATTAATTTTTAAAAAACCTTCAGGAAACAAAAATTCACTAGAACTGAGGTCGTGTTTTAATTCATGACAGACAAGCTTCAAGCATGTTTTTTTTTTTTTTTCTTCTTAAGCTATTATCTGACTGGGAAAGGTCACTTTTTAGATCACCAGCTCCTAGAAGCTTTGAAGACTGGTTTTGGGTTGGGTTTTTTTGTTTGCTTCTTTGTTTCTTTGTTTTTCCTCTTGCTTCCTGGAGATGGTAGATTTATCCTAAAAAGATATTTGTATTTGTGGCAGCAGTATAGAAGACATGGTTTTAGAAAATTCATTGGTTCTTAAACATGCTAAATATTTTTTCACAACTCACAGTAATGGTATATAAAATGGTACATATTTCACTGGAAATTTTATGATGCTATGCACACCTCACCTTCTACTGCTGATTTCATGTAAACTATATATTCCTAAAAGTCTCATTAAAATAAAAAACAAAATGAAACAACAGTGTAGAGTGTATTTGTATTTATAGAATGTTTTTGACTGTACTAAAGCAAAATAATTACATTGTTAACCTTAATTCACGTCGAAATGACAGGACTGAAAAGGAATAAACACACTTGTAGAACACTATTACTACTAAAGTTTCAGTTATTAAAAAGCATGCACAAAACCTCATTGAAAGTAACTTCAAAACACCACAAATGTTGTAAATAGACACTAGAGTAGACTCAGGAGAACACTTTGTGAACATCAGTAGAAAACTTAACTTTCCGTGATACTACAACAACTTCGAATCATTTTTCATGGCCAAAACAATAAGGAAAAAAATGTGATTCTAAAGAATGTCACAATATTTAAGGGGAATATTATTTGTGAATACAAGGAAGGATTTGCCAAAAAAATACACTTTACATCACTTTACATCACAGAAATGCAGAATTGTGGGGATACAAAGGTACCTCTGGAGATCATCTAGGCCAACCCTCCTGCTTAAGCAGGTTCACCTGCAGCAGTCCTCAATCCACCCCACTGTCCACTCATCTAGCCCACGCTTCTTGGCCTTACCTATGAGGATGTTATGGGAGACAGTGTCAAAAGCCCTTCAGAAGTCAAGGCAGACAACATCTAGTGCATTCAACCCAGGTATCTATGTCCCTCAGATATCTGAGCTGCCAAGACTTTATTTGCACTGAGTTCAGAGAAGAAGGCAGTTCTAAGACTTTACCCACTTCTTAATTCATTTCTTAAAATTAATCAGATTAATTTTACCTACCTCTACTATGAGGAGAGGATACACCACATATAGATAGACATCCAAGTTGCGTAAGTTGTCAGTCTACTTAACGAGATGAACTCCCAGCTAGACTTCACCTACCAAATCCTCAAGAGCTGACATTGTTGCCTCAGGTAGAAAGTATTCTAATGCCATCAATTCAAGCTTGTAGATAGAGTTAGAATCATTATATATTTGAGTAAAAATATTTTTAAACAGGAACACTTAAAAAAAGGTTTGAAAATGAGTTATTTTGAGAATCATGTGGAGTAGTATAAACGACCAGATGTTCTGTCAGAATTAAAAGGCTCTGAGAATTTATTTTCCATTTCATTCTCATGCTTTCTTATATAAACTTTGGGCAGGTAGTATGTTACCTCCATTGTCAAATTATTTAATGACTAATTTCTATTCATTCTGGTTGAAAATCACTTTCAAAGATAGGAAGTGTAATCTTCTTTCTTTAATTTATTATCTTAGGTAATTTTCATAGATTCTGAAAGGTGATCCAGTCTACCCATGTCAGATATGAGCCTTAACCACCAACTATGGGAAATACCAAGGAATGTTATTTACTTCAGTCTAAGGTAGAATTAAATGAAGTAAAACAAAGCAGGGATTTCAGACAATGCAAAGGTGACAGTTCTCAGAAGTGTCCTATCCACCAAGACACATTAAACTCTTGCATAGGACTCTCCACTGTTTTGTTTCATCAAGCTGAGAAAACATGCGGCTGAGAATATGAGTAGGCAGAAATTTACAATAAAAAAGACCAGAAACACACCTCAGTAGGGAATTGCTGGTTACCTTTTCCACAATGTTCAGCATAGGTGATGACCCCAGTTTCACTTTTCTGAAGTAAGTACTGTAACCATCACACTATTATCCACCACAATGACCAGGTCAAAAGCAGCTAGTTATAGTCCTGACATTGCCTGGCTTCTGCGGTCTCCCAAGAGATTTAGGTTCTCAGATCTTTATCCAAAACCTGACTGTATTGTATCTCAGTGCAGCAGGTAGGTAAGGAGGTGACATTCCACACAGCTCCTCAACCTCCAATTAATCTCAGGTTTTGTGGTGATTCTTTCCTTCTGTTCTTTCTCACAACCTGTCATGTTTGCAGTAAGAAAAGCAGCTGCTGTGAGTGTAAGCTTGCTCAGGGGTGGAGGTGGTTAGTTATTATTCAGTGTTTTGCTTACTCAGTATATTTTTCAGCTTCTGTTTTTCCTATAACCATTCATGTTCCCAAGCACTGAAAATATAAAAATATTATTTTATTTAGTGCTACTTGACCTTTAGAGACTTAGCCCTTGCTTTTTGACCCTTTCATATCATGAGTATTGATAGACTTGAACCAGACAAATATTCTAAATCAGAGAATCAAAGAATACGTCATTAAATATTTTATGTTTCATGTTTACGTGTTTCAATAAAATAATGGTAATACATAGATGCAGTATAACTTTTTAATAGAGTGATCTTTCAAAAACATTAGGTAAGAGCAGGCCCATTTCTGATAACACCAATGAAAAAAAAAAGGGAGCATGCAATGGCAAAAAATATCTACCTACCTACATTAAAAAAAAAAAAAAAGTGAATTGAAAAATTGTTTCAACTCAAACTTGCAGATCTTTACAAAACACTAAAATGGCTCTCTGGATGAATGAATCTTCTATAATTGCATCCGTGGGTTTAGAGGTTGTTTAGGTTTGGGATTTTTTTCCTTTTTTTCTAACAATGAATTCCCAGCACATTTTTTATGGATAGAGGTGTTAATGAGACTGGAGTACACAGGAAACATTTTACTGGATCAGAGCCAACTTTTTAGCACCTTGCAGAATCAGGTGTCAAATTAATTTACTTGGTTATTGAGCCTATCATTTTGAAAAGAAAAGCTTTTTATCTTTACGTGTTGATCATCTAGTCATATTCTCTGACATAGCTGACTATGAAACAGCCTTGAAGAGAACAAGAGAACAATTTTCCTTATGTATATTCCTGTGTCTACAATACCAAACATTTCTTGGGCCCTGCCAAGCCCAGCTGGCAGTTCCAACTTGTGTGGCACCGTTCTTTTCATTTTGACTAACTTGTTATAGAGCTGTTGACATTTTTTAGTATTTAAAAGAAATAAAATAATATAATACAATCTCAGAAGTTCAGTGCATTTTAGACCAAGTCATTATTTTTTGGACAGGAGTTTTTCTTCTAGTTACTAATTTAAAATATTTTTCTGTGATTATCTCACTATATTCTCTGTTGTCTCCATTCTTTTTTTGTGGTTTGTACCCAGCACAGCTGCAAGAGAAATATACAAGCCTATATAAGTATTGTCAGTATCTTTCACTGCATTTTTGTGTCCCATAATCCTTCTCCCCCACTTTAACAATACTTAGCTCTTACAAGAAAACCCCAACAAAACAAACCCACTAAAAAACCCATACAAAAGAATCCCAAAGAAATAAAATATTAGGTCATCTTTTAAAGCACTTTTTAAAAGAAGTGTGCTTGATTTCTTTTTAAGTGAATTAACGAAATTTAATAATTTCTGTAAGGAACATAGTCTTTCATGTTTTCCTAGTACAGTCAGTGAGATTTGAGAGGTCTCCTAGAAGGAACTTCACTTGAACCAGGCTCCCGCTCTGAAGCACTCCCTGAAGGAGTCTCCTTTCCTTGCTAAATACTTACTGCTTACACAGCCTGCTGAGAAAAGGCTTCTGCTTACTTCACACCCTCACTGTTTTCCAGTCAGCGCCTGGCTATAAAGCTGCTGAAATCCATAAAAGGGATTTAAAAATGACTCATGATTAATGTTCATGGAAAGACCAACATCTCTAATTTTATGGGACTACTATTGTTCATACTTCAACCTTTTGGGAGACATAAAGAACAGAAAGACTTTCTAGTGGAACCTTAGATATATCCAAAGAGAAAGTAAAAATAAAAAAGTGTGTTTCAGAGTTTTTCTATTCACTCAGCAGTCATTTAAGGGCTCAGGACCCACCTATAACTCACACGTCCTCTGTCCTGTCAGCAACCTCTTCCATGTAGTCTTGTTCCTGACTTCAGTTGTGAGACCCAAGACCTCACCCATAGTTCATTCACAGCCACCATCTCCTTTATTTTAAAGGACAAGGTGCCATTAAGTATCTTTAACATACACTTCTCCTTGGATTCTGTTAGGTTACTCTTCTGCAGTTAGTTCCACTCAGTGGAATATGACCCATCCTTCACTCTTCTTGGCTAGCATGGAGATCAGCTCATGTGGTTATCCATGTGAATAAAGCATCTTGGATACACAACAGAGTACATTCTTCAGGGTAAGATAAAGAGATAAATTATATTTTCTAGTAAATGAAGGAAAATTATAAGAATCATGTCATTTTACTTCTTTCTTTTTAAGCTATAATATTCTAACAACCACAGTCAGTATTCATAGCACTGAAGTAGATTCAAATAACCAACTTTTCTCTTTGTGTTTATATAGCATGTGTTCTCACAGGTAACTATTTAGTGTAGTTTGTTGTGTTTGAAGGTTCAGATTAGATTTTAGGACATAATCTGCACTCAGTAAGTAAGGATCAATAACCATTAGACAAGAATCTAATGTATCAATTCAACACATAAATTAAATATATATAGATTTTCAAAAGGGAATTTCTTCATTGTATTTAAATGCAATTCTCTTCAATTTGATCACAAAGACATTAATGAACAAACAAGCATGTATCAAGTTCTTATTCAAGCTTCACAAACCACTACTTTGAATAGTCAGGGTTTGGTATAAACATAGCTGCAATAGTTTTTGATTCTCTGTTCCATGACCATAAAAACATTCTGCCTTCTAAATGCACCACTGAAATCCCTGCTTCTTCCCCAAAAACTTAATGTGCAGAGTTTGATCCTTAAACTTTGTGTTAAACTTTGTTACATGGGGAAAAAAAAACCAAACCCACCAAAATTCAGAAGATATGGTATAGTTTATGGCAAAAAAAAAATGCAGAACTATTCCGAATGCGCGTAGAATGCATTTTAAAATGATTAAAATATGTTAATGCACTGATCTTTTGTACGCCATGCAGTATATAGAACTGGTTTTCATCAATAAGTCTACGTTTTAATACCAGCGAGGAATGTAGTGATTCTCCCTGCATCAGACACTGCTCTTCAGAAACAGGCAATTGTTTTTCTTCTATTGTTTTTCAAGGTCTTTGACAAGACTTTCTTTTCTATGAGGAAATAAATGTATGTTATTTCAGTCTATTCCACAATAATGACCACGGTATTTGTAAAAAGTTACACACCTATCTGCATACAGAAGGTAGACCGAGAAATATAGAAGTGAAATTTCAGCCCAACAAATTGGGTAGATAAGGATTAGAATCACTTAATAAAAAATATTACTGCTGAGAAGTATACAAAAAAATTCCATTTTCCACACTCATGCAAAACCTAGAACTTGCTTACACAATACCTAGATTTACACTATCATGAAT
This sequence comes from Edolisoma coerulescens, assembly GCA_013397115.1. Lineage (NCBI taxonomy): Eukaryota > Metazoa > Chordata > Aves > Passeriformes > Campephagidae > Edolisoma > Edolisoma coerulescens. The sequence continues at coordinate 1,625,775 of VWZW01013753.1, read as the reverse complement.
TAAGTTTGAATATTCTTATCTGAAAAATGTTGAGGAGACTTCAAAACAGATGATTTAAAGAAAAATATAAGTACCATTTATAACAATGTAATTAGACTATGAAAAATAAGGAAATCTCTCAAACATAACTAAACACTAGTACAGGCATAATTTTAGAAAAGTTAATGCAAAAGAAAATATATGCATGTATAATGTGTTGTTATTTATTTATTCCTTCCCTTAAGAAAGCTGTTTTGAAAGTAAATATTATTTATTTATTTTTAATGGGTGCTTTGTTCTTGGCACAAACCATGTTTTCCAGATCAGACTATTTTCTAAACACATGAGGCTGTCAATCACACCACAAGGTCTTTAACAGGGCAAGCTGGATGTCAGCTTAGTGATAGCCACATGCACAATACCTCTGTCACAGATTGTAAGCCTTCCCTTCAGTGTACACTTACAGCTTTCATTCAGGTATTCTTGTTGCTCAGCCTCTGTCATATAAAAGCACTGAGGGTTTAAATAATTAAACATTTACCAAAAAAAAAAAAAACAATAGGAGGCAATCTGCATAGTAACTTACAGGGCATGATATTAAAAAATAACTTTGAAAAGTATAAGTATTTAATAACTAACAATTGGAGGTCCCTTCATCTTAAGCCTTATCACCAAATTCAGCCTCAATTCAACATGATAATTATGTAGTTCAGATTTGGTTGTGTCTCCAGTTGCTTTACCTGGCATCTGCATATTTTCTCTGCTCCTGGCATTCAAGTTTGCTCTTTCCCATTTTACTTGTAATTCTCCTATTTTTAGAAGCCAATCATCCCGTTGAACATAACCGTCCAGCCAGTCCATGTGCAAAAAACACAGCGAGCTTCAGAAAACAATTATGGCACAATGTGCAATCAGACCTTGAAACCATGTCAAAGGTAACCTTCGGCCCTTTCGTCCTTAGGCAGTATGCAAGAAACGTCTGATGCTCATACATACAAAACAGTCAGTTCTGACTAAGAGGATCTGAATGTGATTCCTAGGTTACCAGGAAGAACAAAGATACATGGCATAAATAGAAGGAATACATGAAAGCAATCAGCTTAAGGAAATACGACATTTCATGTCCCTGCATCAATGGGTCAAAGGTTACCGCTTTATGTGGCATAGGAGATAGAATACACCAAGAGGAGCTAATGGATGAAAATATCAGTGACTTTTAAAATTTTCTTTTCTGTTTTGCACTGCAACTGGTATAGCCACTACTTAGCATGGTCTGAGTATTACTTTGAACACACTACACAGAATAAATATATACAGTGAAATAAATTAAGGCAGGTCTACAGAAAAAAAATTCAAACTGTTTCAAGGATGTCTTTTCATTTTTTACAAGCTTTACATTCATGATAATTTTGATTGCATTTGAGTAAGCATCTTTTCAGGGATGTGCACAATCTACCTAGCATCACAAGAAGACAGAATATGACAAAGTTACAGCAATATCTCTCAGAAAAAGTCATAGAAGAAGCAGATGATCAAAGAATCTGATGAACACATTTCAGCTCACTTCTGTGTCAAAGAACTACCTTTCCACAAACATGGGTTGCACAGTTTCTGATGCTGTCATGTTTATTTTTAGAAATTTATATTTATTATATTGGAAGCATCTGAGATGGGACTCTGATCTATTCCTTTTACGCTTTTCCTTAACTTCAGGACGCAAAACACCATTCCTATTCTCTTGCATATGCCAGTTCTAATGCTTACGCAGCCGTTAGTAAAATGGATGAGTTTGCTGAAGTCTACAACTATGATCTGCAGAAACCGCTTTAAATCAGATCTGTGAAATGCTTTCTCTCAGTCCAGAGCTGCATGTTTGCTAGAACGGGTTAAAGGAAAGAACTTTACCTCTGATTTACTCATCGCACAGTTCAAGGCAAGTTCTCCCAGGTCCCTATCCTGTGTCCTAATCTATCATTAAAAGGGAAACGGGAGAAGGAAAAATTCAGGGGTCAAAGATTGTTGCAGGGCTTTCAAAGACAGGAAACACTTCATATGATCTGAAATTTCCAGACAAAGTCACGACCAAGCTGTAACTCTAATTAAAGCTGAATACAACAACCATAAAGAAGAATATGGACAGAGCAATTACTATATGAAATTACTGTTGTTGAAAGAATTGAGAATCAGGAGTTACGGCTTTACACAAGACCTCAATCTTACACTTCAGTATGGAGGAACCATTTTTGTGGGTTTTTTTTCCCCTGAGATAAACAGTGAATAGTGTTAAATAAGTTCCTAAAGTACTAATAATTTTGGTTAATTCCAAATAGGGAATACTTGTTGGCATTCAGTAATTTCTTGGTCTTACAAGATAACAAATTGTTATCTTCGCACTAGTCTTAGATGCTTCAATATTTAAAGTGCCACTTTAATGAGGAAATCTCCTATTTTACAGGACAGAAAAGAGTCAGTGCCCTAGGGAAATGTCCATGCAAGAAGAAATTTATTGTAACAGCTGCTCTTGGAAATGTTTGACCTTATTTCAACTGTAGCAAAAATTAGGGAACTGTGTAAAACTGAAAAAAAAGTGTAAAAGTAGCATAGGAAAAAATTAACATTCCACTCAATAGTTCTTCCTTTCTTCTCTGTTATCTTGGCTATTAGGATCATCATTATTTTAAAGGCCAGTATTTTAATAATCACTGTATCTGCAAACCATACATTCTGCTTAGCAATATTATCTTATTTTGAAAGATAAAAATTTAAAAGATGTTACAATTTAGGATCACAAGAGATATAAAAATGTTAAATTTCTTTTTTAACTAGTCTATATTTTCCTAAAATGATTTGCTTTTTATATACATCAGAGGATGTTCATTAAGAAATGGCATAATTCACACCTGCAATTTCTCCAAAACTTGTATTTTCTTAATTAAAAAAAATATATGATTGTTTAAACTAATAAAGGCTTATTATTTACAGGGGGCAATATTTATCTATTTCTTACTAATTTTGTAAAAAACATTTTGGAGTAAGATAAGCACCCGTTTTATACATAACATTTGAAAAATAAACTGTGTAGGTTCAAGTAAATACTTAGTTTTCTGTTTAGTAACTGAACAGGATAGGAGAAAGGCAGAGAAAGATTAAAATATTACCATTTGTATTAAAAGTGTGTATTTTCTTTGCTTGGCAAAAATTGAAAACTTCTCAAACTAATTTCCTGTTGAATTAAACACTCCTATATGGTATAAAAGGTCACCTATGGATTCATTAATTAAAAACAAAATAAATATATGTGTTGGTTTTGACTGGGATGGAGTTAATTTTCTTCACAGTGGCAGGTATGGGGCTGTGTTTTGGATTTGTGCTGAACAAGGGTTGATAATACAGAGATGTTTTTGTTATTGCTGAATGGCAGTTACACAGAGCCAAGGCCTTTTCTGCTTTTTTTACTGCCATACTGGGGTGGAAGTTGGGGGTGCACGGGAGACTGGGAGGAGACACAGCCAGGACAGGTGACCCCAACTGAACAAAGGGATATTCCAAACCATATGACATCATGATCAGTATATAAAGTGGAGGAAAGAAGGTGGAAGGGGAGGGACATTAGGAATGATGGTGTTTGTCTTCTCAAATAACTGTAACGTGTGATGGGTCCCTGCTCTCCTGAATATGGCTGAACACCTGCCTGCCCATGGGAAGCACTGAATTAATTCTTTGTTTTGCTTGTGTGTATGGCTTTTGCTTTCTCTATTAAACTGTCTTTATCTCAACCCATGAGTTTTCTGGCTTTTACCCTTCCTGTTCTCTCCCTCATCTTACAGATACAGGAGTGAGTGAGCAGCTGAGAGGGGCTTGGTAGCTGGCTGGATGAAACCACGACAACATACTGAAATCCTTTTTTCTAAAGGGAGTTTACTCCGTCCATACCTTTTGTGTTGATCATGCAGAAGGTTTCTATAGCAGCTGTTTTCAAATAGTCATTACTTATTACAGAATGTACTAGCCAGCATTCAAAGAATGACACTTGTACTCTTGGATTTTTCCATTGATCTTCTGAATGTCTATGAAGTTATCGCCCCTTGCTACTTCACTACTTCTGCTCACTTTCAACATGAACATACACATTTCTCTGTGAGAAAGCTCAGTAAATGAACAGCTTTATCTAAGGTTCCTGGTTCCTAATCCCCTGAGTGATGCACATAGTTCACAGTTTTGCTTAAATAAACCTCTTCAAACACTTTTTTGTCTTGAAGAGTAAATTCTGTTTGAAGACATGTAATAATGTTCCATCTCACTACAAAACAATAAAAGCAAATTTGTGATAAATTTTGGGGTGTCTAATGTTCAAAATTCTGAGTTTCCCCCTAAACTGTAGTTCACAATGTATTCAAAAAAAAAAAAGAAAAAGTAATTTTTATCTATAAGCACTGATTTCTTGATACTTTTTTTTAAAGCTGAAGTTCTGACAGCACTTCCAGTACACATCCCATATATTCTATAAATATTCCAAACTATTGTCTTGCATGCCTAGGCATGAGAGAACAGTGCAACTTCCTACCCTTGAAAAGAATCTATGTTTTCAGGATTCAATTTGCATGGACAAACTGCCTACAGTCCTTAAACCAATGTTTTGGAATATTTTGTAAATTTTGTAAAATGTCTCAATTGCTGAAGTACAGGTAGTTGCTTACAGGCAACATAATCAAATTCATTTAACATCTGCCGGTCAGACTTGCCATGTGTAGGATGTCATAAGTGATTTTGATTGATTTTGATAGATTATTCTATTTCAGGTAAATATCAAGAAAAATAAACCAGGAAAAATGTAAAACAATTATTTAGGATACAAACTTACAGCACACTGAATTGGATGTAGTTTTTTGAATACTGGTATAGTTCAAGATCATCCTGCAGATGATCTTTAATTTCCTTACAAATTAAAAACAAGGAAAGTCAGAAAATCACAATTTGCTTAGATGCAGGCTGAGTCTAACTTTTGCTATTGTACTTTTCCATACAGGAACTTTCTCTGAACCTGTCTGCTTAAATCACATTTTTAACCAAAGCTACGTGGTAGCAATCAGTGAGACCAACCCAAGATCCTGATCAGAATTTTTTAATGCATTTTTGCAACAGTAAGCATGTTTCATTTTAACAAAAAAGGGAAGATGCTCAGTTCTTTCCTAAATAAAATATAATTAATTTTAAATATGTCAAACTATATTTGACAACATCACTAGTTCTTATTTTCTCTGCCCTGCCAAGAAGGACAGGGGGTGCTGGTGGGTGAGAGACTAGACATGACTCAGAAATGTGTGCTTGCATCCCAGAAAGTCAATAATATCTTGGGCTGCATCAAAAGCATGACCAGCAAGCTGAGGGAAGTGGTTTTGTCCCTATACTCTGGTCTCTAGTGACACCCCACCTGGAATCCCCAGCACAGGAAGGACATTGGCCTGTTGGAGTGAATTCAGAGGAGGGCTGCAAAGCTGATTAGAGGGATGAAGCACCTCTCCTATCAGGAAAAGCTAAAAGAATTTAGATTATTCATCTTGGGAAAGGGAAGGCTTCAGACTGACCTAATTGTTGCCCACAAGATAGAGAGGGACTGTTACAAGGGCATGAAGTAACAGGACAGGTGGGAACAGTTTCAAACTGGGAGTAGGTTTAGATTAGATATTAAAAAAAAATTCTTTATTGTGGGTGGTGAAGGACTGGAACATGTTGCCCAGAGAAGCTCTGAATGCCCCTTCCCTGGCAGTGTTCAAGGTCAGGTTGGATGGGGCTCTGAGTAACCTGGTCTAGTGGAAGGCCTGTCACAGGGGGGTTGTAGCTAAATGATCTTTAAGGTGCCTTCCAACTCATGCCATTCCATGAATCTATGACTACATGATTTTTCTGACCTTGTCTTCTATTTACTTCTTCTTATAAATAGAAAATTGCATAGGTGATTCATTAGAATTTCTAAAGCAGTATCTCTCTATATATTATTTCTCTAAGACATCAATTTCATTTCCCTCAGGCAGGGTATATCAAAGTCATGCTTCTGAGTGCTGCCTTTGGAGAAAAAATAAAAATGTGGAAAGGGTAAAATGTCACCAATTTAGAATTTCTGTGGTGACTGGTCTTTTTATGTTTCTAAATGTAATTTCTCTTCATTGAGATGACATAGAAGGTGTTTCCAGATATGAGAATTTTAATATATTCTCCTTTTAGGTACCATCTTTTGGCAGATACCAAGATGCAGACAATTTGTCCTTGATGATTAAGCTATATAGCTAACTGATTACCAGACTGAGATACTTCTTTGTTGGAGTGATTTTCTTCCTGTTATGATCTTTGCAAATGACAGATTCAAGTTACTAAAATAAAAGGAAGATCTTCTCTGCAATAAGAGAAGATATTGCATTTTAAGGAAAACAATCCGAAGGTGAAAACTGGATACCTTAAATTGAAAGGTAAATGTCCTATTGATTTAAACAGCAGGAGGATTTCATCACAAATGTTAGAAAAATTTGTCCCATAGGTTATTGAGTACATTGAATGCAGTTACGAAGAAGAAATAGTAGTTCAAGGTCTGTGTTATTTTAGCAGGCATGCACAATGGATTTTTTCCTTCCCCATAAAATTTCTCTTTCAGAAGACTGTATTTGAAGTAAATCTCAGGGATATTTTCTCATTAGTGTTGTCCATGTACATATCCTCTATGAAGGTCATAAGGGAGGCAAAGTATTTTTAATAAAAAATATTGTTTAGATAAATTTTTATTAAATAATTTTTTTAGGTTTTTAAAGGTGCCTAAGAGATAAAACTTATTGAAAACTTATTGATACTTATTGAAAAGTAGAAGGCTAGCTGGATTTTATTCCCTCTTATCAGCCACAGGCATGACTAGCTGGCTTCAAGTAGGCACTATAAAGGTGTCAGTAAAATTGACTTGCATTTCAATTGAGCCTTGAGTAGAATCCCAGGAAAAACAAAGGTATATATTGGGAGAGGATTAGGTGGAGAGCAGCCCTGCAGAAAGGGATCTGGGGATGCTGGTCAGTAGCAGGCTCAGCAGGAGTCAGCAGGGTGCCTGGGCAGCCAAGAGGGCAAACCCCATCCTGGGGTGCATCACCAGCTGCTCAAACTGGACAGTTATCCCACCTTATTCAGCCTCACCTTGGGTACTGTACACTTCTGGGCCCCATGATTTAAGAATAATGTGAAAGTCCTTGAATCCATCCAGAGGACGGCATCAAAGCTGGTGTCAGGGCTCAAATATATGAGAGGATAGGTTTTTCACAAAGGCCCTATTTTTCTTTCCTCATAAAATAACCAAATAATTTAAATTCTGCACTTCTGAAAAACAGCAGAAACTTCCACGCACCAAGATAAATGATTGAAAGGTTTTTTCTTTCAAAACAGATTTACAACATTTGAAAGTGAAGGTAAGACCATTTCAGAAGGAAACAATCTTGAGTCTAGCACTGTAGAGACCATGTGCATATTTATAAGCAGACACAAAGTGCCCGGTTGTGGTTGTATAGAAAAAAGCAATTATTCTCCTGTCACTCTACTGCTATGAAAAAAACAGATTATTTTTTGTCAATCTGTAATCCACATTAGCAGAAAAGAGAAATCTTTTGCTTCTTTGTGAAGTCATCAATTGAAGAAATGTAATTTCTCCCAAGAGCAAGGGAAAAGTAAAGATGAAATTAGGACCTTATGAGTCATAGCTTGTTCTCTCTTCTATTCTGGGAGTACAACATCTGTAAGATACCCTTTATTCAAGGATATTCAGAATTGAATTCGTTTTATTTTTATCAAGGACTAATCCAAGTCCTTGATTAAAAACAATTAAAAATCTAGGGCAGAATGTGTGTTTGATTCTTCCTACTTCCCACAGTAAAATAAAAATGACACATAGAGAGTGTGGTATTTTTTTGGTTGCTGGTTTGGCTTGTTTCCACTCTGTCCAAGAAACGGGAATTCTGTCGATATTTTTTGGTACAAGGAAAATGATACAGAAGTTAAGAAGCTTTACAGACAAATCTCCTAGAAGTTTACAGTAACTAAGTCATCTGTATCAAAAGCATAAAGCTTTAATGACAGTATTTCTCCTTAAAAGATTCTCAACGGAAGAAAAGTTTCACTGATTATGTCTTGCTGGGGACTAATGCAATGCCACTGAAAGTATAAAGGCATGAAATTTTTTTCATGATTAATTAGTCTTAATGTGGTACTTGGTTGTGGGGTAGACATTTTCTGTAAATCAATGTATTATTTGTTACCTTTTTATTTGGCTGAAATATCTTCTGATAGAAACTCAACTACTCATTATGGATGAGATTATAACAGAGACATAAGGCAGTCAGGTACCTACTTGCTTTTGAAATGTGGAAATGTTTTCAAAGAGCACAGATATTTACAATCAGATATAACTTGTTTCACATGGAACACAAGTGAAATGTGAAAAATCATACTTAAGAGATTGTTTCAAAAAGAGTCACACACCTATTGATTAAACATTTCTAGCAGAAATGTAAACATAAACTTATTCATTGTACTTACAGAGATTGGTTTTGTTTCTTTATATGTCTAAGATCTGACTTTATGCAAATTAAGATTGTATGAGTGAAGAAACTTAAGTATCTTCAGGTTTTATTCTTGTCTCTTAAATTCTTCTGAAGTAGAAATATTTATTTTACCTTTTCCCAGATCACAAAGTGGAGATACTTAGTTTTAGGAAACATACACAATACAATCCACAGATGGTGTGAAAAATGGGGAGGAGAAAAATAGAAAATTCTTAAATCGTTTTTTCCTTCTTACTTTTCCAACAGTAATTTTATTACATCCTGTACTGCTATCCATTCTCCTAATGTAAGCTTTAAGTGAACAAGTGCTATCACAAGAGACTTGGCACTAATGAAAGCCAAAAGAACACATTATTTTGGTTTCCTAAATAGAAACCATAATTTTCTATTAGAAAGCAGAAGTGAAAAGATGAAAATGGATGGCCTTTCTCAGCTGCTAACCTTTACCTACAGATATCTATTGAAGAATGCACTTAACATCATTGCCAGAAAAGCTTTATTCATTCAATATTCTCAGATACCTTACAGAGGCTTTTGGAGCTATTAAAGCAAAAAAAGTCTGTTCTAAAATGGAAACTCCAAAACAACACTGGAAGCATATCTTTAGCTTTCTATATGTATATTCATAATACTGTGTGAATATGTATTGTAAAGCAGTAAACATATTTTGATCCTTCAGTGTCTGCCAGGCTGTAATTGAAAGTAATTACATGGGAAATATGAAATAATTCAGGAAAAAAATGCATTTGTTTTGTGCTATCCTTCCAAGAGCTGGTGCAATCATGAAACTTTTAACTCTTTTAACTACTGCAAGATGCTCCCCTGTCTCCTTGTGAGCAACATAATGACATTTACCTCACACACACACTTTTGCCATTCTGATTATGTTAACAGGCTCATTTCCAAGGGGTAGTTATGTTAAATTACACTTTACTTCTGTTTTTTCATTCTAATTTCTGTATAGAATATTATCTTCTACAAAATGGTAGATTTAACATGAATTTATTTTAGTCAGCCAGAATCTTCGTAATAGTATTAAAAGTATGACTCTCACAGTGTTTTTCTGGATAAAATGTCCAGCACACAACTGGATAAACACATCGTGCATTGGGTGAATAACTGGCTCACAGATCAGGCGTGAAGGGTCCTTTTACATTGTCTTGTAGCTTTTTGTTCTGTTTTACTATATAGGCTATGATAAAAATTATTTTATAAGACCGTTCTCTACTAGCTTAGTCAACTGGGTCAATCCATCAAGCCTGGAGAAAGTGGATTTTGTTGAATTTAGGTAAAAGGAAGTCTCTGTAAAAAGTTTCTTGCTAAATTTCGCTTTTGACAATTACATTTCAACAATCAACCGATGTAATTTTAGAAACTCTATGAGCTTCTTATGACACTGTAATTTAAGTACTCTAATTTTAGAAACTCTATGAGTTTCTTATGACATTGTAATTTAAGTACTTGTTGCTTCTGGTATTTGAAATGGAACAGTCTAAACCCAGTGGTATATGGATAGAGCTTATGAGCTGCATTTTCACAAATACAATTTCTGTGACTGTAATAATAGATTTAAAATATGAGAAAAACATAAGGTTTACCAAAAACAAAAAAAAGAATTAAAGATCATAATTGCAATGTCTACAAAAAAATGTTGATAGCAGTTGGATTAACAGGTGTCATTCTGGGAATTTAGGAGTTACACTGAACTAGAAAATCAGCTATGGAAACTGACATTGGCTAACATTAGCCAACTGAGAAGAACAGGGACCAAATTGGCGAAGAAATGTGCATGAAGCGTAAGTGAGGCAATGTAGTGAAGTTTGTATTGGCTTCAACAATGGAAACAGTCACAATAAGCTTAATGAGTCTAAATAAACCTCCTTTCTGTGTAAGCATGAAATTGATTTACTTAGCACACTCTAGCTCCCAGGTCACTCCCATGTTGCACTACTTCTGGCCTTTTCTACCAGGAGACAGGAGACCACCTTTAAGTTTCTTGTACTAGTGGAATCACACACGCTGGATGTAGAGAAGGGCTGTCCAGAGGCACAAAGGGAACAGATATCTGCATATCAAAATTTAAAATGCAGAGTAATTCTGTACAACAATGACACTATTGAAGATAAAGTTCAACGTCTTGCAGAGTGTTGTACACAAGAATCTGGCCCATGAGGCCATATACTGGTTGCTTGATTTGATTACTGCTGAACAGGATAGAATAGAATAGAATAGAATAGAATAGAATAGAATAGAATAGAATAGAATAGAATAGAATGTAGCTCAGTTGCTACCTATAATAGTCAGTCAAATCCCAAGCAATTCATTCACAATATGTACTTTTTCAGTGTTTTAACTTGCACAGAAGTTACTCAGTGAAATAAAACAAGCTAAAGTTCTCAGTAACTTGAAGATGTATGGAGCTTCCTTGTAAAATTGATTTATATTGCACTGCCTAATATGATTACTTACTGAGACTATAATTGCATGTGGATATAATTTCTGCTAAAAGGGATTCCAGCCTTTTCAGACAGAGTACTTAAAATGGATGCTTATTGCCAAAAAGACAGATAGATGAGAGATATTCTATTCTTATCTGCATGATGTGGAATTCTAAGAGGAAGAAAATGTTAAATTGCAAGGGGTCTCGGAAATGCTAAGTCAATTTTACAATTCTGAACTCTTAGTGTGTCTCATTTTACTGCAGCAGATGTTTCATTTAGCTCTGCCTTCCAAAATACCTCATCCATATTTCTAGAATTCATCTCAGGTTTTGCATTTTCCATTTTTCTGAAATAAGATTCTGGCTTCCAAATGCCTGATTCATATTTCTAGAAATCATCTCTGGTTTTGTCGTTAATAGCTCACACAAGAACATTCCTCCTTGAATATGGTAACTTTTTTGAAGATTGCTTAAGCTTCTTCTCTTCAAAATGTATAACACCATGATGAAATTTAACTGCATAAAACAATATTACAGGGCTTTGATTGTATTGTTTTGAGGTTTTGTTTCAGTTTTGGTTTGCTTTTTTTTTTTTAGGGGAGGGTGAGTTGTCAGATTTGCTTTTTGCTGTTACACAATCTAAACAGAGATTCAGCATATTGAAATCTCACCAGGAGACAGATGATTCAGGTCATGTCTCTGTAAAACAGTACTAAACATAAATCCCTCTTTTGTATTATTCCTGCCAGCATAATCCTGAAAAAGGCACCAAAAGAGCGCTTATAGCTGTGTTTGAAAGATGTTGCTACTTCTAAAAGCATATCCACAAAGGCTGAGAAGGTAGATAATAAAGAGGAATTGAGCAGTATCTGGATTGAGTGAGTCACGTCATTCAAACCATTCAATTTTTTGTAATACTAGAACATACTTTTAATTAGGATATCTACTTTCCCTCATGCTCTGATGAATTTCTATTATTTCTGTTAAACAACTCTCTAAATAGCCTTGGATTTTTGAAAATTCAACTCAGCTTTTGAAAAACTTAAATGTATAATAAAAAAATACTGTAATCCTACATAATGCTCAAAGCATATGGTGTGGGGTGGGGACCACCATGGGATTTAGTACTTCTGTGTTTTACAGTATTGAATTTTTCAATATACAGGAGCACTGCCTCACACTGGGACAATTTAGCAATCTTCTCTAGCTCCAGTAGCATCTTCAGTCATCATTGTGGTGAGGTATGAGTAAAACCAGAAATTTCCTAGCTGGGCAGAGGCAGGATCCTCACAAGCCTTGAACAACACAAGTAATTAAACACAGCACCACAGCACTCCACTTCTCAAACAGCGTCCACTACAATAAGTAGAAGGAAAATGTTAATCTTTCTACTTTATTCTCCCAAAAGAATCCTACCCATGGAATGTATTTTGATAAATGCATATTTATGCTCAAAGGGAAAATATGACCTTCTAAATAACAACAACCCATATTATTGCTGTATGCTTTCTTGGGGATCTAGAAATTCAAGGAAGTTCTAGAAGTCAAAGGAAAGAGAGAGATAATTTAAAAGTTGGAAAGTCCTGGGCCCATCTGTCTACTATTTTGTCCTGGTGCTACTTAGAAAGAGACAGATGAGGAAATTATTCCCAGAGCATCTCTGCAGTCCTCTAAGACAGGGAGTATTTTGGAGTTACAGGTAAATAATGTTCAGTGCACAATCTAAAGACATATTTTAGCCAGATGCAAGGAGAAAAGATAGAGATGAAGATATTTGTCTCTATCATTCCGTTTAAATGTTTTATAATCCTGAATATCATGATGTAACGGCTACATTAAAAAAAGGTTTCTTCTGACTCAGATGTCTGTCTTTTTATTAACTTTAGACCAGAATTTTCTCTTTCTCAGTTGTAGCCATACTTTGGGGCAGTGGAACCTGGGACATATGTCCTAGGAAGAAGATAAAGATGCTGTCCAGATGTGTAGGGATGGGATCAGAAAAGCTAAGGCACAGCTGGAGCTGAATTTGGCAAGGAATATGAAGACTGACTAGAACGGCTTTTACATGTTGCTCAGAAAAGGAAGATGTACTTCCCACAAAAAATAAGACAAGAGAACTAGTGAAGAAACTCAGGTACCTTCTAGTTTTATTCTCGTCTCTTAAATTCTTCTGAAGTATAAGTATTTATTTTACCTTTTCCCAGAAAAATGCCATGGAGAAGATCGAGGAACTAAAAAATTTTTTGCTCCTCAGTTTTCACTGGTAATGTCATTTCCTACATCTGTCAATTCCCCAGTCTTCCAGGCAGAGACTGGGGGAATTAAGTCTCCCCATTGTGGTAGATCAGTTTTCAGATCACCTGAGGAAACTGAGGATACAGAAGTCCATGGGACCCAAAAAATACATCCCAACGTCTTGAGGGAAATAACAGATGTAGACACTAAGCCCATTTCCACCATATTTGGAAATCCAGGTAATCAGAGGAAGGCCCCAGCGACTGAGGGAAATCACACCTGTTTTAAAACGTGTAATTAGGAGGACGTTGCGAAGTACTGACCAGTCAGGTTCCCCTCCATGCCCAATAAGATCATAGAACAGATCCTCATGGAAGTTACACTGAAGCATATGCAAGACAGAAATGTGACTAGAGACAGCATCATGGCTTCACCAAGGGCAAATCATGTCTGGCTAATCTACAATAATAAGAGGCCATGTAAAATAATGTGACTCCTTCAGTAGCAAGCAAAGAGCAATCAGTGTTATCTGCCTGGATGTTTTTAAGAAATCTGATAAGGTCCCCCATAACATTTTTGACAATAAATTGAAGAAATACGAGTTTGATCGATGGACTATTAGGTGGATGAGGATCTGGCTGAATGGCCATGTACTCAAAAGTTGCAGTCAATGGCTAAATATCCAAGTGGAAACCAATAACCAGTGGTGTCCCTTAAGGTTCATACTGGGATCAATACCATTTAATACCTTCATTAAGGACATATATAGTGGGATTAAGTGCACCATCACGAAGTGTGTGGACAGCACAAAGATGAGTTTTGCACTTGATGTGCTAGAAGGAAGGGACGCCATGTAGAAGAACTTTGAAAAGCTTGAAAAGTGAACCAGTGGGAGCCTCAAGAAGATCAACCAGGCCAAGTGCAAGGTCCTGTATCCGCACTGGAAAAAAACCCCAGTATTTTACAGACCAGGAATGAATGAGAAGGCTTGGGGATAATGGTGGATGAAAATATTGAGCAAGAGACGGCAATAGGTGCTTGCAGCCCAGAAAGCTAATCACATCCTGGGCTGCATCAAAAGCAATGTGGCCAGCAGGTTGGAGGAGATGATTCTGTCCCTAGTCTACTCTGGTTTTGTGAGACCCCACCTGGACCGCTGCATCCAGCTCTAGGGTCTCCAGCACAAGAAAGCCACGGACCTGTTAAAGTAGGTCCAGAGGAGGGCCACAGAAATGGTCAGAAAAACTGAACTGGGACTGTTCAACCTGGAGAAGAAAATGCTCCTAGGAGATCTTACTGGGGCCTTTCAATATACAAAGGGTGCTTATAGAAAGATGAAGAAATTTTTAACTAGGCCTATGGTGGCAGAATGTGGGGCAAAAGAAAATTATTATTATGAGGGTGGAGAGACACTGGAACAGGTTGCCTAGAGAAGCTGTGGATGCCCCATGGCTGGAAGTGTTCAAGGTCAGGTTGGATGGAGCTTTGAGCAACCTGATGTAAACAGATGTCCCTTCCCATCGCATCAGGGTTGGACTGGATGGTCTTGGAAGATCCTTTTCAACCCAAACCATCCTATGTTTCTATGATTTTTCTGTCTAAGATGGTCCAGTGACTATCTATGTGGTCTGAATACTTTTTCTATCTACTGCTATTAAAGACACACCATAGATGGAAAGAAAAATAATTTAATGAGCCTGAAAGAACAGTATTAACATTTATGGAGATTATAAGATCCAGTATTCATGTCCATTCAAGTGAATTTTCCAGAGGACTTTAGTATTTCCAGCAATTCAGCATTGTGATCAATTTGATGTATAGTCCTGCATTGCAGGGTGAGATGATAGTGATAGAATTACAAATCTCTGTCATTAACAACAGATTTGTATGCACTTACAAATCAAATGCCATTGAAACACACCAGATTTACAGAAATATGACCTTCAATAACCCAGACTAGAAGAAATGGATACAAATATTGTTAATCTTCAAACTGTATGTCATAATAATGACGCTACTTTTTTAAACTCTTATGAATAGTCACGTTTGTTTTTCACACGGTTGTTTTTCTGAAGAAATTTGTGTTTGCTTTTTCGTTCTTTTTATAACGAAGCAAGTCAAAAATACATGGAATTCACCTAATATCTTCCAATGTCCAGGGAAAACCTAGTAAGTTCTCAATGATCACATTTACATTTCACCCAGGAAGAAAAAACATAAATATGTTCATATAATGCAATTCCTCTGATTTTTAAGTGTGTACACATTTTCTGAGTATCTTCTGTTTTTCTAATTCAAACATAGATTTTTGTAATAAAGAATAAATTCCGTAGAGTCTTGAAAAGTTACATTTCCCACTGTTGAGAAAACAATATCTAATGTCAAATAGAACATTGTATTTTTCCTAATCCATTTAAAATCTTGACTATTATTACTTTTCTGTTTCTCATATAAATGTCTCTGTATTTTGCCTTTTTTCCTGAATGCCACAATTAAAAAAATAGCATTCTGAGTCTTTCTTCTATTTTTGTTTGTTTTCAATATAAATACATAAAATGGGAGTTCACCAATGCAAATATTGCACTTTTCCCTTTAGATTATAAAATACAGAGGGACAATGAAACATTTTAAACCACTTATAGTGGTTTACACTCATCTGTATCCTTCAACAATGCTAGTTTTTAGAAATCAAGAGAAAACCTTTTAAAGAGATCCATTAAATAAACTTTTTACAGACAAATAACTACTACCAAGTTTCTGGGTATACACGTTGTTTCACAACAAGCAAAACAACAATTCATTTTCTTGTGTCTTGAGTTCTTCCTTTTTTTTCTCTCTTTTTTCTTTTGGGTGTTTCTGAATACCAAGACTGCATAATATAAATATACCAAGATATCTTTTTATATGTCTGGCTTTACATTTAAATCTATTTCCACCATGGAAAAAAATGCTCTTTTGTATTTAAAGAAGACTAAAAATCAGGGACAAGAAAAAATATTCTCAGTACTCTGAAGAACTATAAAGTTGTTGAAACACATGAACCACATCACCAGATAACACAGCAAAAGAAGTCTTCTGTGCTCCAAAATAGTATGTGCCATGAATATAGATCAGCTTTGTTATTAAGAAAAATAAGATAAAAAATCCTTGTAAAAAGACACACTAACAAGATTATTGTACCTTACCTTGTGTACCTAAAATTCCAGAAATATGAACATTTGAGCAGTCTGTATGCTATTCTGTACAAACTATAAGCTTTTGCATTAAGGTAACAAATATTTTTAATGTCTGCCATTATCTTCCATTTTTTTAAATTTTATTTTTCTATGGAAAAGCAGAACTTCAATAAATAAACCTTATTTTGGACAAAAGTTTGCTACATGCTAACTGGAATCAAAGAGAAGGCAGCAAAGATTTTTGATCTATTGTCGTGGATCTAAGGTTATTTCGTCATTCAGTCTAATGGTGATACAAGAATATATATAATGTCGAGAAGATGCAGCACTTTTTTCAGTTTTAAAGACAGAAGTATTAATTTCTGTCAGTATTAAAATTCATGATTATGGAGTTTCTTATATTTTTGAAGATAATGTCACTGTACACCTTGAAAACTCTTGATTGCCTATTACCTGCAACATAAATTCCATCAGTGTATATGGCCTTTTATTTTTTTGTATGTATCTCTAAAAACCAATTTCCACAGAAAAATAATAAATACAGATGAATAGTAACATTTTCCTTTTTCTTGCCTTTACCAACTATTTTAAAACTGTGAGGATTCATTCTTGATTAACTTTCATGGAATAGAAATTATTAAAGAAAAAGATACGAGTTCTCAAAATATTATACATTTCCAGTCATTTTTCTCTAAGGTGAAGACAGCTGTCAAAAATAATGTAGTTTAGCCCAGTTTCCATAAAAAATGGACAGAATTCAAAACCCATCATTGAGATTGTTCTGTTTTAAAATCAAAACTGAGCCAAATATCTATGATCGATCAATGGAAAAATTCAGCAATCAAATATTTCTGTGCAAGTATTTCAATGAAGAAAAGAGTCACTCACCTAAAACCCCCAGTCTGTAATTGATAGTGACAACAATGACATTTCCATAACTTGCAAGAATGCTGCCATCAATCATATTTCCAGTACCCTCCATGTAAGATCCACCATGGATGTAGACCATAACGGGTTTCTTGCTGTTCTGATCATGAATGTCTGAAAAAATTCAAGTGAGGAAAACACAATAAAGTAATAAAAACATAAGAAAAATAACATTAGCAATTTTTAACAGTGCTAAAAATAGACTTTTAAATATAGTCTATGTTTTCAATGTCACTACCACTTAAACCAGCTAGCTTACACAGTTCAGGATCATCCTAAAAGCCTAATACTTAGCATTTCAAATTTCAAATACTGTTTCCTCTAAAATGGTCTCAGAACACTTGAAACGCATTCCGTATTACAAGAAATTGAATTTTAATAGAAATGTCTTAAAGCCTAAAAACTAAAATTATAAAAAAACCTTGTTTTTTTTAGAATACTCTGATTCAAATATACGCCAATTTAGAAATATCTGTGCATCTAATAATAAAATAATAGTAATGATCCATACTTTCCCATTTCTCATGGGACATAATTATTGAAATATTATTCCATATAGTTCAGTAAGAGATAATATCACAAAATATAACTGTTCTGGTGGAAGAAAACATACTAGATTGTTCCTTCTTTTAAACAGCCTAGGAGTTAATAAACAGAGAGGATTTATGTGAATTCATGGCCCAGATTTTTTTGTATTTAAATCAAACTATGTCTTTTGTGCTGCACTTTTCCTAGTCATGGTAGCAGCTAAGCCTCAAAGAACAGCCTTGAGTTAATGGTATTGCTGATCTTTTGTATATGCAGAAAATTCCTGAATACTTTTAAAAAGGTAAACAGCTGGGTCTTTATTTCTAAAAGAACGTTAAATTAAACTGAAAAAATTAAAAAATTCTAAAACAAAGTTAAATGAAATTGATATTCCATATTTCATAGTGAGTTATAAAGATGTGCTAATCAATGATTGGGGTATATTTAGGAAAAGATTAATCTATAAAGTTAGGCTCCTGATGCCAGAGATGATTCAGCATACCTAAATCTGGAACTTCTGTTCTGTAAAAAACAGGGGGAAGAGGGGCTAAGCTCCTTTATAAAGTAGAGGGCAGTTCAGCAAGCTGCCATTAGATATACAAATCTTTTACAAATAATTCAGTGTACCTTCATGGAATCAGAGAACTTCTTTCAAGTATATAGGACAACATACAAGGAAAACCAGTCTCTGATTATTCAACCGATCTCTGATTATTCAACTAGGTTTTGAAAAAATCATTTGGATAGGCATACATTGAAGAGTGGAGAAGGGAGGCAGACACAGAAAAAGCTGAAAGACCTAAATACCTACAGGTGAGGGATGTGGGTTTGAAAGCCTTCCAAACCTCTTCCCTCCCCTCAGGCTTATTAGGAAATACTTTGAAACACAAAAAATGTGATCAGCAATGAGGTACCAGATATTTAATGTTTTATATATGTGGAACTAATTAGAGTATACTCAAAGGTAAATTTTGACTGTCATATTCCTATGTCTCACTTTTACTTTACTCATGTGTATACACTACCTCAATTATCATAGATTTCCAGCTGAGTTCAGGAATGAGATGTACACCTGTCTAGTTGTCAGAGTTTAAAGCTTATCATTGAATCTGCCTCCTTTACATGAAAGGATACATACTTAGATGTTGTATTTTAAATGTTGTACTATAGCAGCAGAACAAAAGTTTATGTGGTGAGATCTTTCTAACTGTTGTGATTATAAGAGTAGTACAGCAATTAAACAGATCATTTAAAGCAATGAGGCGTATTCTAGTAGATCTATTTTTTTTTTATTATCAGCATTTTCAGCAAAGTACATAAAAGTGCTTCTTCTCTGAATGCACAACTAAGCCCTCAAAAAAATTGAAAGCAGCAGAAATTGAATAACGAAATTATTTTTGTTGCTGAATAACCCATTCCTTCTCTCCCCAAAGTCTCATGGCATGATTTTTTTGTATTTAATCTTTTTTATCACCTAGTTCTACCTCAGGGTTGAATCTTTCACTGCTGAAGTCGATAGAAGGCTTCCCTTTCCCCTTCAATGGGAACATGATTATCTTCAACATATAGAAAGTTAGCTCAATGATTTATGTGCTTAGATCTAAAGTGGATACCCTTGTTAAATCATGAAATCCTAACATTTTATAAACTTTAAAAGAGGCTGAATAATAATAATGTGTTCACAACCTAATATTTATCTTTATTTTAAAAGCAATTTTGGTTTTGCTTGTTATTTTTCCTTTGCTTTAAATTCAGAATTTTGTACAGAAATGATAATACCATCATTTGGAAAAAGCATATGTTGCAAAGAAATAGGAAGGTGATAATCAGAAAATAAAAGAGTAATTTCAGAGTACTCTGCACAGTATTTTTGTGTTGTAAGAAAAAGTGTAATTCAGCAGTGAAGGTGGTGGAGTAGAGGGCAACCAGTGTGAATCAGACCTGAGGTTTTTATTATGGTATTTTATATATAGACAGAGTAGCTACAATAGACCTGAACTCCCAGGAAAAGAGTAGATAGTTTCCTCACTGCAGTGTGTGTGATTTAAAGGGAAACAGAGAGAACACATGTTTCAAAGTTATTTGAAATTATGTCAGATAAGAGAAAACAGGAAAAAAGACATGGAATAACACTTGGATTGGCCAAGCATAAGAAGATTAATAAACATATTGCTTTGAAGCCAGACCAATAGACTACCCAGGGCTGTTCTCATTTAATTTTAAAGTTTTTTTTCTTAATTTGGTAAATATGTGAAGTCAAATAAACTGAAAATGTAACTTTAACGGAAAGGAAGGGTGAGAATAGAGGAAGATTTCATGACTTCTTTCTATTTCGGTGCATCCTAAATAGATTTGTTGTGTCAAGGCAAGAAAAAAAAAATGTGTTTCCATCCAAAACTTTTTTGGGGTACTTCACTGTGAACTTCTAGCATTTCCTTTCAGGAAACCCAATCCAGCTTTGAAAGAAGTCAATGAAAATGATTGTTACTGATAGTGGGAATGTGGTCAGAGTCAGAATGAATGTGTCTCAGAGGCTAGCTGATTACAGGAAAAAAACAATAAAGCAACATCAACAGCTTCCTTTATTTTTGTGTCCTGAAATAAACCACATCCTGTGAGAAAGAAAATAAATAAGTAAATAAAAATAGCAAAGACAAAGCACAATTCAACTGCATCAATGTACAGCATGTGCACTGGGGAAACAGTGGAAGTGAAAGGAAGGATATATGTGAGTTTTTTCATGAATTTCAAACAAGTGAATTTACAAAATGTGCAGGAGGGAAAAGAGCACATGCATGTTTTTAAATTCCATTTTCTCAACCTAAGAAAGAATAGAGGGGAAAAAATATGTGGTTTCAAATAACATTTACGTTACTCACTTCACACATATTTAGGAATAAACTTTACACTTTACAGTCACGGAGGAACTGCAGTCATCTATATGCGAATTTAGATTTTAAAAAGAAAAACAATCAAAGTAAATTCTAAAGAAGAAAATAAAGAAGCACACTGATGTGAGCTTCTGCAAATAAGGGACTAAAAATCATGTTGAAATAACAGCAATAACAATAACAATAATCATTATTATTATAACAAAAATTGAAAAGTTTATGTTCATGCATCAGGGTCAGGCTTTGAAAAAACAAAAAATACCTTCATCTTCACCACGATCATTACTGGTTATATCATCTGCGCTTTTCTTTGTGTTGGCTCCTGGGATCATATTGAGGAGGAGAATAAAGGGAAAAAAGAGAATTCAAAACCAGCAGGTTCTCAA
The DNA here is from genome assembly GCA_013397115.1 of Edolisoma coerulescens. NCBI lineage: Eukaryota > Metazoa > Chordata > Aves > Passeriformes > Campephagidae > Edolisoma > Edolisoma coerulescens. The sequence goes on along the minus strand of VWZW01013753.1, from coordinate 1,604,625 downwards.
AAATAAAAAAACACTAGTACAAAAAATGTAACAAAAATGTCAAAATCTGTTACATTTGAAATTGAAAAACAAAAAAGATGCAAACTGCACATAAACATAAAATGTCAAGAAGAACAAATTGAAAATATTTGAAAAAATGCATCATATTCTGTGACAATGCAGTACTTTAGTTAAAAGTGATTTCTGCAAAAAAACCAAATTAATGTGCTATTAAAAAAGAATAATATAAACCAAAAAAGTATGTTAAAAAATCACCAAATTATGTTTTTACATAAGAAATGCAATTTGTTTTATTTTGTTCTGTAACCTTGAAGAAATAATGCCTTCAGTTACTTTCTTCAATGTCTTAACATTTTATTCATTCTCATTAGGATTTATTAAGAATCAGCCTCAACCTGATTTTTTGATGGAACTAATGCAAATAAAATTATTACCTGAGTTCTACAAAACTTGACTGGACCAAGACAGACCATAAAGATCTCCTTAAAATTTAATCTTGCTTCCCATATGAGCAAAAAGATATTTAAAACAAGACCGTAAACAAAAGTGAAACAGAGTTGAGTCAATTTCAGACGTGAAATTGGTCCAAAACCAGCCTTCATTCAAAATATACCACATTTCATGCTCTTTAGAAAAACGTAGAAATTAACTGAAAACATTTACTTACCATGATAAAGAACTTGCATTTATTTATTAGAAGATTAGTAAAGAATCTATTTTAATTTGTGTTCAATATGCTTTCTTAAAATACTTTTGAGGTGCACACATGCACACACGCACACACAGGCACACAAACTTAAACTTATGCTCATACATGTCATAGCCTGTGCTTATGGGAGCAAGAGGAAATAAACATAGTTTTCACCATCCCCATCCTTGGGTAAGGACTAAAACACCTCTGTTTTCTGACTAAAAAAATAAAAAGTCACCAAGCTATCCTTGCACCCAGCAGTCTACTATACTGTGCTTACTCTTGCAGCAAGTAGCTCTCTTAATATAAAGAGTTACTTGATAAGGAGTGAAACACGAATAGGAAACTCAGTTTACAATATGGCTTAGAAAGTAATATAACTACTAAAGAAATAAAATGGTCTAACCACTCTAAACATTATTTTCTTGAATTGTCTTTATTTTGAAGTGCCTTTTCAAGACATGCTGAAAAAGAACAGTATACTTTAACTTGTTATGTATGAAGTCTACATTTGTCACAGATACATCATATTTAACTAAAATATGATTAGCTCCTTTTATTCTCCTATTTAAATTCTACCCTTTAACTGTATTTATAACTCTCAAAATCCAAGGGTTCAATTAAATCTTTGTCCCTGATTTTAAGACAGAATGCCTTTATTATTACTAAAGTACTTAAGATTTTTTAATATATACGGTTTGGGGATCAGTGTACTAGTTTATTTGTTTTCTGGATACAGATTTTCTACAGGCATTTTCTGGAAACAGTGCCACTATGTATGCAGTGATGGTGATTAGTGAGTCAAAACGTGCAAAGCACTGACTGATACTTCATCTCCACATAAAGTCTCCATGTCCAATGCTGTTGTACAAAAGGTATTGTTTATGCAGTACACCAGTGGATTCATTATATATATCCAGTACATAATTAACTAGGTAAAATATCCCTGTCAATGCAATATAGATGTTTTCTAATCTCTAATTTCTTTCCGAAGTAATTAGATACAGGCTCATAATCTCAGTCACCATCCAAGTTTTTTCCTTTTATGAAATATTGTTCCAAATTAGTTATATCCAAATGAAGGTTGAATACTTTCTCAGGTGATACTCAAATAAAGTTATTTTTGTATTTAAATAAACTAAGTACTCCACCCGTACTTTGCCCTTAAACTATTTTTGATCCATGTAAAATATTTATGAGAAATAATTATTTATATGCAACGAATACATATAGACACAAGTTTGAATGCACATAACAAATTTCAATACTAGTTCCTCCAGGGAGGTAGTCTTTTAATTGGGTGATAAAAAAAAAGATCATCATATGGCAAACATAAAGTCAACTACCACATATTTATTATTCCTATGAATGAAAATATATCAAAATCAGTGTGACCCCATATATACGGTACCTGTAGACAAAAACTCTGTGTACAATTACTAGGAATGTAATCCCTATTTCATGTATTTTTGAGCGAAATGTTTTGTGTCCCAAGACATTTTAGTTTGGGTACTATCTCTCCCCAAAATCTTCAATACACATATCCATAACATATTGCAAGGATTTTCTCTTTAATGTGCTTCCCAGTGTGACTGTGGTTCAGTGTACTTCTCAAAAAACAACGCAAGTGTAATGAGAATTCAGAAAATGTGCTCACACCATGCTACTAGATGTGATGATACACAAATATCACCTATCAAGGTATGTGACAAAAGGTTATCTGTAATATTTGAAACATCCCCTTTTTATGTTCTTTAAAGATTTAAAATACCATGTTTTAATCCATTTTCAGAAGAAATTACTATAACTTAGTATGTATTTAATTACAGTGTGAGTGGGAATGCTGTTTCTCCTACATGTTGTGAAACAATCATTTGTGTATTGGCAATTGGAATACACTTTTGTACATAAGTTCCTGGGTTTGAGAGGATTTTATATTCATTTTGAGATCTGATAAAATGGATTACATCAATGAGTTCTCAAAAAAGGTTTCTATGTTCCTATGACATTGGATTTTTTTCATACTATGGGCACCAGCCATAAAATCATGTAATCATTAAGGCTGAAAAAGACCATCAAGTCCAACCGTGCCCCTAAGTGCCACATCTACGTCTTTTAAATACCTCCAGGGATGGTGACTCAATGACTTCCTTGGATAGTCTGTTCTGATGCCTGACCATCCTTTTCATGAAGAAGTTATCCCCAATATCTAATTTAAACCCCCGCTGGTGGAACTTGAGGCCATTTCCTCTCACCCTATCCCTTGTTACTTGGAAAAAGAGACCAATCCCCACCTGGCTACAGACTCCTTTCAGGTAGTTGTAGAGTGTGATAAAATGTCCCCTGGGCTTCATAGTCTTCAAGTTAAACAACCCCAGCTCCCTCAGCTGCTCCTCATCAGACTTGTGGCCAGATGCTTCACCACCTCTGCTGTCCTTCAGCAACAGAGCACTCCACTGCCTCGATGTTCTCCTTGCAGCAAGGGGCCCAGAAATGAACACAGGATTCAAGGTGCAGCCTCACCAGTGCCAACTACAGGGGGGCATCACTACCCTGGTCCTGCTGGCCACACTGTTGCTGATACAAGCCATGTGGGTAATACTGCTAGCCTGAAACTGTCTGAGAACAGACATGTTATTGTTGGAATTATTTCAGTAGTTCCAAAACCACTTAAAATACTCCGGAGAATTGCTTAGAAAAATTATATGAATCTTTCAAAAATATAAGTTTCCAGAAAAATACTATCTCATGCAGAGAGCAAAAATTTTTATTTTCCAACCATGTTGTGTTTTTTTTATTAAAAATGTCATTTCATTTGTCCTTAAATTTCTTTAAAAAGATGGTAATCCCTGTCACAAGAGAAAAAAAGTTGCTATGCTTCTGAGGTTAGTTTAAGGTTGTATTAATCTAGGAGATTGAATGGAATTATGACTCAGAAACTCCCATTGCTCAGAAGAATTCTCTCCCTGCAACCGCTGATTGTCCCACAGATCAACACTTCCCTCTGCTTTGGCGCTTCTTTTGTGAGTGTTCAGGATTGGGAAAATTTTTTCCCCATATCTCATATTCTCCTTATCCCAAATCACAGGAGCATCAATTCTAACCTTCAGTTCCCGTACACCAAGTAAACATTATCACTTTACTGTAGGATTTGGCCCTTCTGCAGTCTAAGAACTGTTTACTCATTCATCCCACATGAAACACGGATGGTAAATTTCAACAGCAACCCAGGATCCAGCAGTAGAGAAGGGAGCAGGGCATATAGCAGGGGTGATCTAGTACATTAAAGACTAAATTCCCTGAGTCTCTCTATTGACCAACCTAGTGTTTGATTGGAGTTCTTGGTTTGTAAAGTTTGTGTTTCACTTTTCATGATACTGAAAAGCAACAAAGAAAAATTATTTCAAAATGTAAATAGGATGGGATTTTTTTTTTTTCTGTATGCTAGAAAAGGCTAGGAACTATTTAATTACATATCTTAAATATGCTGTAGATAGCATAGCTCTACTGAAGAATACATTTGTATAAAGCTTCATGTTTTAGAAAAACATCTTACTGCTAATAACAACTACTACAAAAAGATGTGACTTCATAATGCATATATTAAATGCCAAGTGACCTCTTTTCATTTGCCCTACGATTCCATTCACTGCTGAGTGAAAAGAGCATGGTGCAAGGTATTACTGAACGTCGTCAAATATTTTTTGTGAAAGATTTTTGTCTGCCAGAATGTTGAGGACTGCAACTCCCTAAAATCCATCCTTTAGTTAGGGCAAGTTCCCACAGCCCTTTGCAACCTAGATTTACATTATGTTAGCCCATTGGTTTGTGTATTCTCCTCCCAGTTTTATGTATGAGTCTATAGTTATATATTTCCCCTCATCAATATGTGTAAGTTCTAGAATGTTCTTTCCACCTCAGTACCCCATTGGTTACCTGTGTAAATCCCTCCTCCATTTTACCCCCATTGGCTGTTTCCCTATTGGCTCCTCCCATGTTCCCTTTCCCTGTTGGTTGTACCCCTTTACCCCGCCTCCTTCTGGCCCTGTATGAAACTGTTTCATCCTTGCTTTTTCCTGGTCTTCTGCCCATGGACCTTTTAGAGAGTAAACCCTGGAATCCCATACACAAGACCCCTCTCTTGTCCTTTACCTCTGCCTGCGCTCCTGACCATCCACCTAGGGGAAGCTCCTTCGGGTGAGGAAGCTCGTCCTCGATTACTTTTGCATGCCACCCTAACGGGGACACAGTGCTAGACCTCCAGGCTTTCTTTACCTAAGCTTGCGTGCCACAGAAGCTGCCACACCAGAACTGCTTCTTTTTCTCATATATATATATATATATGTGTATATATACACGTATATAGATAGTACAGATACAGACTGACACAAGCATATATGAGCCATTTTGAAAACAGCACCCGCCAATATGGTCATAATGAAGAAGTGTTTCATGTGGGCTACTTTTTTTCCCTTCTAAGAAGCCCTGTAAGCTACGCAGTTATAAACATTATTCAGCAAACATCTCTTAAAGGTTTTAATTTTGAAACACTGATCAAGGTGTTAATAAACTATTAAAAAGTAGTTGATTTCATTTATCTATGGATGTACAGTCACCTTGAACTCCCTGATTTGTTCTCAATGCCATGCATAAATCTATCATAAATGAAGAACTCACCCTGCTGTAAGCATGTCCTCTGGCTCACATTTCCTTTCCATAATGAATAAAAATCTCATTCAGAAACAGATTTCTAGTTTTGTAAGTTGTCCCAGTTGTATTCATAGTTTTTGATTCCTCTTCCTCAATTCAGATAATATGAATCTCATATATGTAATATAGGCAGGTCCCATGCATGCAGTTTCCCAGGCTTGCATATTAGGTATACACTCTGAAGCCTCTAATGGCAGCAAAAAATCATTCACAACTGCTTAAGGTGATGCCATTTCTTTGCATTTTATATGCAATTGCTCCATCTGTCACATAGTATACCTTTTGACCCCATTTAATTTTGGAAAAGGGCTCAGTTTTCAGAAATCACACAGCACATTATTAGTTGTATGACCTCCCAGTTTCACATAGCACATGCTTAACCTTCTGGAAATTTCCATCTCAAACCAGATTAATACAGGATTTAACAGTCATTCTCTCAATGATATGTCTTATTTATACAGCCATTTTAATAGAACTCTAAAGCTCTTGTTTTCCCATCCCATGAAAACTATTATAATTTTACAATCAGGTCAATTCAACAGTTCATTACAGTCTCAAGAGAGTATTAGGAAAGCAAAATTTCCTTTCTGCATTTCTCCTAAGACTGGTGGGATAACTTCACTTTGAGTCTCACTTAGTGTGCAAGACTTGAGTCATGTCCAAAACAAGGGGTCCATCAGTGGGGCAGTTTGGCTGTCATAACACAGTACCTGGCTCATGCCTATGGCCAAGGCTCTCCAGCTACCTTTATAGTTGTAACATGAAGTTCTAATTTGGCAGCTGAAGAAAGATCAAATGAGGCATTTGACACTTCAAAGAGAGTGGAGGAAAAGGACTGTTGAGAATTTCAGCTTGTTAAATTTACTTAAAAGTTGACTGTGGATCCGCTATGTTAGGAAAGATCACAAAGGCAGGCAATATATCTATATACCTATTGTTTGGAAGTCCTTTCATTTAATCAAAGAAAGCAAAATATATTCATATTGACTAGATTTAAATAGATATTATTTCTTAACTCTTTACTGAATAATGGCAACATGTGTGTGTGTATACATACATGCAAATATGTACACATAAATGCATATGAAAAGGCTCTGTAAAACTAATCGGCTTCCAGAAAGAAACCGGTTTTATTTTCTGGCACTCCCTTCCCATAATCATGTTAAAACTAAATTATAATACATCAACAATGTGCATAACTCCAGCAAACAGCCATATTTAATGATTTCAGTGCAGTCCTTAGCCATAAATTAGATGCCTTCTGTTTCTTTCCTTAATGATATGAAGACTTAGATTCCTACTTTTCTAGGTAGTTTTCAATGTGAAATGCAATGAAAGCTCAGAAATTTGCTTATATTTGCCTGAATGAAATGTGTTTAGTTTTGTTTTAATTCCTATATTATCACTGAATAGCAGAAGACACACAATTAAAGTAGCCATTATTCTAATGCCATTAATAACAACAAAACAAAACCATCTGGGTTGCAAGTGCTAGCTCTTTAAAGCAGCAATATTTAACTAAGGAATATGCAACACAATTGAATTCATGTTCTCAATCACTCCAGCTGCAACATACACACAAAATTCCAGGGATTCCAGAGAAAACACATAGATACATCCAGGAAATGTTTCTTTTCAAGAAAAGAGAATTAAAGGACAATTTTGTGTGACATTCATAAGTGGATGAACTGTAAGGAAGATCAGCTGAAATCCCTACAGTTTTGTGTTCCATGCATTAGCGAGGATTAAATCAAAAACAAAATGCTGTTTCACAAGCTTTTTCAAATAGTTTCAGAGAACCAATACAAAAATCTATTAAATTCTGAGGTTGAAAAAGGGGTTGCATAAAAAATATGGAATTTTTATATTACCTTACTCTTAAAGGTAACTATGTTACCTTTAGCTTTCAATTACATAATTACACAAACCTTTTTTTTTCATAAAAAAATTGCTTGCATCTTTCTGGGCATTAACTGTACAATGTACAATGAAAGTCAGATGATATTTTACAAATGGCAGTACACTGAATACTGTTCTTACTAAAATAAAGAGAGAAATGATGGTAAGTCCATGATCTAACTTACGTGCTTCCCACAAGATGTTTTCCTGAACAACAATAAGTGCATTAAATCAATCCATCACTCAGTTTCCCATGCTTTAAATGAGATTTTTCAAGAAGTTAATATGGGGCAATGGAGTACATGAATTGTCACACAGAGAGACTATAGGGTCCTATATAGTTCTACACAGGACTCAAGTTCTTCTCAGAAGTAGGGATGTTGTGAATACAATTATTCACTCTGATTTAATAAGAGTTATTAGATCTGTGATTGATATGGGAGTTCCTTTCCTTGTAAGTTTATTCCACATCAGTATGCTGATATGGATTCAACTCAATGAATTCAGCTCAATGAAGAAATTATAACATCCCACAGATTCTGGGGTAGGGAAAATCTTGAGACTATCTCTATAGATAATACGTGATTTTGATCACTAGTTAGGACCAAAATAGCAGCAACAGTTATTACTCAGGAGAGATGTTGTTACATGAAGTTTTGGCTGGTCTACATGCTGATTATACTATTCCCTGTTCAGCAGCTAACTGATATTAGATTTTATTTCATGTAAGATATAAAAGAAAAAAACTCTTAAGTTATGTAACTGGGAAATTCAGGTTTCTTTCCTTTTTGTCAAAGTTTTCACTATACTTCGAAGTTTTCCTATATGCTTCAAAGTTTTCCTATATACTTCATTTTAGGAAAGTGAGCCATGTATTTTAAGAAGATTGTTAAAAATAGGTCTGTGACGAAGAAAAACACTGACACTTATACTGCACACATGTTATGGCTCCTGAAAGAAACACACCGAAAAGTTACTTCTTTTTCTGAAAATATTTGCATTTACTTAGATTGTATTGATTCATCCTGGAAAAGAATTTATAAAAAGGTTATATTTTATATTTCATCCTGTGTTAATCCATTTTGGCACACTTTTTGCCCCCTAAAATTGCTTTGAATAAAAATTACCAAGAATAATAATTTTTAAAACTATTGAATTAACATTTAACATGTTGTTTTTATTTATTAGTAAAATTATTATTATTTTAGAGGAGTCATAAGTAAAATAGAAATGAGGTAGCCACATAAATTCACTAATAATTTTTATAAGGGTTTTTGTCATGCAAGTTACACCATAACTAGAATTTACAGTCTTCTAAATACAGTACATTGCTTTGACAAAACAGGCCATAATGGCTCAAAAGAAAGAGGGCATTGTGAAGCCTATCCTTTCAGTGACCTCCAACAGATAAGGGAAGTGTTTATTGCACTTCCAGTGTAACTGAATCTTCTTTATTTGATGGAGAACTGGACTAAGCCTGCAATGCTTACTTATTCAATAATGAAAGACTAATTAAAACCATAAAACTATCATATAGTTACATTAATTCAGAAAGAAGCACATATTTTTCTGTTCAGGCATCAGCTGAAACACTGTCAGTATGAAAGCATAGCAGTGACCTCAAATGGCTGACATTTCTCTGCTGAAGTGATGCACTTGGTAAAGTGTGAATGTAGTAAAACTGTGTCCTGGTTTCAGCTGGAATAGAATTAATTTTCTTCATAGTAACTGGTACAGTGCAGTATTTTTAATTTAGTATGAGAATGATGTTGATAAAACACCAATGTTTCAGTTGTTACTGAGTAATGCTTACCCTAAGTCAAGGAGTTCTCAGTTTGCCATGCTCTGCTGGTGAGCAGGTGCACAATAAGCCAGAGGAGCATGGCCATATACTTGTAGGATATATAAATCCCACTGCAAAGTTTGTTCAGAGTAGATTAATACTGCACTGTCAAGTCAGTGAGTGTAAGACGTGCTGAGTGCAATTACCTGCAGAGTGGCAAAAGTTTGTTGGCATGATGAGTATACTACAATTAAGTTGCCAATAATGTATACGACTTCTAAATTAGAAGACATAATTCAGCATTTATTAATAATCAAAATCCCCAAGCCTAAATGCAACTACATTCTAGTTAATCTAGACAATTAGAATTTGCGGAAAGAATTCAGTAATGTTGACCTAATGCTACCTATAACTAAAGGGTGATTACTTTCAAATATGCTTAAGAGAAGTAAGTACCTATGTGCCATTTAAAACGAATGTGAATGAACTCTCTCTGCAGACAACTGAACAACACAAGCACACGCACTGTATTCAACAAGTGCTGGTGAAGTTTGTGCAAATTCTCCCTTTGGACATTTGTAGGCACCACTGGAAGCTGTGAACTGAATAATCAACTCTTAAGAATACATCTAATTATTTGATGCAGCTATTTAATTCTTCATTTTGAAGACTAGTTCTATTTGTGGTTGCCTTTGGAGAATTCAGGAGATAATTGTGTTTGTTACATCAGTGGATCCTGTGAAATTATCATTTTATTCCATTCTGAGAGATAATAGTTTGGCACCATGTTTTGATGTTTACTGGATCTTTGACACCTTAGTTCTTATTTGGAAATCTTGGAAGTGTTAGTTACAGGTAAATAGAAGGTCCATATGAGACATCCAATGGAGATAAAAACTTTTGTGAGTTTTGGGGGTTTTTTGTTTGTTTGGTTGGTTTTGTTTGATTTTAGCATATAGCCACGTTCTCAGGTTTTTTTCTCTACTACATTTTAATGACATCTTCATCTACACACAACAATGTATTAAATCTAACTGGAATTAATTACACCAAAACAACTAAAAAATTAGACTATCAAACAACTAAGTTGCTAATAAAAGGTGTATAAACTTAAAAGATGGAATAGAATATACTATAGCTATTTCTGGGAAAATCAGATCTAAGTTGTATATAATGAAGAGCTTTATAACATGAAATGTGAATACTTAATTATTCTAATACTTCCCAAAATAGTAAGGGCACATAAAAGATTTTCCCTAGAATTGAATAACAGATGCATAGGAAGTAAGATAGAACCTTGAATATAAAGTTCATGTAAACATTTTATTCATTATTACTCAGTAATGAAAATGTATATGACTTTTCCAAACAGAAATTAGTGTCCTTATCCCAAATAACTGGCAATACCTTTTTGTCATCAACTTGGTAGGATTTTTTTGTTTTCACAGAAAAATATTAGGGACGAGGGATGAGGAGGGGTAAAGCACAGACAAAAGTTGCAGCATTCTGTATTATTAACAGTTTAACTGCTTCCAAGCATTAGTTTGAGCATATTATGAAGCTGTGATATTTTATCTACAATATTAAAGCTGAACAAGGACCATTCTGATTCACACATTCTATAAAATTATTAATTATACTAAGCTAGCCTCAAAACTGCTGGTCAGAATCGTGATTTAAACTCAAAATTCAGCAACACAGCACTGAGCTCACTAGCATCTGGTCCATCCAAACTCCATTACTTGAAAATACCAGTTGGTTTTGAATAATTTGTGGATTATATATCTGTGCTGGTGGAAAAATCTTTTCTCTATTGAACAAACTCGATGAGAACTCATATCTCATTTTGGCTTTCCATTTTGCAATGTTCCAAGTATAATTCACATTTTATACTTTCAGTATTGGGGCTCATGCTTTACTCAAAATTTAGAAAGGAATAACTGGCTTGTCAATTATAATTAACTGACAGAAGTAGGAAATCAGAAGCAACTAATAAAAAGCCCTTTTTGATGTAAATATTACATGGCATGTTCTGTTTGATACAATACAATATTATAGAATGATATAATATCAATATTGTATTATGTGATTTACTATTCCATCTGAAGCAAGTAAAATTTTGCACTTAATAGGAATTATATATGAACTACATGGAATTAGATGTGAAATGATACAGCTTATGTATACAACTACTGAGAAATTGAATTTCAGTCATCTTTGACTAAATATAAGTAGTTCTTGTGAAAAGGAACAGGTCAAGTTTTTCTTCTTTTGATTTATTTAAGCAGTATTATTGTATGTGTGCTGATGTTATTTGTTGTCACATGTACCTTCAAGTCCTACAGGAAGAAAAATTAGTTCTGCATTTGTATTCAGCTGTAGAAGAGAGCTGAATGTTTCCTTTTCTCAATCAGTGCAATCTACAATTTAAAACACCTACCATCTATTTGAGGAAATTAACTATAATTGGCAGTTTTGCTCAGGAAAATAAACCACAGTGCTTCAGTCTGTTGAAGGTCACTGAAAAAGTGATTTAGTGAGGTTGTCTGAAGGTAAAATTGGCACAACATCAGTCTAAATTATACCTGCCTGTATGCTGTGGTTACTCTGTCAGTCATACCAGGACTCAAATACACTTACACGAACAAACCAGAAATACTGGCACCACAGCCAACTTTCCTACCAGTCATGGCAACAAGAAGAAGGTATCAGATGTAAAAACACAACAAAAAAAGATTGCTGTGATGAAATCTGTCAGGATTTCCTCCTGGCACCAACATAACCTCCTGTCCAAGCTCAAAACCTCCTGACAGAAACCACATGGTGTAGCAGATGAACTTACTCTGTGCCTTTAAACTCTCCCCTCCCTTCTAAAGAACACTCAGTTTCTGCCAACTCTTTTTCTCCTGAGGCATAATTTGAAAGGAACAAAAGCACCAGGTGCAAGGTGAATTTTGTAGTAGTTGTTCCTCAGCTGGACAGCTGCCAAAAGGCAAATTCCATTAGTTCCACTGTATGTGTATGTGGTTGTACGTGTGTGTCTGTGTGACATTTGCCAAGTTCTCACACTCTTTTTAGGCTTTCATGCCTGGATCCTTCAGCAACAGAGGAAAAAGCTGAGAATGTCCTTTGCATTGTATTTTGCTTCTCAGGCACCGCTGTGGGTAATTTCATACTTCTTACCAGTAAACCCTGATAAAATTGTGCATAGAAAGTAGGGAAAGGAAAAGAAAATCGTCAGTACGTTATGCGTGACTAATCCAGTGGCCTTCCATGATTACTACGGGATAAGGGAAAAGCTATAGATACCATCTATCTCTGCTTCTGGAAGGTCTTTGGTATGGTTCCCTACAACAATCTTGCTGATAAATTAGGGAGATAAACATTCGATGGAAGGGCTATTTAGATGGATTAGGAATTGACTCCATGGCTGCTAACAAAAATAATCAACAGCTCAACGTCCAGGTGGAAACCAGTAACCAGTGGTGTCCTTCAGGGGCCTGTATTAGGACCAATACTATTTAGTATCTCTGTCAACGACACGGTGGGATTGAGTGCACCGTCAGCAAGTTTACAGACAGCACCGAGCTGAGTGGTACAGTTGACACATGGAAGAGAAGGGATGCCAGTCAGAGGGACCTTGGCAGGCTTGAACAGTCAGCCAGTGTGAACCTCATGAAATTCAACAAGGCCAAGTGCAAGGTCCTGCACCTGGGTCTGAACATTCCAGTACGAGTCTGGCAATGAATGGATTGAGAGCAGCCCTGCAGAGAAGGATTTGGGAATACTGGTGGATGAAAGTTTGGACATGAGATGTCAGTGTGGGCTTGCAGCCCAGAAAGCCAATCAAAATCTTGGCCGCATAAAACCAAGCATGTCCACCATCACTGAGGGCTGTGGTTTTACTTTGTGCATTTTCTATGACACATTAGGTTTGGAACAAGTTTAATAATTCCTGCAACAAATCTATGATGGGACATTCTGCAAAATCTGCATATAGAGTTCAGTGCAAACAACTTTCTACATTTTAGCATTTCAAAATAAACCCCTGCTGTCATCCACATTTTAACTCTGATGATATAATTTTCCTCATGATCAAAGTGCACTGCCCTTCTCTGTCCCATATTGACTTTACCACATTTCATTTTAGTATGTCATTTCACAGGTCTCTACATAAATTTCCTTTGGAAGTTTATTACAGATTTTTCTAAAAAGCAGCAATTCCAGTAACAACCCTTAATTTGTGATTCAGACTCTTGCCTTTGAAAATAGGTTTCAGATCCATTAATATCAGCAGTATGGCACAAACAAGATCATTAAAGTAATTGATAATGTTCTCTCTCTCAAGAGTGGCTCTCAGATTTTCGCACCAAGAAACCAACATCATCTGACAAGTTATTTTCTTCCAACTCTTCCTCCTTTACTTTGCATATTTTTGCATCCTCTGACACCATTCTTTTTCTTCACAGTGGTTAGCTTTCTAAAGTGATGTTCTTATTTCTTCCTTACAAGATTTTGATTCTTCTTTTTCCTCATTTTTTTATGCCACGATGTTTTAATTTGTCCATTAACTTTACCCTAGGATCATGCTTAACTACCCACAATATTTACTTTACTACCTCTGCTGGTTTTGGTTGGGGTAGCTCGCATGGGTTATGTTTGGGATTTGTGCTGGGAACAGTGTTGGTAACGCAGGGATGTTTGAGCTATTACTGAGCAGAGCTTGCACAGAGTCAAGATCTTTTCCACCTCTCACCCCACCCTACTCCACCAGAGTGGGGGCCAGGGATGCACAAGGAGCTGGGAGGGAACAGATAACCCCAACTGACCCAAGGGATATCCCACACCATAGGGCTTCATGCTCAGCATATAAAGCAGGGCATGAAGGAGGAAGTCAGGGGGGATGTTCAGTGGTGGCATTTGCCTTCCAAAGTCACTTTTACACATGATAGATCCCGGCTTTCCTGGAGATGGCTGAACAACTGCCTGCACATAGGAAGCAGTGAATGAATCCCTTGTTTTGCTTTGCCTGTGCACACAGCTTTTGCTTTATCTATTAAACTGTCTTTATCTCAACACATGAATTTTCTCACTTTTACCCTTTCGATCCAATCCTCCATCCCACTAGGGGAGGAATGAGTGAGCATGTGAGTGAGCCGGCTCGCGTTAAACCACGACAACACCCTAGAATATCAAAATTAATTCAATCTCATGCTCTCTTCAGTTATTCTCCATCTTTCAGCATTCAGTAATAATTGAATGCTATTTCAGTTTCTCTGACTTAATTCTTGTTAATATCACCTTGTTCTACTCTCTTTTTCTTCTCTAGGTGTCTAGTTTTACAAGAAGTAACAAGATAATATGCATTTCTCTTAGAGTATTCAGGAATTAAAGGTATAAAAAAGGGAGTTAAACAAGCTATATTTTGATAAACTGAACTGTCAGAAGAATAATTATTATCACCTATATCCTTAGATGCATTATTTATAAACCACTACGTTATTTTCAAAAAGGAGTTGAGAATAAAATTATTGATCTGCCAGTGAAATGCTTCAGTGTCTAATTAAAATAAGTTATTATAAGAAATTAGTAGGAACATATAATATATATATCAAAATCAAGGAAAAAAAGTTACTGTAGCCTAAGGAAAACAGTAGTTAGAAGCATCACAGAGCATTCATACACATAGACAGAAAATAAGCCATAGCTCTCTTGAAAAAACAAGCGTGACTCTTTGATCTCCTAGAAATCTTGATAAAAAAAATTTTCTAGATAAAATGCACTTGGGTTTTCAAGAAAAGCCTATGATAAACCTTTTTCCATGAGATACTGAGAACATAATTATTCACAGAGAAAGAGTTGAAGTAATGTCATGGATTAAAAACAAGCTACACAGGAAATGTTACATTGTAACCAGAGGTCAATTTTCAATCTAGCAAAAGATTAATGGTCTAGTGAAATATTCTATATATTAACCTGATGTTATTTAATATTCTGTTAATGATCTGGAAAAGGGGATGAATTATGATATTGTACAATTTGCCAGTCACAAAAACTACATGAACCAAGGCTAGAAAGAATATGAATACCTTCAAAGACAGTTTATAAAGCTAAGGAAATGAGGCAACTTTGTGTTTTAACACTTAAGGAGCTATGTTTTTTAACTTAAGTCACAAAAACATCTACATGCCTATGAAATATGAGCTATTCACACTGCAGTCCATGGAGATAAAAAATGCCTACCCCAGTCTCAGACAAATTTCAAACAAGGCGTACTTCTTTCTCTTTATTTCTTTCTGAATAAAAAGTAAACAGCATAGAGCTGGAGGTACCTCTAAAGTAGTATGTTTAAAAACTACTAGTCATGCACAGAGGAAGCAATAACTGGAGCCAGACACGTAATTGTTAGATTCGGAATTATCCACAACTTCCAAAGAAAAAGGCTTGGGCATTACTCTTGTCATAGCGATGAGAACCTTAAAAAATTGCCATATGCAACACTCAGAATATCAGAGCATAGCATGAAATTATTCTGAAAATACAGTAATATTGTACATTAATGTATAACAACCAGGTATGGCAGGTTTTATCAGGAACAATATATTCACATACAGATTCATTTTTACACAGAATATAGCAGAAAGTCTTCCATCAATAGTCTATATTTCTGGAAGACAAAAATGATTTTTTATGTGAAGAGATTGAGTTAGAACCCTCAATTACATCCAGAGAACAGAAAAAATAACAAGAATTATAATATTGTTGAATTGTTCCTTTACAGAGCTCATGTATGAAGTAAAACAACTTTTTTTTTTTGTTGTGAAAACACAGTGTTGAATTACTCTAAACAATTGAATATATTTAAAAGCTATTAATCTTTAACAACTCAAAACCAATAAATGCTTTTAAAAAGTGATGAAGACATAATGCAATAAAATACCAAACATTAATTAGCATTTTGTACTATTATTAGCATGTAAGCATGTTACACCATATAGCTGGCACCAATAACTTTAAAAAAGGCAAAACACACAGTAATGTCTAACTGAGATAAGCGGGACTGATTTATGTTCAAAATAAAAGTTATGGGGCAGAGATCGTGAACTGTGTGTTTCGTGTGTTTCATGGGACAGATCAATCACCAAACTCTGGGAAGAAATCACAGTGAAGTTTAGTTCACACAGAAGTCTCTTGCTCCATCAGGATTCCTTACTGCATGAGAGAACTGACAGTTTGAAAGAAAGGAACAGGATACAAATATTTTGTGGGGTCCTAAAATACTTTCAACCTCAGTTTTTAATGGTGTCATGGAGCAAACTGACTTTCACAACAACATAATTATTTAAGATGTGGCAGCAGTGAAATCAAAAGCACATGCTAAATTGATAATAGGATCAAAGAAGGACTAGTTACTGTCCCTAGTCCTCACATGGGCTCATAGAATCATAGAA
This sequence comes from Edolisoma coerulescens, assembly GCA_013397115.1. Taxonomy (NCBI): domain Eukaryota; kingdom Metazoa; phylum Chordata; class Aves; order Passeriformes; family Campephagidae; genus Edolisoma; species Edolisoma coerulescens. The sequence continues at coordinate 1,588,091 of VWZW01013753.1, read as the reverse complement.
TTAAGTTTCTGAGAGGGTTTTTTTTGTTCTTCTTGATTTTATTCAACTGTTAAAGTTTACTATACTATTTGATCATGCTCTGTTCCATCCTTATGATCATAAAAGGAACATTATTTTGTTAGGGGACAAAATGCGGGCCTCTGTTCACCTTTAGAAAACTACCTGTGCTTCACATTTTTCTTAAAATAGACTTTCTCAAAACATCAAAGCCAATCACACAATTGCTTGTACACAAGTACACAATAGAAGTGTATCTCAGTTTCTAAGGTTAATTAAAATTTGCATTATATGTGCCTGCTAACTTAGTTTTAAAATGGACACAGGAACAAAGGAACATGCAAAAGTCTGTCCTGAATGCAGCAATGGCAATAGGAAGCCATTGCCACAAGACAAATCACCCTAACATCCACACAGAAGACAGGCTGAACTGATTCAGAGCTGCAGTAAGGTTGCAAAAAATGCACCAAGTTGTAATACAAATAAAATTTTAAAAAAAGCTGTGAGCCTGGCACGGCTTCTCACATGCAACTGGCAATACAAATCAAAAGTATTTCAAACCTATGGTTTGGCTACACAATTTTAAAATTGGAATAAATAATTTGTGCCCTTCAGACCTGTGAAACATTTTTAAACACAGCATGAATAATTTTATTTTACATTTTCATCAGAAATCTATGATAACTGACAGAGAAAAACTGTACCTATATAGGTACATAGAATTAAAAAAAACATCTCTTTTAAGGATTGAGGCCGCATTGCCAACAGTTAGAAGGGAAAATATTGTTATAACTAAGGATAAGAGTAAGAGTAAGAATAAGATATGAGCATTCACAGACTCAAAAGAGGGATTGCTTATTAGCTACTAGACCATGAATTCCTGGAAATGGGCAGAGGGAGAGAAGAGAATGCTGATGTTTCTTTCAATCTCCAATGTATCACGACGCTTACATCATGCTGCGTTGGGTTACATCATGTTACGACTAGTGATGTAACCCGTCGCAATGCAATGCACACATCGCATTCAGTCAGCTCTTTTTCAGCTTGTCCACATGATCACCGTGGCCAAGAGAGGTTTGCTTGCATTACTTACAATTATTATATTTCTGTGGTATTTGTGGTTGGTCATGAATAGAAACTTTCTTGGCTTAAGAAAATACAGGAAGGAAAACAGAACTAAAAAGCATCCTAAAAATATAAGACAAATGTGTAGACCATGCAGAAAGGCTTGGTCTGATGATGATATCAAAAGCCACCCACATGAATATATTATAGAGTAAACTTAGGAGCAAGTAAATCAGGGGAGAAAAACCTGATGGATCACTCTCACTATAAGCATGTTTCCTCTTTAAGGATAAAATACTTCTATGTGTTCAGTTGGAGGGGATTCTTGGGGGGTTGTTCTTTTGCAGGGGGAAAAGCAGTCTTTTTTCTTTTTCTAAGGAATGTGTTAAGTAGGACTTAAAGGCAGGATTTAAGGGTAAGCTTTGCCTACGTGACATGGATGTTGTGCTCCTGTGCTCCCAAACCAGGCTTCAGCTTAGGTGAAGCAACAATTTCCATGCAGACCTAGGCTGCTGAAGGTATTGGAACAGTGTCATTGCCAGTGTCTCCAACACACATGCTGGAGTCTGCAGCAGCTAAACTGTGGTTGATAGTGGAGCTGGTGCCCAGCTATATGTCCCAGTAGCTGGGACAGCAGCAGCAACTGTGATTAGAGCCAAATATTGCACACCAACTGTAATCATTTGCCTAATTATTTAAGACTAAAGCCAAACAAGTCTAATCTTTGTCACACCTTATTCCTTCTTAGTCTAGACTTAATGCTAGTCCCTTGTGCTTCAGCAGAAGCATCAGAATATGGGTTTGGGCAATTTTTACAAGTATCATCGATCTGAAAATATGACAAATATTTAAAAGCATGGTTGAAGCTTTTCCTTGTTAGAGGCCACAATAAGTTTGTTATTTCCCACTTGTTTTTTCACACTATCCCCTGGGAAGCACCCTTTTTTTCTAAATGCTAAAACATAGGAAAGATGAACAGCATACTCAGAAAACCACTAATTTTTTTATTAGTCCCATACTCCTTAATATTTATGTTTAGATGGAGAAATAGCCATGTATGTAGGATGCAAAAAAACTGGCTAGGAGAATATGGTGTCATATGATAGTACAGTCTTGCTTTTTCTCCTGTCAGATTTGAGCATAAATTATGTCAAATTACGTCTACTGAAAACACTGCATTTTATTGTTGTTTTTATGTTCAATTAAAGTTTTCTTCCATGATGTCTATCTTTGCACACAGAGGATGCAGAGTCCTGGTGATTTTTCACTCTGCTCTCCACCTTGCACGCACAGCTTGCTCAAACACACATGTACATAAAAACAGATATCACTTTCTGTTAAAGAACTGAATGTAAATGGAATAATTTTTTAAAGTTGGTCTTCAATTTAGATTTGAAGATGTATTCTCTTCCATTGGCAGTTATAGTCAAGAAAGCATTTACCATTTCTTGACTAAATCCCACCCTTTCTGTCATCTGCTCATAACTGCCTTCTTGCTAGAAGCTAATTCAACTGCACATGTGATTTCTTCAGAGCTCGTCTCAGACAAAAATGTGTCAAGTTAACAAAGAACGACTCTTTAAACTGTTTAAGCTAAAACACTCTGACTGAAATAGGTTAGGAGACAATCATTTGACTAGCTTCACAAGCAGAGGCAGAAATTGCTATATTGGAAGGTGGCAAGCAGTGACTTTCTTTGCTGGCACAGCTGCAGTATGAAGAGGATGCATCCGCTTCTCTGAAATACTTAGGAAGGTGAGAAGTGATTGGCACAGAAGGAATGATTAAGAATTTGCTGGAGAAAGATAAACAATAATTCAATCTCTAAGAGTGAAGTTAGAACACAGAGTGGTATTATGCCATCAGGAAGCAGGAACCACAAAGCAGCAGATGCCAGTGAAAGCATTCAATACAACTGTTTCTCAAAAATATGTGACTCCAGATTGCCAAAGAAGCATTTAATCTCATTTATCTTCATAGTCTTCTTAGTCCTTCACCTTCACAAGACAAATCAAATCCCCATATAGGAAAACAATACTAATGAAGTACTTGGAATCAGATCACAACACAGTCAAAGTGACTATGACTGACAGAAGAAAGAGAAAGACATTTCGGGAACGGAATCTTGATCCTGGTACTTCAGAGAAGTCTGTATATGTATCAGACATATGGCCTCTCTGAAATCAGGTCAAACTGGAAGCAGTTTTACTGCAAGTGGAATAAGAGTTAAGTGCTACAATCTTAAATGACCCATTCTAAAGGAAAACAAAAACAAAACCAGCGTAAATACAATGGTGCACGCAGAGTGATTGTATTAATATGGGTAGGTTGACATGGAGAATCCAGTCTTTAGATGCAGTGTTTGAACAGCAATCAATTTTTAATGCTGCTGTGTTAAAATAACTGAATCCCTGAAGCAGGAAGCGAAGAAAAAGGAGACTCAGCTTGAAGGTTGTTCCTAAGGCACTATACCTTCCAGGGCTCCCTCTGGGACAATGCTAATAATGAATCAGCTTTCACTCCAGGTTTTGCCTAAAGGCAAAATCTAGCCGTAAATAAATATTCATATCATTGAATCCAGCAAGGACTCACTCTTTTCTAAAGCAAGAATGTTTCTAAGCAACTCTGAATTGGGTCAGAATCCCATAAACATTAAGTAAACTGAAAAAGCTTCCTTTGTAGATTATGTAAAGCCTTTAAGGGAAAAGTTTAGGTTTATGGATGAACTTGCTCTAAGGCTTATGCTAAAACATCTACATTTCCTTATATCAGTAAGACAATTTATTCTATAATTTTCTACTGCCTTAGTAAAAAGCACTATGTTTTTCCTTCACCCAAGAAGCAAGGATTCACAACATGACAAACTAAGTTAAAATAATTAGGCTTCTGCTCTTAAGGAATGAGTGGAGTGTAGCAGAATGAAAACTTCAGCAGTTTGTCACACACAAGAGAATTCTTTGGCAAAATGATGCACCCTGGCATTAAAAAAATAATTTATGGGTAGATAAGTATGTTCTTTTTTTTTAATGATAAACAGCTACACAGATATTTCTTTATAGTCACATTCATGTCTTTGCAAACTAACCTCAAAGTCAAATTTAATTGAAATTGAAAATTAAGTACCTAAATAGTTGAGCAGGTCCATGTGGAATCTAATAATGCCTTTAAAAGTTCCAGTCTCATGTAGTTTTGAACCCACTACACATTTTTTGTGTAACATGCTTTACTATCTTGAATGCTGTAGATAATACTCTTTTCATCATGATTTATCCTAAATAATTATGTTGTCCTTGTTTTCACTGCTGTTATACTGAAGTTCTAATTCCTATTTAAAACATTACAATCTTACTGTTTATTGCACTTGCAGAAATGCATCTTCATATAAGCAGCAAAAGCAACCATTGACTTTAGCATAGGCAGAGATTACGTTCAATAGCATTATGAAACAATATGTCTTGTTTCCACACAAAATACTGTTATTTTGTGTAGCTGGAGTGAGATGATGACTATTGTGTTGTATCCATTTGCTGAAATAAGGCAGTGTTGGGGAAAAAGTAGGCCTCTGGCAGCTTAGGGAAAATGAACTAGAAAAGGACAAATTTAGTACATTAACAACTTGCCTTCTCAACCCTCATTAAATTTAGTATCTGCTCTCTCCTGAAATGGATTCTATTGTATGTGCACATAAACGTGTGCTTGTGGATCCTAAAAGTTCTAAAAGGGTCAACAGGTAGCAGAGAGGCAAACAGGTTATTTAATCCTTGCTTTACTCTCAGTACAATGAAACACGGTGTGAGCTTTGCTGCAAGACCTGTTAGGGTGACTTTCGTATGTATTCTAAAAACATTGCTAGAATGACAGACTGAAAGTATGCATACAGGTTCTGCTTGCTTATACACGTGCTGCAAATTTAAACCTGGAAATGATACCAAGGAAAGTATGAGTTTAATGAAGAACTATTATCTCAAGTCCACCTGCAACTTAAAAGAAAAATATTGAATTTGCACAAGAAGAAACTAACTTGTGCTAACTCCTTCCTTCTGATAGTCCACTCAAATAAGTGGGATACCTATAGATAAACAGAAATTATATGCTAGGGACTGAATTCTGAAGAAGCTTCTTTAACAGCAGAACATGGCCCCAAAAATCAATGACAAGCTTATTTAAGAAACCCTTAACAGTTCCAGAATTAAACTCCCTTTCCAAAGTTGCCATACGTGACTGGAACAGAATATGTAGAAAGCAGACAGCATGTCAGACTAAGGGGCGCTAAATTAACAATTAAGATAATAAAACAAAAAAAAATTATCCATGTTTCCATGAAACCTCCAGCAAGACCTAAGTTATTAGTGGTGTACAAAGAAGAAGATGCATGTTCTTTTTCACTGCTTCCCTTTTTTCCCTAGTTGCTTTAGCTCACGCTGAAATTCCCTAGTTTCTATCCTGTTCCTTTAGGAATTCATTCTGGAAGAGTGTGATGGCTATGGGACCAAAAGTTGCTGTCAAGTTTGCTTTTGAAAATCATGGGCAACTTAATCAAAGACTATACATAGCACACATGATTGAATAACCTGGCTACATATGATACCATATAAAGTAGTTGTATAGCCTGGAGGGCAGGAATTGGACAGGAAACCAATAACCTGTCAAAAACACTAGAGGAAAAAGAAAGATAATAATTTGAACATGCTTCAGATAAGTGGCCATAGTGGAATATTTCCATGATTTATGCTATGTTCAAAGGCATCAGGAAGAGTCTGAGAGCAACAAAAATCAGAAATCCATGCATGAGTGCATAAAGCCATGCATGAGTGCATTCAAATGAACTGGAAATCTGTAAAAAAATTATTTAATGAAAAGTGACTACTAGAGGTAGCTCCATCTCCAGCCATCAAGTTTCAGATCCTTAACTATTTCATAGGGTTTTTTTGTACACATCAATGTCTCATTCTTTGTGAGGATGCTTTAAACCCTTACTGAACTCCAAGTGAGATTTCTGCTATTTTCCCATATACTACATGTTAAATTACTAGGAATAGCCTGAAATCAATGTAATTACTCACAGATGTAAATATTTATTGTGCAATGCTAGAAATATAACAGAGGACTAGGGAGCAGAGAAGTAATCTTGAGTAATATGCCAGAAGTGCCAAAAGTAACAGGAAGGACTTATGAGTCCTCACAAAGTAGTTTCTCTCTAAAATGTGTCTACAATTCTCTTGTAAACAGAGTTTCTGCCATTTCTGCTGTCCAGTTTATTACTCAAAAGAAAAATAACCAACCCTAGAGATTACATTAGCAAGTGGTAAAGCAATGACTAGACAGAAAATAGAAAAAACAACCCCCATAATATTAAAATGCAAATCAGCTTTCAGAAGAACACAGAAGTTTCAAATATGTGGAAAAAAGTAACAGCTTCCATGAGTCCCTAAAAGGTTGTCTGCCATGTATGAAGTAGCAGCATACAGATATCCCTGAGCTAGAACCAAGCAGACTTAATGGTGACAAGAAGCCGAAAAACTCTCTCACTTTCCTCCTACTTCATCTAATTGGGTCTGACAAGCGACAAGAACTAATATAGTTTAAGTGTAGCCTCTTTAAACAAAATGAAGGAAGTTAAATTCTCTATTTAACAAACAGATCTTTTTCTATTTAATATTGTCTGTTTTGAGCATTTACCAGTAATTTAGTACTGTCAAATACCAATGGTTACTCAGGGTAAAATATCCCTGGAGTGGGAAAATTTTTTTTACTATTACATTATTAGGAGTAGAAATAGTAGTAGTATTACAACATCATTATTATTATTATTATTACTACTACTACTACATTGTTATTATTACAAATGTAATAATTTTTTCACAATTCAATGAAAGAATGCAGGCTTTCTATGTCAGATACAACTGAGGTAAATGTAGCATTAGTTTAAATGAATATCTGTACACCAAGCAATCTGTTTCTAATGACTCTCCAATACTCTCCAAGTTAATTGTTATTGTTTACAAAAAGTTAAGCTATTTTTGGCTTATTTCATTGAATGAAATACTATCTTTCTTATTTTTTTCCTATTCATTATGAACAAGAAAAAAAATTAAAGATTATTCTCCTCTTTCTCTTGTAAAAACAAGCTACATTGTTACAAAAATTAATTCCTACAGAAGCGTAATTCATAGGCCTAAATTTGCACTACAACTTAGAATTCCAAATAAAAATTGACAAATTATTAGATAGTCTCTTACTTGAAATCTCTTCAAAGATAAATATATATATATATATATACACACAAATATATATGGGATATAAAATATATGCAAAAATGTAAAACACACACAAGAAATGTAAAATATGCATATATAGTTTGTTTTAGAAAACTCAGCTAAAGTAGATGAAAATCACTGAAATGCACCATCAAAGTACAAGCTACAGTATTTGAATCCTCCTCATTTGTACCATTCTATTCTTATTGCTCAGAGTAAACATACTCATTATTCATCTATCTGTATTATTTCCTATTTATCCATCTGTATCACTTTCAGACAGGTTCAGACCTGTGAAGTCCCAAATGCCATGCTCTTTTGCTATCCCTCTGTGACAAGCATAGTGCCCTCACAATCTCTTGCTGTAATTCCCCCCTCCCACGCCACTGGCACGGAGCTGTTCCCATGGAATGAATCTGCAGGGAGCTCTGTGGTGGAAGGCTCACACGTGGGGTGCACGTCCCCGGCTCCTGCTCTGAGCTACACACACGTCAGCTGTCCTGAGGCCTCCCACCACAGCCAGCTCCGTCGAGGGTGGATGTCATGTGCAGGCTTTGCGTGGGCTGTCATTTCTAGTGTTGAGACTTGCTGATATATATTCCTGGGTAACAACAAAAAAGTCAAATTGTACAGCCAGTTAGATGCAATTAAACAGCAGGGAAGGCTGACACACATTTAATATATGCTCTTATAGATCCACAGCGTCCTGCTCCATCCAACTTTGACCAGCATTCAATTCTGTGGAAATACCTGTCACATTAGAGTTGAATATTTATACAAAGTTACCATGCTAAGCCTAGAAGGAAGCTGGTATCCCCACAATGGTTTTGTTTGTTTGCTAGTTTGTTTTCATACTGCTACTCTCTACAAAAAGAACTATCTCTGAAAATACAATTTAGCTAAAATGACTTTTCAAAAAAATCCTGACAGATAATTGCATCATTGGAATTACTGTTGTGTTCAGTTTGGTCAAAACCAACATAATAATAATAAAACACTAGTTGTACGATACCTTTGTACCAAAATAGGTAATAGTAAACAAAGTTCAACATTTAACAAGAATTTATCCTTAGATCACAGTAAATGTCTCATACAGGAAGTCAAGAAGTATTTTCTTACTATAATTTCACCATTAAAATTCTTTTCTATGCAAAAGCGTTTACTCTGCCGCTTTAACTAAAGCTGTAAAAGAGAAAATAAAAGTCCATTCGGCTCTGTTCTGTATCTAATGTTGTTATTCATGTGATAGTTTTGTTCTTACATCACAGTCAGAGAGTAAATTTAGTCCACAAGAGTTCTGGTGCTCTCAGTTATTAGTGGTAATCAATACTGCCTTGTGTTACACGCATAATTGACAATTTCCTGGTGCTCCTTTTTACTAGATTACGTATGTTATTCTTTACAAATAACAACTCTTTCATCAAGGAACTAATGTTTCCTCTGAGGAAAGCAAGGATTGACTCAGGAACTGTACCTTCTCTACTGCAACAATTGGCAGCCCAACCAGCACAACCATATTAGCCAGTCTAGCGCAGCCGGTGTTTAAGTCAGGAGTACCCAAAATGAAAACATCTCTTGCTGCCTTGAATTGTCACACAGGACATGGGAAGATCTGGGAAAATTGTGAAAAGCAGGGAGTCAGAGAGATTACATAAGAGACCAAATATATAAATGTCTAAGGAACAAGGTGTTTCGGTTCTTTGGTACTCAAATGATTATTATTTATGCAAGAGCTCTCATATTATTAAATATCTGAGAGGGCCAGCGCAGGGGCATGGAGCAGGCACATTCCTCTGTTCTTATCAGTTTCATCTGTTAATATATACAAATTAAGATATGGTGATTCCACAGAACCAAGTCAAAAGCAAACTCTGACTTGTATTATGAAAACCTTTTCATTATTTTCTTTTATGTTTTTTCTTTTTATACACACTACTAGTAGTGTTTTGCTCACAGAATTCAGCCTTCGTGGTCCACTCAAGAGCTGCTGGCAGTAAAGAAATTATACTGTCCCCGCAACCTGACTTCCTCTTTTTTGGATGCATTGCTCTTGTTCGATAGAAAAAGAAAAAAAAAAATGCTTAAAAATGCAAAAGATTCCAAGTATATAAAATTGGAACATAAATCTGCCAAGTCATATGGCTACTAATATACTAATTATTGCAATACACTAATTATTACCAGTGTACATCATTAAAACAAGGACTTTCTACTGAAGTTTATCCTGCTAGTTCTAAAGCTAAATTTAGACGTACTGTTGTCAACAAAAAAGTTCATTACCAACTTTATATGCTCTGTAGTTTAAACAGAAAATAATTGGGGGGATGGAGTATATATATATTGAAGAGTTCATTAAAAAAAGACAGAATAAAATTGAATTATAGAAAAGGCAGCATAAAAGCTGTCTAAAACTGCCATGCAGCTTGAATGCTGCTCTGCAGGTTTTGAGGATGTTAGTTTGCTAATTTAAAAGCTTTAAACTTATTTATTGTTCATGAATATGCTATGCTGACAACTCTAAGACAGAAGTAATCTATTTATCTACAGGATGGGTACAGAAAAAGAATCGAGTCAGATTTTTTTTTTTAATTTTACCAAGTCAGATCAAGGAGTGGCGATTCTTTCCTATACTGAAAAAATTCGCAACAGTAAAATGACACTTGAAGTTTATGTCTAAGTAGTTATTTCCCGTTACTTGCATGCCTGTGTTTGAAGAAATGGAGGTAAAAGAAAGAAATAAACAAATAATTACTAAGCTGATTAATGTTAACAAAGATACCTATTGCACAAAGGCCTAAGTGTTCTTTAGTAGTCCAGTGGAATCTCAAGGGCACAGGCTGATACTGAAACCTCCGGTAAATGCAGTGCTGTAATTGTGCAACAGGTAAGTAGGCAATTAGAAGTGATAATGAAAAGCCTTGATAAGTCTTTTCTTTTTTTCTTTTTTTCTTTTTTTTTTAAACACTAACATTCATTCTGGATTGCTAGTAGAGAAAAGGATGAATAGGTGGCTACTGATATGCAACAGACAGACAGGCAGCCACTGTGTTCAAGAAAGTCTAGCAGTATTATTTTCAAATGTTCAATCAGAAATTCTGGAAAAGAGGCCAGTGAATTGAGGAAAGAAAAATTCCACAAGATAGTAAATATGTAAGAGAAAGCTTCTCAAAACTCTAGGAGCAACTAATGTTTCTATAAAAAATTTCATATGATATATCAATGAAGGAAAACAATCAAATAAAATAAATTACTCTGGTATATCCTGCATAATACGAGGAGAAGAATGAGAACGCAAAATTCATGAGAGAATACACAAGATGCTTTAAACTGCAGAATTTGAGAAGTTTCCAACTACCATGGCAATAAATGGTCATTAATAACTGCAAAATTAATACACTTGAATGCAAATGGATATAGACTCCCTTGAATCTATTCTTTACTGTGACGGTGACAGAGCACTGGAACAGGACTCCCAGAGGCTGTGGAGTCTTCTTCTCTGGAGATGTTCAAGACCCGCCTGAGTACGGTCCTGTGCAACCTGCTCTAGGTGAGCCTGCTTTAGCAGCGGAGTTGGACTAGAAGATTTTCAGAGATCCTTTCCAATCTCAAACATTCTCTGATTCTGTGAACTACTTAGATTTCATGAATCAAAGTAGTTACGATCTTCTCTGAGATGAAAATTCTGCTCTAGAGAGGGATCAGGTTGAACCTTCCATTAGAAATTTTTATCTCAGATTACTAAAGAATGCACCAGATAAGAAGAAATTTGACAAACAGGTATTATTTATTTGTATATGTGTGTGTGTGTTTATACACTCAGGTTATATTAGATACTGAGTGTTCCCTTATGCCAAATCCCATTTCAACTGTTCGTGAAACAAATACATTTGACCTAAGACAAAAACATATTTCTACTGATTGCAGTCTATTTAAACTTTCTAAGTATGAAAAAATACTTTACAAGTCAATGTTGTCCTATCATACAGCTTGCTTCAAAACTAATCACTGTGCACATAAAACCCTAAGAAAATATCTCAATCATAGTACAGATTATGACTTTCCTACATAAAATGAATACACTTATGGCTAAACAAAGGACTGCTTTTGGCCTACACTAAAAGATGAAATAAAAACTGCCAAATATGCCTACTCAGACCTGTGAATACAAGTCCAAAAAGGAGAAAATAAAAATCTAAGGGTTGATTCAGAAATGTACCTTATTTGCAGAGAAAAAAAAGGAGATAGATATAGTAAAGAGAGCATAGCTAAGAAATAGTGAAGATGCTGTGCTACTTAGGAAAAGAAAAAAGTGGGAAAGGTCATAATGAAATGTCTGTATCCTATCACAACTGTTTTTATCCACTAGTCCTCTAGTATCTGTACTGTTATTTCTGGGAAAATGTAGGCTTTCTTTAGCAGCTTAGATCTACTTTGCCACGGTCCAGTCTCACCAGAGAGGATTAATGATGCTCTCTGTGTACTCTTTGTTCTGGTAGAAATTCAGGCCAGGCTTCCCCGCGATGGTGAAAATTGCTTTTTTTGCAGTCATGGCTGCTTCCTCCTTCAGCAACCTGGTCTAGCATATCAGTCCTGCTCAGTGGGGTCCAAACTAGAGAAATGTATTGTCATGACCATTTGCTAACTGTTAGCATTTCCCCACTTTGCTAGAGCTTTGGATTGCTCCTCAAAGCAGCTTTCTCCATCCTTGAGCTCAAGTATTTAACTTGGGCACACTGTGTGACTTGGCTGCCATCAAATATTCCTTTACTGGATGTTCTGACAGCGGACTGCGCAAGATTCCACTTACTGTCTGTGGCCTTAAGGAAACAAATGCAGTGCTTATATATCTAACAGAGCTCACATCTCCTCCCATGAGAGCTGCTGTGCTCAACAGAAGCTTTCCTTTAGCTGGAGAATTGTGAAGTCTACCAGCTTCCTTAAAATACTTTCCTCCAAGCTGAAGCACTGAGAGCCCTTGTAAGAGAATAAAGGAACATTTTATTTTTCTCTACTCATTTCTTTAGTCAGTGACTTTACCTAAGAAATGTAACTTTTCAGTAAAAATGTAGAGTTTTTCCTTATCTCTCTTACCTGAGAGCTCATCTATGTTACTGTGTTTTGTATGAGGGACTACTGAAGTGTAATGCAAATTATCAGTGTACACAGGTAATTTTGCAGGAAATGTCAAATATGAATGTAATTTTCAAAGCAGTTATCAGGCAAAGAGGTTAATGAGTTTTAATTGTTCATGAAAAATTCCCAATTTCTGGGCTACAGGCAAGCCAACATATTTTTGGAAAACAATAGGCTCTTACTATCTGTTCATAAACTTCAGGAATTATCATAGGCTATATTTGAGTGGCATTAAGCCTGCAGGAGTATGTCATGCTTTGTCTTGCTAAAAAAGAAATGTGAATAAATGCAGGTCTAAAATTTCCACAAAGAACATAGTAAATCACAGGTACAATCTATCCGTGATTTCCAAATTACTAAAATCATAAAATTGATTTAAAAAAATCCCATAAAATCTTCTCATTTGCCTATCAATATGTCACATAGGGGTGGTGCTCAACATGACCAATATGTTGTTTTATGGTCATGAACACACAAGGGTGCTGCTTATTCTGTTTCACCTGTAGTTCACATTGTCTTCAGATATGGCTAGCATAAAATTACCGATTACACGTTCATATGTCATCTTGATTACTAAAGCTGACACATGCTTAAATTCTCAGGGTGTGAATCATTACCATTACAACACGTTAGATAAACTGGCTGTTCATAGTGTGTGTACCTTAGACTCACAACAAACTTGGATAAAATGCATTAGCTTAAGCATCCTCCATTAATGTTTTTTTACACCCAGGTTAAAAGCCAGAGCATTTATAATAGACTAAGAAGGTGCATAGTAAACTCATGAAGCTGTCTCTCATACTGCAATAGCCCAATTGTTTTGAAATTTTTTCAATCCTTCTAAGTTGTGAGGAAGAAGGAGAAATGCACCTGCCAGCAGCAAGGGGACAACGTCCTCCATGGAACCATTTAGACTGTGGAATCATGACAAGATTACAGACAAGGTTACAGTTAACTGATCAGAGGAATAAAGCTAGGGAATACACAACCAAATGCTTTATTAAGGTAATGGGAACCAGGGAAATGTGGGATATTTTCAATAACCACCTCCTGGGTTATGTACAAACCCAACATTTTCTAGTTCAACACAAAGTAAGTGTGCTGCATGCAAAATACAATGTCTTTGAAGAATTAAACTCCAAAAACAGGAGTAGTTGGTTGCTCCCTCAAGGATGGTTTAGCAGCCACAAGAAAGTACAAATAGTCAGTATGGCTTAGGGTCTTTGATCTACATAATCTTAGCTGATTGAAAAGGGTACTAAACAAGTCCTGCGCATAAAGAATGCATCTGGTGTTCCCAAAGTTCTGGACCCAGTGTAAAAGTACGTATTCCATTAGGTCCATTCTCAGGAGGGGGCTTACAGGTAATGCAAAGTATTCATTTCAGAATGGTCTACAAGGGTTATGCCAGCTAGATCATAGCCATCTGGCAGATTTGTTAGAGCAAACACTTAATATTGTACTCAAGAGTAACTTCTTTATTACTTGAGAGATAATGAAGAAAATTAAAGGACTCACAGAAACATTCCAAGCCATTTGTTGCATCTGCAAAGAGCATACTTTCTTCCAAAATCCACTTCTGACATCTTGCTTTCAGTAAACTTTATGAGAGAAACCTATTAACTATGCATCACATATTAGTAAAAACCTTTTTCATTCCTCAGAAGTTTAGCTGATCCCTTCTGTGTTTAAACATTTTACACTGAGAGCTTCTACGCCTTACCCAGTCACAAAGTTTTCCCCATCTTTCAGTATTTTAATGCCTTGGGATCTTCTGGCATAAGTCTGATTTCCTGTACGTCTTTTAACTCTCTGAAAAATTCTATCTGCTGTCTCATTTCTGACTACTCTGTGAAGATTGAGAGTAAAGAGTTAAATGCAAACTTTGATAGCAAGGCTTCAATCTTCTATCAGTAAATGAGTCAGATCTGTTTCTAGATGCCTTAGTTTTAAATCTCTTTGCCCAATTATTTAAATTCATCATGGTATGATGGCTCCCAAATCTGTTGCCACTTAGACCTTTCAGAGTTTTGCTTGGAGGTTACAATAGAATGCAATAATATGCAAAGTGCTGCCAGAAAACGGATTACCAAGGGAAGTAAGACAGATCCTAGGAAAAATTATGCGCACACACAAAAGAAAAAAAAAAAAGGAATACAGTCTTTTAGATTATAAGTATATGGGAAGTAATTTGAGCCTTTTGTCACCCAGAGGCATTTCCTTCTTGCAGTTGTTTCTAATCCTAATCACTGAAAAAAAATTAGATACTCATTTTCTAAATGGACAACCAAGGGACAAAGGCAACAGATGACTGATCTCTCTTTTAGACCTCGGACCGCCTCAGTGCCACTGTACCTAAGCAATACAGTGTTTTTGATAATTTATTTGGAAAAAAAA